>VXAC01006182.1:0-182301 GCA_013399225.1 Rhipidura dahli | reverse complement strand
CGCGGCCCAGCCCCTCCGCTGCCCCGCTCGCCGGAGCTGCCCCCAGCCCCGCGTCGCCAGCCCCGGCGGGGAGAGGGTGAGTCGGCGGCTCACGGCCTCCGTGTCAGCGCGGGGAGGGCGGAGGAGAAGGGAAAGCAAAACAAACGCTCTTGTGGTGCCGTCAGTTCGCGGTTACTCACCTCGCCGGCCGGTCCGCCGCCGAGATGGGGACACAGCGCTGTCTGGAAGGACGGGACAGACACACGCCCGGGAGATTTGTCATCCCGCTGGTGAATAACCGGAGATAGGTACCCGCGGAGGGAGGCTGCGGAGCGGCGCGGGCGGGAAGCCGGGAGCGGCCGGGGGTGCCGGCCGGAGTGATGTGCATCCCGCGGGGCTGCCGCGCGGAGGCTCGTGGCTCTGATGCCGGGCAGTGTCCCGCCCGGGGCTTCCTCTCATCCACAGGCTGTCCGCGGGCGCAAGAGACCAGACGTGTCGGGCTTGGTGAGGTGACAGGTCTATTCATCTGCCGGTCTGTATGTTGCTAGCAACTCCAGCCTCTTAAAAGACTCGCGGTTCGTGGCTTTTAGCTCTCTTGTTCGCTTTTGGCCCCGGTTGAAGCTGCTCATGCTTTGGCTGCGAGGTCTGTGGGGTGAGCCGTGGTTGTGATAAGGGTGGCGGTGGTTGTCTCACGGGGATATCAACCGGGCAGCGTGTGGTAGCCTCCTGCACTGCCCCACGAGTGGTGGTCATAGCCGGGGCACCAGGACAGGGCAGGTGTCCACATGCCCCATGTCTCTGCCTCCGCCTTGCCTCGGCTCACATGGGGACATTGTTGGTGGTTTCCTATGTCCTGCCTGGACGGACTGAAGGTCTCACCATTGCTGACACTGCAGCATTAGCAATTGTGCCTGCACTCCTGCGAAGTCCAAAGCCATTACAGGCAAAGTGAACAGGTGGCATTGAAAGTAAAAGGTGCACCAATCAGGGTTTGCAGGAACCTTTGTTTGCTAGGTAAGGGTGCTATGGCCACTGATGACATGTCAGAAAGCCTGCCTCAGACTCCGGTACTCAGTGCTGCCAGATTTGTTATTTTTGGGTTTTTCAAGCATCTTGTCTGAAGTTTGTATCTAACCCTAATGAGAATAACTTTGCTTCTGGAAAACTTGTGCTGTTCTTTGGGAACAACCACTTTTATTAGCGCAGCCCTGATACTTAAGGTCCTAATAGAGTAAAAGCTTAGGTCTTAATTAACATAATAAACTTGAGAAGGTTTCGTGGGCAGAATGGCAAAAATGGTAACTACACCAGGATATACATCATCCTGTCCACTGATGAGGGCTGCCCTTTTGATGGCAGTTGCAGCAGTATCAATGACTGTGCTCTGCTCTGTGTTTGTACAGTCCCTCACACAAAGGCATTCCTTTCTGTGACTAATCTTCCTAGGAATTATAGTGATGCAAGTAATAAGTAATTAGTAGATTTCATTATACTAACTCTGAGAAACTCAATCATGTTTGGGGGCTGGTTGCCTCAAGTGCTGTGGAAGATCTTTAGCTATCATTTGCCTTGCTTGTTCATGCTGTACCAAGAGGGCCTTCTGGCAATACTTGAGAATGAAAAACTTTCAGATTGTGTGACCTTTTCTAGTTTTCCTTGGCTGACGACCTGGGCCTTAGAAAAATGTGATATTATCAGAGTACTGCAGTTTAGAATGAAGCCCCCTGTGGTAGTTCAAGAATACAGCTGTCAAGAAATGGATACAAATGACCAAAACAGTGGATGCTAATATGATGTACTTATTATTCTCAATAGTGCATGACTTCTGAGATGCTGGCAGATGTGGAGGGTGGGGAAGAAATTCTATATAAATGGAGAGAAAAGCTTATTTTTTAGCCTCAGTTTTGAAAGCACATTGTCTTCCTTTATTGCAGTTGGGATTCTTAATGTACCTATTGTTCCAAGCCTAATTTCAAGCTCTCAGTTATTATTTCTTTCCTAGTTAAATCTCTGTGTGGTTTTCCTTTTCAAGGAGAATTTATTACCGTGCTCTGGTCTGTGAACTAAAGCCAGATAACTGTACAAAAGCTGTAACACCTCCTATGCATGTGTGCTGTATTTAGAAAATCCATGGCGGCTTACACTTATATTAGGGTGTGTCTTTCTCACAAGCAGTTGTGAGACACAAAAACCTCAGGAGTTGATGAGGCTGAGGTGAAGCATCCCTACAGTTTTTGGTGCGTGTTTCTTCCCCCTCTCCATCACAGTCCTGTCCACCCAGACTGGCTCATCAGAGGTGTTATGTCAATACTTCCGAGTGTTTCACTGTGGTGCCACTGAGAGGTGATGCTCCAAATACCACGGCCACGCAAAAATGGAAGGGCTGACAGGGAAGAACAGAGCTTAAAAGGTAGGCAGACCCTTTAGGTAGCCATGGGGTTGCTCAGCCCCAGTAGAAGTAAATTTTTTCCAGGACTTGTTCCAAGGAAATTGTGGAGGGGAATATGGTGAGAGGCTTGGCTGTCTGTCATCATGTTTGGGATAAGGGAAGGCACTCACAGTCTTGGAACGCACAGTCCCAAAAGAGGGGGTTATGGTTCGTGTTTGCTTTCTGTGGTGTCTGGTAGCTGTTGTAGAGGTGAGGTGTCTCCAGTGGAAGAATAGGAAGGAGGTACAGTTCAGTGCCTTCTCTTTCAGTCTTCTCCTTTGGCATAGTGCTTGCTACCCTATGTGCAGAGTGCTAGCGTCTGATAACTACTTTTGTGAAAGCATTTCCTGAGCTGGATTTACTACAATTCCTTAAAATGATCTCCGCAGTGGAGTAACTTAGCTTTTGTTGAAATTGAAAAGTACTTTACCTCTTCTTTTGTGGGTGAAGCAGTAAGCCAACTCTGATTACTTTTCAAAACTGCCATGTAAAAGTAGACTATATAGCATACTGTGCTACGGACATAGATTTGTGAATTATTCTTTTGTTTCACTTTCTTAAGGATTAGTGTTTGGATTTTCCAAGGCTTCGGTTCAGCTTGAATTCAAATTTTGTTTTAATGAAGGTGAATTAATGAATCACTGCTATGGATTTTGAGCACTTATGTTATCATAATGTTATTGATACAGAGTCACAGAGCTTTGAGTAATGTCAGCTTAGAAAAACAGAGACTTTAAAAGCAATGGACATAAGTATTCTTTTGACGTCTGTGGGAGCACAAAAAGGTCACTACAGTATCTTACTGATGGACAGAAATAGTGCATTAAAAGATGGAAAGTGCTTCTGTTCCTCTGGTAGAACAAAAGAATTTGTCAGTACAGCCATTAAGTTTCAGGATATTATTTCTGGGGTTTGTTTGTTTCGGGGATTTTTGTGTGTTTTCACTTAAAACATTAAGCTTCAACACTGCTGAGGATTGCAAAGCTTATTTCTCAATAAGCCATTGGATTTGGTGCTGTATTCCCACAATTTCCAAGATCACTTCGATTAGAAATGTATGGGGTTTTTCTATTATGGGTAACTATTTCTGGATCTGATGCAATAGTTAGTTAGACTTTTAGAACATAATTCATGTCCAATTGGCATTTAATTAGTTATGCATGCTTTAATGCACCTCTAGATAATCTATCGTTTCAGTCTCATTCAGTTTAACCACTAATATGAGAAGGTCCTGATTTCCTGATGGAAATTGATACTAAAATACCACAAGATAATAATTTTTAAGATGAGAAGACTTACAGTCTCCAAGGTGTTTAATTTTTTAAAGAAAGAAAATACTCATTTGCATGTCAATGTAATGTTATACATTTTCATAAACAGAATCAGAATGGAGACTAAAGGAAGAAAATGTAGAAGAATGACTTAACGTGTTTCTACTCTTGCAGAAAAGTTCGGTTTGTTTTGACTTGCAGGTCAATTGATTCAAAAACCTCTTTGCTAACATGGGGAAAGAAATTATGGGTCCAGAGGCCTTTCTTTAAGTGTAAAAACCACAGCAGTAGCTAATGAGAAAAGATGATAGTATAGAACACTGTCATTCCTTTTAAGATATAATATTTCTAGAGAAGAATATCAAGGGACACCAGCATATTAACAACACAAGTTGTATATTGACCTTAGTTTTATATGGCTTGCAGGTCTGTGTAACCTCTGTAGAAAAATTCTGTTGATTAAACTAAAGGTGCTTTTGTTGAGTAAAGGTAATGCATTCATCATGTTATAATCTTTTCTTGATTATATTTGTACTTTTCTAGTGCAGTTAAAATTGCAGACAAGAATCAAAGGGAAAAATGGTTTTTATTTGTGGCCAGTTTGTAGTGACCTTTGTCAACAAAACATGCCTTTTTTTTTGTATATCCTTTTCTGAAGACCTAGTCACTGGTGTTAAGGCAAGGGACTTTCTGTTTTTAAAATAAACTCTTCAGCTCTCCCTGTCCTTGGTTGAATTGGAGAGAGTGATTTATGCTTCATCCAGGCATGAAAATAATAATACTGATTTTTATTGGTGTACTTTACAATTTTTAGTCCCACAACATAAAAATATAACAATAAAAAATAGTATGTAAAATAAGACTTTTATGACCATTTAAGTGTGGTGAAGGCATATGTCTCTTAGTTAGGAGTTTTGCTTTTGCCTTTGAAGACAACATGCTTAGGCCATTCATTTTTAGTGAGTTTTTACTGGAAACTCTGTGTGAATAACTATGCATAGATGTCTCTGTAGACATTTAGATGACTTTCAGTCTACAAGTATGCTGTGAATGCAGTTTTGTGAAATAAACAGGGATGCTTTGTGTTTTTTGACACTTCACAGATGGAGAAAATGGAAACTGCAGAATCCCAGTAAGCAGAGGTTTAAGTATGAAGGTTTCATGAAGTCAGTCATGAATATACTGATTAAAATCTTACTGGCTTCAGTGTTGAAAATTTTGTGCTGAAGATAAAGTTACCGTTCAGCATTTTGCTGCAACAAGACCATAACAATTAAGACCTTAATGTATATATGACTGAAAACCATGATGGAAGCCATACTTCAGTTTTGTTTCTGTCAACTTAATTTGTTTGTCTGAACAAGTTAATTAAGCACTGAGTCTATGACTGAACAAACTGCTCAAACATGTGCTTAATGTTAAACAGATGAACCTAGTGATGAAAACTGGGCCTGAGCTGTTCAGCTGAATTAGGGCTGAAGTTGTACTCCATCTGTATGATATCTTAGCCCAGTGAGTTACACTGACATGTAGGCCGTTTTTGCCTAAAAATCTATTTTGTATCAGGAAATGTTTAGATCTAGTTGATTCTGCTTTGCAGTAGGTTGTAGCTGAGCTGATCTCTCAAACCCCTTGCCAGTCTTGTCTTGTAAGATTTAAATAATAGGAAAACATAAGTGATGAAAAGTCAGAGTTCAAAAATTATTGGTATAATTGGAAAGATGTCCTTGAGGTTTTACTATATGTGATTTCATTTCAATTATGGCATATATAGGCTTATAATAAGCATCCGGTTTTGAAGTGATTGCAGTTGTGTTTATGAATGCTTCTGTGCTGTGCTTTCTTCCAGTACTTCTCTGTAAAGTGCCATGTAGTTTGAGGGACTGCAGAGTCTTTTCTGTGGTTTTGCTGTTTTCTCTTCATGTTGTTATATGTATATCCTTTAGACCGTGAACTGCATTTTTTCCTGTTTTGTCAGTATCTGCATGGTGCTCCCCTACTGTATGTGCTTTTCAGTATAGACCGAGGAGAGGCAGAAAAAAGGGCAGTAGCTGAGTTCATCCTAATGACAACTCCCTATCAGAGGGTCCTTTGAGTCCTGGCTGCCTTACTGTACTTGCTCAGCATTCACTTCATGTCATGGCTGATTTAGATAATGTGAAGGCAGTTGACCTTATTGAAACTTCAGCTTTTGGAAGAGTGGAGAATGGAAAAAAATGTTTTCTTCATGTTAGAGTTCAAGTCATTGCTTGGCTTTGTTTTTTCTTCCTGAGACCATATAGAGCTTGTACTTTGTTTCCTGTAACCAGTAAAGTCAAAAAGTTATCCATGCGCAGTCCTCTTTCATCTATTACTTACTACAATATAATTTATTTCTATTAATTTTTTTTTAAACAGGCATAATACACAGTGGATTCCTTACTGCCTTTGGATTGATTTGGATTGAGGTGTGGGTCTGTGAAAACACACTTTGATTACATTAATTTCTTAAAAAGGAATGGGAGGTCATACGATATCAGCCATCAGACAGCAGGTATTCCTGAGGGACCTAGGATTATCCATGGACAGCAGACCTCACCTCTCAGAATTCATGCAGTAACACCTTGCCCATCTTCAAAGAGCAGCACCTCAGTCCCAGCTACTGGAAACTTGTCTGCCAGCCTGCACTTGGAGGAGGGATAGCTCCTCAGAGCAGCATCATTGACAGCCCTATTCACTCCCTTGCCCTAAGTCCAAGAAACTTGTGGTTATAAATGAGAACCCTTTATTACAAGTTCCACAGCCCCCTGAACTGCCAGCCCCACAGTTTTTAAAGCTAAAACAGCAAGAATTTTCAAATACTTTCTCCCCGTGCATATGTGAAAGTAATACTCATTTTTCTACTGCCATCAGCAATAGCAGGTTTTTTTTCAATAGCATATATCCAGGTGGTATTGGTTTAAGTAGATGGAAGCCAGTCACTTCTTTACCACTCTTTTCCTACAACAGAAGAGACACTGCAACAAGATGTCTTGATATTTTCCATGAAAAAAATCAATAATTTGATTATGCTCAGGCACTTTGTATTACATAGCAGTTGCTCAGAATCACTGAGTTGTCCTATGATTCTTTATAAACAGTGTAGGTTGACTTTGCTTTGATAACCTAACCTTTTGACTCAACAAATCCAGAGAGTAATTTTATGTTCTATGGCACCAGAATTTTGTCAGTGCTATCAGGAATACTTGGATGCATGAACACACCTTTCCACTCTAGTGACTAACAGCTACTTACTGATGAAAGCAGCAATAGTCATGCTTTTTTAAGGTGTCTAGGCTGGACATGCTGTGGAGTGCTTTGTCTTGACCGTAGGTTTGCAATTCATTTCTTGAAATCACTGTTTATGCTGTAGGAATTAATGATGCATAACTCTCACAAATTTGGAGTCTGGTTCTCTGTGAGTAAGTGCTTGTGCACCAGATGACGAAGTACTTGACTGTCTGTTCTTGGGTCTTAAAAGTCAAAATGGAACATTTAAGTTTGCAATACTTCTTGACTCTCGTCAGGCTGGAGATGAGGATATTCCTTTGGAGGAGTTTTTTATCATATTTTCAAAATTTAATGTACATAGATGTGAGAATTTAATGCATAGAAATGAATTCAATTGTTTAAGATTAAATAAGTTAAATAAATTTAAAAAAAGGCTTGGGTTGATATCCAAGTGAAAGTGGAGAAAAGGAGACAGAATTCCCATTTTATTCCGAGTGTGTTGCTTCTCTCCATTTGCTGTTTTTCTTCACTACTTCCCTTTGAAAACTTAGGAAGTCCATCCCTCTTCCGCAAGGATTGCAAACTTGAAACCAGTATTATGCCAGAGCTAGTTGAAAGTTAACTGCACGTTGAGTGCTCTGCTGAGTCAGACCAGTGGTAATGCATATACATATTCATTGTGTGACCTCTGAGATCACCGATCTGGTGCTTGCAGTGCTGGAGATGGTGGGTGTAATCCACCAGTTTACACAGTGAAAAGAGGTGCGGGCTCTCCACATAATGGTTTTGGAGGAACTTTTCTATCTCTCTTTTACTGCAGGTAGAGCCTGATTCTTGCTGTCTTCAAAATTGTATGTCTAAAAACTGAGAGTCCGTACTGGGGTCTTTAAAGTAGCCCTACGTAATAGCTAATCCACCTACAGTATGTGTGGCAGAGCAGCATGGGAAGGTGAAGAGAACATCAGCCAGTTTGGTGTCCCTGGTTTGTGGATTTTAAACTGGGATTTTTATCTGCTGTGCCTGATTTATCTGCTATTCCTAGAAGCTGTCTTTTCTGCCTGTCCTTCTCAGCCTGACTAGCTTGCATATATGTAAAATAGTCCACTCTTTTGTGGGATAGCAAGTAGAAATTTCAGCTGAAGGGCTGGAATTTGGGAAGATTGTGTATAAACCGTGTGGATTTCGAAAGATACTGTGGACTTCAGATACCAGCACTGGTCTTTAACATATCTCATCAATTCAGCTCTTTTGGCAGAAGTTTTGTTATGAAAAATAATACAGTTTTAAAACCCTGCTTTTTACCGAATGTTCTATTGAGAAAGTAATATATTTTAAGGACTGTAAATTTCAAACAAGTCAAATTAGAATGGTGATCTAGTGTAGCGAAGTCCAAAAGTTGCTTATTTGAGGATTTAGTACCAGCATATCTGCACTTTATGCACGTCTGAATAGTAATTTTGTTTTCTAGAAAGTCCAGTAGCTATTCTTACCTCTTGTCTCATTCATTCCAATATGCAAACAGTGGCTTTGTGATTGTGAGCTGGACCACATTCAGGCATACCTTGAGTGTTCTCATGTCTCACGTTGTAATAAAAATCCCAAGTCTTTCTGAAAACAACACATACTTTCTGAAAGTGTTAGTGTGTTCAACACTTCTGCTTGGTTCTCATATTCAGTCAATAAAAAGATGTTTTTGAAGTTCATTGAGAAGTATTAAAGATAAACATATCACTGCTGGTGTAGGTAGTTTTAGGAGGTAGCTGTGGGAATAATTAGGGAACTCACTTTCTGTTTTTCCCTCAGCGTTATTGGTGAACACTACGGCAGGGAGGGTTCTGCTGGAGGAGTTGGATCCTTGATCTGAACCACAGAGGTCATACTTAATGTGCCTTTTTAAAGTTTAAGAGCAGTAGTACGACATAGTGTAGTCTTAAAGCAGCCTGGATTTGGCTGATGGAGAATTTTTACTGTGAGCAAAGTGCAAGTGCTGTTGGTCACATCTCTGCAGCACCTCCAGCCACTGCGCTCATTACCTGGTGCATGGAGAGGTCCAACACGGGCAGGGGGAGGGGAGAGGCAGCCTGTCAGCCTGGTGCTTGGTCTTACTGTGCTTGTGGTTGGAGCTGGTGTGTCTGGCAGGATTTTCAGTAATTGTGAGTGGCTCAAGAGTCGTGAGTGCCTTAGCCATGTCCATACGTTCTCCCTGGAAGCAGGTGACACTAACATGTGGGGGAAATTCAAGCCTTGAAACCAGTCTGGCCTTTTGTTCTAGCTTGACTGCTCTAATAGAACCACTGCAGTCAGCATGTGTGTGTGTGATGAGGACTGTGTTATAGTTGTGAAGACCTGACATAAATATACTTGATATGGAACTTGAGGAAGCAAATCTGGACATCTGCCCCCCAGATGGGGCACTTCAATAAGAAATAGAGAAACTTGTGCAGATAGTCTTGGACCCACTTTGTTGTCCTTTGCCAGGCATTGGAAAGACAGCTGTCATCTTCTGAGGTTCCTGCAGTGTTTCCTGTTCCTTGACATGAAAGAAAATTGTGTATTTTATTTTTGTTTTCTTGCAAATGGGATTGTAATATTCTTCTTTCTGGTAAAATGAGTCAATTAGCTCATTCGTTTGCATGTAAGATGAGCTTGTTTTCTGTTAGAGGTCATTAGGGCTCTTCCTTATCCTGGAAATAGGTGACAGACATTACATCTTGATATTTGATTTGATTTGATTTGATTTGATTTGATTTGATTTGACTTGATTTGATTTTCTCTCCAGAGACTATGGAAGAAGAAACAGCTCCAGTGCTGCTAAACTGTGTGAGACCTGTGAACTTGGTCAGGGAGGATAATTTCTCTCCAGTTGCCAAAAGAGCCTTGTTTCACTTTTGAACAATAACCACACAGGTCTGTGAGGAGTGTTATATGCTGAAGTGTTAATCAGTAAGCAGCTTGAGCCACACTTGAAATCTCTTTAACACACTTATTTTGCTCTCTAGTACTTTTGTTTTTTATGTGTCAGTTGGCGCAGTCTGAAAAAAAAGACATTCATCAGTATTCTGTGCAGTTCCTTAAGCAGAAATCTTTACCCAAGACTCACTTTCTCTTTTCAGTTGTTTTCTATAATCAATAACCAGGAAGTTTTAAAGCCTAGTTATTGATGATGTTTAAGTATACCAAAGTAAGTGATAATGATCTTAGTTTTATCCAGCGTGACACATTTTTCAGCTTTGCATATCTTTTGGTGGCCTTGATACGCTCGAAAAAACAACACAGAATCCATCAAGGCAAGGAAATAATTACTTGCAGCTCAGTTTTTTGGGGAAATCCATTTTGAAGATAATAAGGATGGGCCTTGATGGATTCTTTTCTTTTGTCTAGGACTTTCCCAAATGGCACAGCTGTGAGCATGAGACTCCTTGAGCTTAAATCTGCAATTAGTTTTAGGGGCTGGATGACCAGCAGTCTTGGTCGGGCTTGAGCAGGTTCACTGTTGCTGTTGGTATGCCTCTCCTAGAATGTGCAAGAAGTTTGCTTAACTTTTATTTCAAAGGTAGTGAATAGGCACCTGTTGCAAAGCACTCCTTTGGAGTGCTTATTTCAGGCTTATTTCTTTTTCCCCCTATCTTTCATGTTTCAGGCATGGTTCAATTCCTGAACATAAATGATGCTCAGGCAACTCTTGAACAGAAATGATGGATGGAAGACATTGACTCTGTACTTTTACAATCTTTATCTTAAAGATTCAGAATTGTGTTTAAGAACAAAATATTGAAGAAAATAAAAATAGCTGGTGATGTCAAAATGCATGTTGGACTATGTGTTATAAAGGCCCAGGCAACTTAGAAAAATGCTCTGAAGAGTCTTAGGCTTAATGCCAAAAAGGAGCTACTTTACACAAGAACTGTAAAACCACTCAGGAGTATTAGGCATATTGCCAACAGTTACCCATTCTGTGTTAAGAGTGTATTTTAATTTCTCTCATACCGAGTCTTATACCCTTTACCCCTCCACTTTGTGGACTGGGACAGTGAGACTTAAAATTAATGGCAGCCATCCAAAAGGCAGTATAGCAAAGGTGTTGGTTTAAGTAAGGTTCATATTTCTTTAATTTTCTTAGACCAAATATTATTCTTTCTGACTGGGGCAAACCCAATGGAGGGGATGGGGTGTATTTATCAATAGCTTTATGACACCTGTTTTCACTATGATGACAGCTTGTGTTTTTCCTCCATTGTCACTGATGCTTGTTTATGTCATCCTGAAATTGGCTGATGACTTTAGCAACTCTCCTCTGAGTTTGCAGAGAGGAAAATTTGATGCCTCAGGTCAAGCCATTAAGAACAAGAAAACCAGACCAGATTGAACTATTACATTTTCACTTTACTCTGAGAATCTTCAACTCTAGTTTATGATTTTTCAGTTTTGTTTTATCACCAGGAGATGGCACTAACAAAATCTGTTTTCCTACAGAGAGATGTAGGTTTCAGCTACCTTCTATAGGGGAAATTTTAATAAAAATACAGTTGAAGTATGAAAGTTCTGGAAGTTTTCTACCTGAAAATTCTTGAAAATGGTATTGAGGCCACCTGCTCCTCTGGGTGAATTAAGATTTCACTATTTTGGCATAATATGGGTAAGTCACATAAATTTCCTGTGCCTCTATTCTTTTTGTTGGCAGTTTTTTGAAACATTATTTTTACATGCATAAAATGATTTGAGATCTCCACATAAAGCATAGTTTATTGATGTGAAACACAAAATTAATTTTAGACCTGCGTGTACACTTTTAGTGAGGGAACAGGTTGTCTATGCCTTTTCACAGAGGAGCAGGCTACCAAAAAGCTGTCCTGTACACACTCCAGCATAGAAGTGTGCAAATACTAATTTTTGCAGTTAGATTTGGCATTTTTGGCATATTTTTATTGTGCTCTTCCAGAACTATATTGCCTTTTCTAGCAGTGCTGTACCATGGTCTTCACCATGGTAATGTGTTTTTTTATTTGGTCCCTGCTGCAGCAGACCTGTTTGATGGTGCTGAACAGGAAGCAAACCCACTGTTTGCTTTGGTGTAGCTGCTCTCTCATACCCCTCACCCACAGAAAACAATGAGAAGAGAAGATGCTCTTCTTCTGACGTCTATGCTGTACATAAAATGCAAAATGATCTTTCATTTACTTTCAGGGTTCTTGCACAGCTGTAAATTCATGGAGGGAGTACTCCTGCGAGGAGCAGGGATTTGAAGTTAATAATTTGTACAGGTCCATTCCAACTTGAAACATGCTGTGATTTTATGATTCTACGAGTCATCTGTGAATAAAAGTGGGAATGCTCTAAAGAAATCAGGAATTGTCTGCACCAGTGAAATCTTTTTCTTTTCTATTTTACTTAGGCCTAGCCTTTCCAAAGCTGAATTTTGTAATTAGCGCTCTCTCTCTCAGTGTTCAAGGAAACTGGGACAAAAAAATTATACTTTTTTAAAGGACCATGCTTCCATGTTTTAACTTTGGGTTTGCTTGGACAATTAACTGTCTTAACATGTACCTGATCTGTTTCTAACTGGGTTATAAACAGCTTGCATGTGTCCCTTTGTCTATGTTTCTGTTCCTGTTATACCTGCCAGGCTAAATTTCATCTCAGGCCACTGAGGTGTTTGCAGGCATTTTACCTTATACTTTCAGCTGGAGGAGTGTATCTTTCACTGCTAGTGGTAAGAGTGTACACCATTTTTCAGCAGACTTGGGATACCAGCTCTATTTTCACTGAGTGCAGTAGAAGGGGCGCTAGGCAGGGAATACAGAGATGAAGGTATGTGTTTCACTGTCATGTTTATGGGCCTAAGTCAAATGCTGCCATTTTGTACCAATGTTTGTACCAATGTTTGTCAAATTCTGCTTGTGGTAAGCATGCCCTTCAGTTTTTTCACGGACATTGGTTCTAGAGAGATTTAGAATTATTTAGGTGTCAGAGGGCTACATGTGCTACTGCAGCTGATTAACTGTTGAATTTTTTCAGAAATTGGAAATCAGCTCCATAGTCTCCCCAGAATGTTTTGTGAAGAAGACATCTCACATGAAATGTAGGGGGCCTGAGGCAGGAGTAGGGAATGAGCTTTTTCCTTCTGTGAGCCCTTTCCCTCAGTCTTGTGACACAGGATACAGCTGGATTCATAGGTCCTTGTGAAAAAAAAGAACCAAGCAAACAAACCACGTGTTCGGGCAATATTCTCCAGTTGCAGCTCTAAATACATGACATAGAACTTGAGATAAAAATCTCATTTCGTTGAGGTTTCATGTAGTCAGTTCTACAGATACTATGTGTTTGATAAAATCAATGGTTTAAGTGTTTTTTCCTGGGCTTTTTAGAGAAGTCTATCCCTATTTAGTCTAACCATTTGACACATGAATTGTATGCTGGCTATACTGCGGGTTTAGTTGCTGGCTGGAGTTAAACCATGACACTTTGTTAGAGGTTTCAAATTTTAATGAGAGGAGAGCCTGTCTATAGTGGATTATTATGCTTTAATGAGCAGAGACCACCACGTCCTCAAGTTTTTCTGTTTAACCCCGAGTCTCACATTTTTGGTAGAACCATACCAGGCTGAGAGGTCAGTAGAAGAGACATTATTAATTATTACATTTCATTATTACAAAAAAGCAGTTGCTGCATAACACTTCCCTTGCAAAGTCTCTGGAAAGAATTTTGATATGACAGGCTTCCCTGCAGGTGTTCACATGGCAGGCCCATAGTGTCCAAGGAACATCTCCAGGGCACCAGTCTCCTCTTGGTGCTTGGCGTGGTTGAACTTCAGCCAGTAAGAAGTACTGGTGTCCTGGCTCACCCATGGTAGCTGTGTGCAATAGTGAGGAAGCTTCTGACTTTCCCACTGCACTTTCCCCTTGCAAATGTGTCCAAAAGCCTAAAAATCTAGTCCCCTGAAATGATAACAAGTCTTGCTCCAGCCAAATTCCTGTTGAAATAAGGGGTGTACCCAGAAATTCACATTTGGGTTCTAGTAAGGGATTTCTTTGCACGTTGATGTAATTTATCTGCATTGTCAGAATTGTTCTGTAGAATATCCTGTGGCTTTGAGGGCAGCCTGATAGGGTAAAATGTTGTTTTCTGTCAGAAGGCATTCCTTCGTGTCTAGAAAAAGGTTGCTTTGTTTGTATCTACCTTGGTACTAGTTATTTTTTAATGAAATTAAGCCTTATAATTTAGTAAATTTTATTGAAGATGAATAGGAAGAAGAAAATACATTTAAATAATTGTGAGTAGATGCAGTACCTGGTAATCACATGCTTTACCATTTTTACTTCCTTGCAGTGTCAGCCGCTTTCTTTTCCCTAAAATCAATCAAACAAACAAAAAAAGAAAATAAAAAAGAGAGAATGTGCTTGGCCACTGCTATCTGGTCTGTATCTCATCTGCAGGGAAATAATCTCCATCAGATTAAAATCTCTCTCCCACTAAAGAAGCTGTATTTGGGTCTGCAGCAGAGCAGTGGGATGATGCTCTTTCCCTGAAGTTTCATGGAACTGCTATCATCTGCAGGAAAATCCAGGTCTTTCTGCTTTTACAATTTTTTTTTTGTGTGATTCCTACCTTGTATTTAGTAAAAATCTTTCACAGAATTGAGATTTGAAGAATTAATTGCTAAAATATTTAACAGTAGATTAAAACTAGTACATTAAAAAGCATCAGTAGATTAAAATTTGCAGAGTGGCTAAAAAAACACTGTTAAGAGCTTGCAAATTGAAAATGGCAAATGCCAACTGGAAATTATAATCTTCAAAGTCATTTTTGCCCCAAAATATTTTCTCCTTTGCCTATAGATCAAAGATAATACTAAAAACGTAAATCATTAAATTTGGCAGAGTTGCTTTCTGTGTCTGTGGTCCCTGCGTGGTTTAGCTCTACAAAATAGTACGAAGAAGATTTTGGAAATGGAATTTCCATGCAGCGTCTGATCCACTTCTCTAGCTGCAGGTGGAGGTAACAGCTGTTAATGCTGATGGAGGATGCTGGTTGGCATAAAACAGATATTCCAAGCCTTATGTAAGTTCTCTAAATTAACCTGTTACAAAAAACGGGACAGCTAACATAACTAGAGAAGAGACTAGAGCTAGATGTTAACTAGAGCTAACATAAAATAGACAAGAGTAAAAGCAGTAAGAAGAGAAATCAAAATGGTTATTCATAAATGCCCTACGGTCTTTATAGATATATGGAGTTCCTGCTGGCAACCAGTGCAGGGGTTTGAGTGCAGTGAGGCATGGTCCTTTCCAGTCCTTTGCAAAGTCTCTGTGCCTGTTTCCCCTGAGATGGGATTTTCTGTCCACCCACAGCCGTGCTTCTGCTCCATTCTGGCACTCAGCTGTAGTCTCTCCAGCCCTCTCTCCCTCCACTAGCCCAGCAGCTGCCAAAAGCTGCCCAGCAGCTCCTCTCTTCTCCAGGGGTGACCTTGATGCTTCCCCTTCTAAAAGGAGCCCATGCAATCAGGAACATACTGCTCGGGTCAAGCTGTCCCAGCTTCTTTGCATTTTCAGGAGCTGTGTGATAGAGGACCTTGAAAGCGTGTTGGGAATGTTTGTTTCGTCAAGAAAGAAGAAATATTATCATGTCATTTACAAAAAAAGGTTCCAAAAACGTTTTGAATTCCCCTTCAGAGAGGCAATTTTTTTGGCTGGATTATGTTTTATTAATATTATAATTTATTCAGGTTTTGTTGGTTATGAACACCAAGAGTGATGATTTCATATGAACATATGAAAATGTACAGGATTTTCTGCTAAGGTGGTATTTAGTACTGAGTGGACTGAAGATGGAGGTGCAGAAATGAAAAAAGTTCTCTGTCTGCTTTTCAGTATCCTCAGATCTTGGGGTTTTGATGAAAAATGTTTATCTTTTTTTCACCTGAATGTCTCTTTTGATTATTTTGCCTCTTTTTTTTTTAATTTTACTTGTGTGCTTTCAACTAGTGTTATACTCTGCCTTTTGCACAAAAAAAGTTGCATTTCCTTTACAGTTAAGCAACAGAGTTAGTGTGTCTGTTTCTGAGACTTGAATGAGATTTGGCCAGTGTAAAGGCCCTTACTATGAACATTTTGGAAATATCCTAAGTACATGTTTTGAGCACAAATTTTAAAGAAAGAAAAAGAAATCTCTATATGCAGTTTAGTAACTTTTACTTAGAAAGTTAAAAAGAAAATAGATACTCTTACTAAAATGGCACTTGAGAAAACCCAGAATAAATTCATAATTCATGCTTTATTCAAATACGAGTATATTATGACAGGCAGTCATCATCGTTGCTGACATACCACTTTGGCAGCTAAATACAGTTCTTAATTATATAACATACACTTTGGCATACTTGTTCTCTCCTACTGAGAAATTTTTAATGGCTTATTTCAGAGTTCAGTTGTAGCATATTTGACCTATATTGAACTTGTGTTTGTTGTATACTACTGTTTGAACATTTGTTAATAAATCTGCAGTTGCCTGTCAAGTTCCAGCTAACCAAACTATAATTGGCCTGCCAATCAATATTCACAAATAAATGTTGTTAGTAAAAAAACTACTGACCCAGCATTGATGTCAATTAATTAGTGAAATTCATCTTCTAACACAATCCACTGTTTCCTGTGCATGTTTTGATGCTTTTGGCACTAAGACATGACTGCTTGGATATTTATTTGCATAAGCAAGTAGCTATAAAATTAGTTGACTTTCAAATAGGAGGAAATGTTTAAAAAATTTTTAGTAATATAAGAGAAATGCTGTTCATCTTGGGATCTCAAGACCCGATGGAAGATGAGTTGGTCATGGTGTGCCCTCCCTGGCCAACCCATGAGCAGTGGGATTGTTAATGCTGCTCCCTGACTCTTCTTTGTCCAGAGGGGTGCAAGGCTGGTGGGTGTCACTTGCTTCAACTATTCTGGGATTCTTGCTAGATTTGGTGCACCATCAGAAGTGGCTTTCTGTATTGACTTCTTACTGTGTCTGTATCTTTCCCATCTTGTGTGTACTTTCTCATCTACTTCCCTTTTTTGGTGTGAAATGTGGTTACACATTCTTAGTTCCATGTGAAAAGCCGTCTATTTTTGAATGCATCATGTGTGTTCATAAGAGAACAGGGAAATTTCTGCTGTGAGTATTTGTCTCTGAAATTACTGGGTTCATGTGATGGGAATATTGTTTCTGGCATCTGGATTGGTTGCAGAGAATTGTTATTTAACTGCACTTGTTTTGCTGTCAAGATGGAAGAAGGAATGGAGAAGTCATAATTTTTTTTTGGTTTATTGAATGGATTTTAAAAACTAATGGATAGAAAAAAGAAATGAGGAAATTAATTTTATTTAGATTTATGTTTTCACAGGCATCCATTCATTCATTTGTAATCACAAAATCTGTATAGTATTCAAATCCTAGTAAAATTGTCAATTTTTGTTGAGTCTATTTCTCTTAACTTGAATGAGTGTTGAAATAATTTGTTTCACAAAATGGCTTTGTGTAATTAATAGTCAAATTACTAACTCTGCCTAGAAACTTGTATAAGACCAAACACATGAATTTTAATTTTTTTCTATGTCAGCTTTGAATTCCTTTCTCACAAAAGACAAATAATTTTCTTGCTAAATATGGAAAATGCTGAATGCTTTATAATTTTTATTGGCCTCGTGACAGTCCTGTGCAGAAATCAGGTCGAGCTGATATCTCACTAGGATGTTAAACTTACTGGGCGTTTGAAATGTGCAGCAGTTTTGAGTCTGCCCAAGGAAATACTTGAGAAACAAATGAGTCAGACCACGTGTGTAGTTAGGTACTGGAAAACTATTCACCCATGCCTTCTCCACAGAGTCTTCTGTGTGGTGATTACCAAAGGCCACTGGTCGCTATCTGCTGGGATGTGGCTAAGTGCTGGTCACCTCAGCATCACAA
Organism: Rhipidura dahli; assembly: GCA_013399225.1. Classification (NCBI taxonomy): domain Eukaryota; kingdom Metazoa; phylum Chordata; class Aves; order Passeriformes; family Rhipiduridae; genus Rhipidura; species Rhipidura dahli. Next base: position 164,430 of record VXAC01006182.1, on the reverse strand, counting down.
TTCTGTCTCCTTTCCCTCTACCACTGCCCTGTCAACCAGCATTTCTAGAAACCAGCACTGCTTGTGCAGTGTGTGCCTTGGAGCTTCATCCTGCGCCTCAGATAACTCTGTCTTCTTCTCATTTGTATCATCTTGGCACTCTTCATACCTTCCTACAGCTCAGCTTCTTCCAGGTAAGTCAACAGCAGTGATGGGAAAGGAAAACTAGCGACAAAGAGCAAGTACAGTGAGCTGTAATTTTTTGAGGTGGAGAAACTGAAACTTGTGGCTTGCATTAATTCTCTCTTCCACTTGTGTGGGGAAAAAACAATCCCCCCAAGTCCAGTGAAGAGTCTAATAAGAAAAATAAGTCTAAATAGATACTAATTTTAAATTTTGCCTTTGACAGATGTAAATACTATCTGATACAGGAAACAGTTGCTGTAAACCTTTTGCCTCCTAAATATTACACTGTTTAAGGTTAAGAGCTAATGGAAATAAAAGATCATCATCTGGACCACAGGAAATGAAAATGCCAGTATACATAGGGCGAACAGGATTGGAGTTTGAAAGTGTAATTCAAATACAGATGTAATTACCAACATTACTCTTGATTCAAATTTAACTTGTGATTGGCTTCAGTTCTTCTGTGGGGTTTGTAAATCTGTTTTCATAGCTTTAGTCTTAATATTCAAAAGACTTATTTAGACTTGTGAATTTTCTTATCACTGAGCACTATCATTTTTAAGGGGAAATTTTTTTTATTAATATATACTGTGAAAGATGAATGGCTGAAGCCTTCAAACCTAAAGCACAGTATGCAAATCTTCCTCCTAGTGAAAGGAAAAGGATCTTTCTTTGTGTGCGTTCTGCAGAAGACTGTTGCAAACATTGATGATTATGGTACTAGAACAGTGTACTGAGGAGAAAATAGGCTATCCATGAGGCCTTGAGAGTGGGGAGATAAGTGCCACTGCTCTCTCTGAGAGTTCTGAAAATACGGTCTGGGAGGTTCTTTTTACACAGCTGTGTCCTCTGTTGGCCGTGAAAACAGGCATTTTTACATTTTTGTTATCAGATTATACTGCATGAATGTTCCCTGTCTCCATCATTAGTTTCTTTTTTAATCTAGAGATTTTTTAAATTAACCTCTTCCATTGAGAGAGGTGGTAGCTCTGTGCAGGTGGAAAGATTTCTTTCAGATTGTAACAACTTCTTGTCAAAAGGTGAAGTTGAAACTTTGAATGAAAGGTTGCTGGAGCTATTTATTTTTAGCATTTGTAGAGGGGTGATTAAAAATTTATTAGAAAATGCTGGAGTTCTATAGAATCTAATAGAAAATGATGCTTATACTGGCTGTTTCTGCAGAAGTGTTGAATGTCTAGAAGAAAATTTTATATTGGATTCTCTACGTTTAAACTGGTTTATTAATTTCACTTAAATTAAATCCTATAGTATGGAATTTGGCATAGAGCAGATTTTGTTGAAATTAGTATGGTAAAATAGTGTTAAAAGGAGGCCAATTGAGTTTGGATTACAAACTGCCAAAGATAAATCACTTACAGATTAATAGTATCTTTGAAAGGGTATGTAGGACCTTTTTGTCTAGCTGTCTTTTGTAAACTTTCCAAAAATTTTGAATTGTTCTAGAAAAGGAAAAACAAACTGTTAAAGAAATAACAAAGCATCTGATTTTCTGACTGCAGACATTTAAAAAAATGTTTTGAATTATTGAAGGAAAACACTGAGCATCAGTCATTTATACTTGGTTGTGAAGGGTGCAGTCAGAAGTTCAGGTGACTGGATTCAAATTAGTCAGTTGCTGCTGCTAATGCAGTGTAAGGTTTAGGGTTTGCTTCTTAGAGTCTATTCTCATCCATTTTCCTGATGAGTATTCTAATTATTTACAGTATTTCTGCTTATTACCTATTTAAATAGTTGTATATGTACATATCCTAAATTTTCATGCTGATTATTAATGCAACACAAATTCAAAATTCAAGATGCAAATTTCGTTTATTCCTATGTACAAGTGAATCAAACAGTGTAGCTGTCTAACTTGTGACCAGAAAAATAGTAGCCACTGATTACTTCTCGGTGCTTGTGATAATTCTCTCACCACCAAAGCAAAAAGCCACGTCATCTGCCTTTTTTATATTGCAGTAGGACAGGATGCCATATTTTCCCTCTTATATGAAAAAAAACCCCAGTCTACTGCATGTGAAAGGAAATATCTGCATTATAATCATGTCTGCTACCTTTTGTGGAAAACTACAATTTCTTTCCCTTAACTCCAGTTTTACTGCCTTCTCACTAGCAATTCCTGTTCAAGGTCCTCTGAGTTGTTGCTAATACTCTGCCAAAATCTGTGGCTGTTACCACACAAAAAATGTACAACTGCAAGTTATGGAAGTGTCTTAATATCTGTGAATTTCCTGTGGCCATACCTCTTCCAATACCTGTCACTTGCCTTCTGTATGTGTCTTTTTGTCTGAAATGGACTCGGTCTATGAAGGTTGAGAAACATTTTCAACATGCTGCCAAGTCCTATTCAAAATTTTACAACTTGATTCTTTGCATTAAGCCTGTAATTGAATGTGGAAGGTGAATTCCTGGCAATGGTGAGAAGTATAAACTCTAAATTAGTGCTTGGGAAAGGCATGATAACTCAGTAAAGACTCAGGGTAGTACTTGTCATTTCCCCAAACTGATACTGCATGTCAGAAGCACCTTTGGGCAAGTGATCCTTTAACAGAGGAAATGAAATCAAATAAGGTGGAGGGCCACAAAAAGTGTAAGTTTTGCTTTCCAGCTTTGTGGTTTTGTTTCCAGTCTATCTTCCATCATCCTTGTGCTCTAGTTATTTCCGCATCATTGCTACCTTCTATTCTTAGGCTTTTTGAAGCAGTGTTCAAATCCCCTCTCAGACTCCAATTTCTTTAGAGCGATGAGGAGCTTCTGTGACAGCACTTGTGATAAGGAGCAATGTCCTAGTGTTAAAAATACATACTTTTTATACAGCTACAGAAAGGCATACATACAGAGCAAGTATAGCTGCAGTATGAAGTGCCTGCCATGTGAATGACTGAAGTCTTCTTGCACCAGAAGGTAATGTGTGTTGATGCAGATTTCTTTACTTTGCCTTTGACTTTTGGTAAAACTGATACTAATTGAAATTGTGTGTCAGAGCTGAAAGTGTGTGAAGGGATACCTGTGGGAGGAAGAGGGAGAACAAAGTGTATGTGCCCCATGTTTACTTAAGCATAGTATAATTCTGCCAGCTGGACAAAGGCACTAGGCTGCTAATTGCCGTGCTACAAGCCAAGTGGAACACCGAGGACCAAATCTGTGTAAATGACATTCAGGTTACTTGAGAAGTTTTGCAAAGCTGTTCTTCCTGAAGGAGAGACCTGGGAAGTAATGTGCCTCAGAGTTCACAGGTTTTACTAGGAAGATGCAGTTCTGATTTACTTCCTTTCTTTACTCTTACTTCACTACTGTCTGCCTTCTTCTGGACCAGCACTGTGGGGGTCAGCCTTGGAGTATGCATTGTCCTGTTGCTGGCCCTTGAGAGGAGAATAGCTGTGTTTAGTCTGGTACTGCTTGTCTTTAAGCCTTCAGAAATGGTTACACTTTGATCCTGAGATCTTAATGTGGTGAATTAGAAGGTTTGCAGGCACTTTTTGAAAATCTCACTTTACATTTACAGAAGTAGAGGTGGGGACTGAGTGTGGTGCAGGTGTAATGAGCAGCTGTAGGTTGGGAGCTGGACTGAACAAGTTCCCTGCTGTTGTAGACATCATGGTAATGTCTAGGTGGATTCTTGCACTGCAGAGGGTAGCTGAAACACTCTGATCTTGGTATTCTTGTATCTCCAGCTGATAAACATGAGCTCAGTGTCCTTGATGTAGAGGGTGGAGGGCAAGCAGGGTCTTCTCAGTACCTTTGCCAGTCTGTCTTGGCTTGACTGAGAAAAGAAAATGCACGTGAGTACATTTACAGACGGTTCTGTGGTTAAAAAATGTTGATGAATGTCAAGTCACTAGTACCATTTGAGGCATGCAGTGCCTTCTATCACTCATTTTATGTGTAATAAGTAACTCAGCAAAAACATCAAGGGAAAAAAACATGTAAAATGATGTATTTTTAACAAAAGATACGTTTACAACCTAGGACTTTAATGTGGGGAAGAATATAATTAGTGTGATCTTTAACTTTTTCCTTCAGAGTTGATTTTTATAAAAGTAAATTTGTCCTTTACTGGGTGGTGTTGATTTATAAGTAGATTTGGGAGTATCCAAGAATACAAGAAAAATACATTCTATTCTTGACTAATAAAAATGCTCTTTCAAGTGCTCCAGCAATTAGCTTACTTTTGTACAGTCATAGAGCAAACATCATGATATCAATTCTGTGCAAATGATAACAATGATTTTTTTGGTGACCTTTACTTTGCATTTCTTTATATATTCAGTTTTGGGGATTCTGGTTCAAGAAAGGTTGTGAATTCCTCAGTCTCTGAGGAGATTTAAAAAGCTTTGTAGTATGTTGAACCAGAAGGAAGGAATCCACATTGATTGGACTAAAAAAAAATTGCTGCAAAAGAAGAACAAATAGCAGTCGTGACCAGTTTCTTTCCACATGATTGCTCTTGAGAATTCCTCCACCGTATACTAACCTATAAGTTCATTAATGGTCAAACTGAATTATTTGAATAGTTCTTTACCCACACATGTCTAAAATAAGTCTCTTAAATTAGATATTGGAATCTTCTGCAAGGGGTTTGAACATTGAACATAATGATAATAATCTCTTTTTTTCCTTTGTAACTACCTAGCATGTTATAACTTGACCAAGATTTCTTTCTTTTAAAAAATTCATAGAGAAAGAAATGATTATTAAAGACTTGTAAACTAGAAATCAGGGGCTAAATTATGGTCCTAACAAAAATGCTCCCAATAAGCAACTTTTATTGTTTCTTTAAAATAGAAAAATTGGGCATGGCTATTGGGATTTATATGATTTAGTTGAAATGTATAGGTTTATTCTGATCACAGCTGTGATCCAGTCCCACAAATTAAGAATTTACACACCTTTACTGATGTGAGACAGCCTATTCCCAAGGATTTACATCACTGCACGTGGTTAGGTTGTTGGGTTGTTTATCCATTTGGCCAACCACATTGTACTTTTTCAAACTAATATCACAAAGAACACAGAATCACAGAATTTTTAGGCTTGGAAGGGATCTTGGGAGATAATTCAGTCCAACCACCCTGCCAAGGCAGGGTCACTCAGAGCAAGTTACACAGGAACTTGTCCAGGTGAGTTTTAAGTATCTCCCGAGCAGGAGACTCCACAACCTTGCTGGGCAATCTTAGTGCAGCTGGCAATTCCAGTGCTCGGCCACCCTCATGTTGAGGTGGAACTTCTTGTGTTTTAGTTTGTGGACATTGCTCCTCATCTATCATGTGTGCCACTGAAAAGAGTCTGGCACCATCCTCTTGGCACCTGCTTTTGAGACATTTATATGTATTGATGAGATCCTCTCTGTCTTTTCTTCTCTGGACTAAACAGGCCCAGCTTCTGCAGTGTCTCCTCATAAGAGGGATATTCCAGTCCCCTCATGATCTTTGTGGCCCCTGCTGGACTCTCTTCTTGTCTCTCTTGTACTGACCAGCTGTGTGTCTCTCTTGTTCTAAGGAGCCCAGAACTGGGCACAGCACTCCAGATGTGGCCTCACAAGGGCTGAGTAGAGGGGCAGGATCACCTCCCTGTGATGGCACCTGCTGGCAGTGCTCTTCCTAATGCACCCCAGGATACAGTTGGCCCTCCTGGCCACAGGGTTACGGGTGGTTCATGGTCAGCTTCTGACTGTCACTCAGATACCCTGGTCCATCTCTGCAGAGCTGCTTCCCTGCAGGTCAGCCTCCAGCCTGTTACTGGTACTTGGAGTTATTCCTCCCCAGGTGCAAAGCCCTACACTTGCCTTTGTTGAACTTGATTATCTGTGCCCAATTCTCAGCCTATCAAGGTCCCAAGGGATGGCAGCACAGCCTTCAGGTGTATCAGTCATTTCCCTTGGTTTCATCATCAGCAAGCTTGCTGAGGGTGCATTCGATCCCTTTGTCCATGTTGTTGATAAGTTGAATAAGACTGGGAACAAGATTGCATAATATATTCAGTGAAGCACCCTTCTTTAGCCAATGGATAACCTTTGAAATATTGATGGTTTTTTCCTGTCCCTTAGCTGCAGCCTTTTGAAAAACAAGGTGGCAGTCTACTTAAAAAATTTGTCATGACCATAACAGTCACGACAGTTAGAGGAGTAGAAAATGTGGAGGAGATCAAAAAGTAGTCATGAAAACTTCAGACTTTACAGATACCTGCTTATGAGTTGTTAATTTAAGCGTAGTTTCTTTTAAAAATCTCATTCCATGAGCACTAATGCAACACAATCAGTCTCACATAAAAAATACCTACTACAGTAATGGTGTCATTGTTTCTCAGTTGGTATTTACAGCTGAGTGCTACTCAGAATGCACATGAAACAAAATCATATTGTTTTTATTCACATAAGCATGTTTCACCACCTAATGGATACATCTATAAGGGCAAAACTACAGCTATAGACATATTTTTGGCTTAGCCTTCAGGATTCCTCATTTCTTCAGTTTCTCAGGCCAAAACATTCTTTTGAAAGAACACCTGCTGATAAAAAGACCTTTATGTGATGGAAACAGAAATTGGCTTTTAATTATTATGAGTGAATAAACTTAAAGTATTCATATTCAAAATTCTTGGTGTTTTTTGAAAACAGTAAGACATCCCTGATTTTAAAACAAATTTCTTTCTTTCCTGAAAGTGTAAGCCTTGTGAAATCCTACAATTACATTATTTTAATAGAAAGCTGAGTGTTTAGTACCTATTCAATGTTTTTCCTTTTCCTCACATATTTTAAACTAAAATCACAATGGGAAAACATTTCTCTTTTCAAAATGCTAACGCTTTTAGAAGTAAATTTGAATTCTGCGATGATGCCTGAAGCCCAGACACTCACTGAGAAGTGCCTCTCCTCCTTACCCCACTGAGCTGGTTCCCCATGTATTTTTCTTTTCCAGAGGAGTCTCCTAACATTTATTTGGATTTTTCCACATGAAGTATACTCCATCTGTTGGGGTGCAGTTAACTTTCTTCATAGCAGCCCATGTGGTGCTAGGGTTTGCATTTTTGACCAGTCAGTCTTGATAACAAGCCAGTGATAACACATCAGTGTTTTGGTTCTTGGTAAGCAGTGCTTACACAGTGTCAAGGTTTTCTCTCCATCACCCTACCAAAAAAAAGGCCACTAGGAAGGGGGTGTGCAGGAGGCTGGGTGGGAACACAGCCCAAACAGCTGACCCCAGATGACCAAAGGGATGTTTGATATTGTGTGATGTGCTCAGTCATGAAACCTGAGAGAAGGGAGGAGGATGTAGGGGGCATTTCTAGTGATGACATTTATCTTACTGAGCAACTGCTACATGGACTGAGGAGGTGGCTGGACACCTGCCTGCTAATGTAAAGTAGTGAATATGTTTCTTTGCTTTGCTTCTGCATGAAGTTTTTGCCTTTTTTATTAAACTGTCCTTACCTTGACCCAGGAGCTTTTTACATCTTTTCTTCTCCTGTGCTATCTGTGCTATTATGAGTGCAGGGGGAGAGACCAGCTGGGTGGGCATCTGTCAGCCAGCAGCTGACATCTGGGCACTCACTGAAAACTCTCTCAGAACCAGACTGCAAATGCATACTCTTTCTTCACTCAGCCTGCCCATGCAGACTTGATTCTTGAATGTTGCTTGAGGAAGAGAAGCTAGTCATACAAAAGGTAAAATACTATAACACTTGTTTTGGTTATTGTCTTTTCTTCAATTATAATGACTTTAACTCTTCTCTGTTGGCCTGGTTTGATCTTCTGTAGCCTTTTGGAAGTGAAATGGGCTTTGCTTTGAATTTTTAGCATGCAGTAGGCATTGTAAGTACTTCAAACACGTTTTCTAACATTTCATGAATAGAATAGAGTGTGGATTTCAGTGTTACTGGAATACAATGACATCTGACTGTAAGAGATTTATATCAGATTCACATTAACTTTAGGGAATTTGAGTCCCTGAGTAGCAGGGAATCAAATCCTTACAATTTATAGAAAATCACACCAGAATACTAAAATACCATACAGTAAATTTTATGAAGAATACATAAACACTTGCATATGACAGGAGTTTGAAAAATTACCTGAGCAGCTCATAAGGCTGCTCTTGCTTTCTGTTTGTAAAAAATTACTTACATACTTGTGAATTTAGCTTCACTGAAATTCACTAGGACGATGTCCTCAAAAATCGCATGATCCATTTTGAATATTTTACTCTCACCTATTTAGCACATTGTCTCTCTCAAACTAATATAAAGGTGGTTACTGCTCAAATTTCTTAGCGGTATGGAGGAGAGATACACAGTTGGGTTGACCAGCTTCTTAAAAAGATTTCAGTGCCCATCAGGACATTTGTGTGGGTTTCTACCTTTAACAAAGGTACTCAGCCCAGCAGAGCACGCAAACACTTGCCTTTTTTATGCCTTTGTCTGTGAGCACTTCTTTCCGCTGTTCTGATGGTCCTCACAGACACCATTGCATTGGGATACCACTGTGGTTTCCTGTGTCTTTACCTCAGACCTTAGTCAGTAGCCAGCTTTGGCTGCCAAACCCTGCCAACACGGCAGCCTCCTCTTCGCAAAGTAATAGCTGTGGTTAAGATGTCATTCTCTGTAAATCAATTTTGGCAAGGATGACGGCTAAGGGCAGGAGCAGGACTGGTATTTAGGGACCTAAGCCATTCAGTTGGCCTTAATCCTCCCTCTTATTAGCCTGGCTTTGTGGAAGGTAGATGGACTCACTTTAAAAAGATGAAACAAACTTTCTTTTTGATTTTTTCTTTTTGGTAACAACAACAAAAGACCTGGGAAACTCTGATTAATTAGTATGCCTTGGGCGGATGAAAAGAATAAGGAATAAAGAATAAAATTGAAAGAAAAATGTCCAAGGCTTTGAGAGGAGTGGAAGCATGTAGTGCCAATACAGATTTTAAATAGTTCTGGCTGTTTGTATAATTTTCCCAGGGTTTGCCTCTCATTGACATGAAGAGCTAAGGTGGCAAGACAAGTAAAAAGTTTTGTTTGGACCATGAAGATGCTGATAGTGGCCTCCTCTAAAAGTCAGTTTGAGTAATAAGAACCACAAGAAATACCATTCAATTACTGCTTACTGGCCATATATTTCGTAGAATGGTTGCATGTGAAGATAGTGTAGATTTCCAGTGAATTTGTGGAAATCATGCAGGTGGACTTGTAAGGACTAATTTCTCAGTCTAGAAAATGTTCTTCCAAATAGCTCCTATGTATTCCTATATCCTGAATTGCGAAAACTCGTACTGTGCATAAGTAAGTTAACCTTTCTGGTAGGACAGATGGTCTCTTAACCACATGGGTTTGTTCTATGAATTGCACTTGGCTTTGGTCTTCTACTTACTTGTAACTATTAGTTTCATTGATTTTTATGCTTCCTTAAGGACATGATTTTCTGACTTTATGAATGAAGGACTTTCGGCAATATATTTACAATTGCTGAATCCAGGGTATGTTTGAGCTGATTCTTCTGAAGGTGGAGCAATGGAAGATCAGTGTGGGAACTTTTAAAATGATGAAAATAACATGTGTCAAAATAATTTTCTTTTCTTGACAAACTACTTTTGTTTCAGCAAAAAAAAAATCTTTCTATTGTGTGGGAAGAAATTTGCATAATGGTTTGAGATAGTGCTACTGTAGCAATTCAGACTTTGCTGGTGTCTGATAGACATGCTTGAAATGTATATATTAGTTAACAAGATTATCACTTGAAAGGACAATTGTATTTTTACTGAGAAGTTTTTCTGAGGTTATAAAATATATTGATATTTAATGAAGCATGAAAGTTTTAAATGAACCATGAAATCAATAGTTAAACTAATTAACTGAGTATAAAGCCTCCTAGAATATGTATGTTGTGTGGGCTGTATGCTTGTTATTTCTGCCTGGTTAAACTGATGATTAGAATAACATTCTTATCTTTTAGGAGAAACAACCTTAAACGGTATCTTGTTTTTAGTGTGAGGAAAGAAAAAAATGTACTGCTCAGAATCTCAGGGACAACACTGTTTGAAAAATTATGTCGTAGTGTCCTTGAACAATTGACTTTATCTGGGAAACAAAAACATACTGAATGTGACTGCAAGTTACTTAGATTTCTGCTTCCATACTGCAGTTTCCGAAGCTCTTTCCATGTTAACATTGTCACCTGTTTTAAATGGGTATGACTGTTCAACAGGTGGGGTTTTTTTTCTTTTTTTCTCCTACTTGTGTGTTTTGGTCTCATAAAGGAGGAAAGATGCTTTTCTGAGAAACAGCAGTCAAATACCTTTATAATATCCGTAAAGATTTAGAAAAGGAGCCTCCCATGGGATTAGAGTTTAGCATTAAAAAACACCTGTATTGTATGCTTTTTTTGCTGAACTTATGCTATTGCTGGATCATGATGTGCAGCACAGTCTGGCAGTGATGTATTATGCGGCAAAGACTGAAACCTTCCCCAGGCTGGAGGTAGAAAGCAATCTTCTTGCTCCTCTCTCCTCTGCTCAGGACTCCTTCACAGACGGCGGCAGGTTTTACTTGGAGGATGCTGTCATAGAGCAGTTAATGCAGCCTTAATCTGCTGAGAATCTGTCCCCTTACTCGTCGTGCTCTGCTGCATCCCCGTTTCTGAGTGGGCAGAGGAGACAGAAGGTCTTCCCTTTGCCTGGGGCCTGGAGGGAGGAAGGGATCTTCTTCCCATCAGTGCCCATGCAGGCAGGCTGACAGGAGAAGCATGAATAAGGTGTGCCACAAGGAAGATAGATAGCAGTGCAGTGAACACAGCAAGAAATCAGGAATTTCTGTCTGAACAGAGGGTACATTGCTGTGCTGATTTGCTTTGATACATGGAATGATAAGGTCTTTAGAGTAATGGATCTACATGTGCCCAGAGTTACAGATAGCAAAGCTCCGATGTGGTGTGTTCAAAAACACTAAGAACATTCAGATAACAAGTTATCTGAGCATGTTTTAATTAAAACTGAGGAAAAAGAAAATCAGGAATTAATAGAAAATATCCCAAGAATGTATTTCTAACATGAAGAAAAGCACAGATGTGCAGTGAAGGTTGAACAGTGCTAGAAGTTGTTGTGGCAGATGAAGTGTTACATAGTACAGAGAATTAATTTTTCTAGAGTGTTTTCTTACGGCCCCTCCATAGTTGGCTGCATTGCAATCAGATGATATCAACAAAGAAGTATTCCAACAAAATTGCTGGAATCAATTCACTTATTTTGCAGATGACTGCAACATTGTTTAAACACTGGGCAAAGCGTTTCCCTATTGATTTCATTTGAGTCCTATAATTCATAGTATATGAAGAAGTTTTACCAATATTATTTTTTTATCTGCTTCCCAAGTAATGCCACATATAAGTGAAATTGTAGTGAGTGCTCTCACACACATACTGATACATGCTCTGTGTTTATTTTTGTCAGATTCAGTCAATAATTGCCCAGTGGCACTGGAGCTGGAAGGTATTATCTCTAATTCCAATACAATTGTCTTCTGTTCTTTCAAATATCTGTAAATTTACATTTCTATTATAATAATATTTTTCTCTGTCTGTATTGTAGTGGTATTTTAGAAGCTGGCCAATACTGAAACTTAAAGCATGAAACTTGTTGGGTTTTTTTACCTGATATTATTCACCATTAGATTCATATATTGTACTGCTAGTGGAGTTTCTCTTGTTTTATCCCAGTTATTTGATTATGAGGCTTGCACAATGTATTAATATTTCAGAAACATAAACTAAATGGACAGGCAAAGTTTTGTAAATAGAAACTGGTTACTAATACTGTGGAGAAGTAGTAGCACAAACCAGAGGTGTAAAGCAGTAAGTTTTCTGCAACAGAAGAGCACGTACCGTATTATCCTAATAAGGATAAATGCAGAAGTCATCTAATGTTACTGATAACAAATACGGAGTTACCCATTGCAGCTAAAACATTTGTATTTTAGTTCAGTTAAACATTAACTTGTGTGTGCACTAGTTAACTGATAACTTCTTATGTTTTATGCAAAACAAGAAAAAAAAATAGCTTTCAAAATAACTTTTTAATAAGTAATGGGTCTTCCTGACATAAATAAACTGGATTCAAAATTAGTAAGAGATATTACAGATGTCTGTAGATCTAAGTGAAAATCTTTGTTTTACTGTCTCTGTTCTTTCCTGGAAGTTTCCTGAACCTGACTCTTTCATAATATAGTCTTAGTTTAGTCATTACAAGACCACTGTTTTCATTTGTTTAAATTTAGTGGTTAAAGTGTTCTGTAGAAGTAGGTGATCTCATTGCTGTCTGCTCTAAACCAGCTAAGTTAATCACCTGTGAGGTATTGTTTTTACTGGTTGGTTCTGGATAATTTTTTACCTTGGTTCCAGTTGAAGGGAGACATTGTTTTTCATTGTGCTTTGTCAGTCTCTTTTGTCTCACAGTAGAGTTGCTGAAAGTGCATGCTTGATTACTTCATACAATGATTACAAAGAGCATTGGAAATGAGTGCAAGTTAATTTACCAAGTGCACTCTGATAGTGAAAAAACTGCCTTTACAAGATTCAAAGTATGAAGAATATTTAAAGTGCATACTCAGTACTTTCTCCTAATACCACGCCATCATGTAATTCTGTTTAGTGTATTTTCTGAAGATTATTTTTATTGATTGTAAAGATTAAGTCTCTGTAAACAGTTAAGAACATGGGTATATACAACACTAGTCAGATTAACGGTATGTCTAACTTGGTGTTCAGAGTGGACACTGCCAGAGGATTTGAAGAAAATTTGTTACTAAAATGTCATTGCTAATTGTTTCAAGAAAACCATAAGATATGATCATAACCATGACGTTAAAAACAGTGAGCTTTTAGGATCTTAATTTCAGAATTTTGTCTCTAACCACAAATCCTTGATTTTGTTTTGTTTTGTTTCTAAAGATAATAAATGCTAAGAATCACTGTTCCACTAGTATGTAGTGTCTGTGTGGTGTAGTGCAGTTGAGAAATATTACAATATTTTGTAAGACTTGCAACATGAATGATAATTCAGCAACTTTTTGAGTCATAGTTTAATAATTTACTTGTACTCTGAAAAACTCCAGCTTGAATGCCATAAAAAAAGCTCATACCTAATGTACTTGTGACTGAATTTTTGTGTCGTTCACCTAGAAACCTCAAGGTTTTCCAAAAAGGTTTAGACTTCACAGCACGATACCAGTTTGAAGATGCCCAGATTTCCAGATCGCAAAGATTTGGTCTGATCATATGGTCATTAGAAGCAAATGACAGTATTCCCCTATCCTGCCTTTTTTAATATTTGTTTGTTCCCCTTTGAAGCTCCAGTTTAACACACTTAAAGAAGGTTCAAAGGGGTCTGATATCTACTGCCCTGCAGCTAATGTCTCTGTGTACATAGTTGTTGTGCAGCAGTGCCTCTTAGATGGCTGTAGAAAAAATAGAAATGTAGCTGTTTAGTTTAAGGACAAAGGGACAAGTGCTGGCTCTGTAGTAGTCATTAATAATACAACTAAAATTTCTTCACAGGAAGCCTGAAAACTTTTTCAGGCTCAAGGTGAGAGGGACTGAGATGCTACAATCAGGAAGCAAGTCTTCTATGCAAACATTTGAGTTGGTCAGTTACCAGCCACTATGAAGCCCACCCCTCCAAAAAGGGTGTCAATAACCCTGCAGATAGGGTGACCCACAGAGAAAAGGTGTCTGTGGTAGCTGGGGGCTGCAACATCCCGAAGATTAAATGTGTTGTGAAAGAAGACCAAATGTGTTTTCAAAAAGCCTTGGTGACTTTAATCTATATGAGGAATACATTTACACAATCTCCCTTAATCCTTTGGTCTCTGTCCTCTTCAGTATTTATTGTCTTACAATATGCTTTTTTGCTCGTGCCCTTTTCTCCCCATTTTGGTGAATAGAGAGTCCACACAAACAAGACTGGAAGCCCAATAGAAGGGAAACATTGAAACCAACCACTTCCGAAGCTCTTAATGTGTATGTTTTCTTTGTACATGGACGCAGAAAATCTCCTAGGCAAATTAACTTTTGCTCCTTCGTAGCAATTTTTATTCCTAGTAACAAGGGACAGGTTTTCATATCACTTTAATAGCTTTGTTTCATAGTGGTTAGTTCAGTAACCACAGAATTGATTGATCAAAGAGATGTTTGACTCTGGTGTTATGTATTAAGTATGTATGTAGTGTGTTTCAGAACACCTAACAATTAAAACTGGTTTTGCTTTTATATGTTTTTGTTGACTGCTATTTATGTATGGGAAGCACGGTTTACAATTTCAAAGGTTTGGTGAAGTAGTTTCATTTTTTAACTTGAGTTACTTGGCAGAATTAACAAATTACTGCTCTTGACATAGAGAAGTAGAATTGCTTAGTTTTCCATCAATATCTGATAAAAGAAAACTGTTTTTAAATGAAACTAATTTTGTATCGGACTCTGCCTCCAAAAAGTAAGAGAATTTTTTAATTAAGAAAATCTTATCTAAAATTCTGTGTATGTCACGTAGTTGTATTTTTCTGCATTCTATGAATGTCCTTCAGAAAATTGCAGTGAAATAATTTTGCATTTCAAGGTTGAGTGAAGCTGAGCTATTAACCAACTATAGAGAATAAACAGGCAAAATAGGCAGGCGAATGAATGAGGAAGTGAATGGATTAAAATATTTCCATAAAATATTTTTACTGTTTTTACTTGTTAACTATTACTGTTACTTATTGATAAGGACCAACTTCAATTTATGTGTTAATATATTTATTTGGAATAAAGAACCTGCTCTAGTCAGCTGTTACTCTTACTGTGAGCTACTGCAGGACTGATTCCACCTCCTCAGGTGTTGTTACCTTTATTGGACTGTCTCCTGATTTATATCCTAGTATAAAAGAAAAGAAATTACTTCTCTTGCTTACTTAAAATACTAACTTCACATATTTTTATTAGACTCTCCAGTGTCATTTAAAATGCAGTGATATCCTCCACAGAGTTTTTTATTTATCCCAGCTGGTGTGGATTCAAGGTGTGAAGGGTTTTCTGGTTGTCCTTTCACTGTCCTGAAATGTTCAGGCTTTGGGACAATGATTCATGAAACCTGGACTGAGGGCTCCTCTGGCGTGGTGCGTATATGATGTCAAATGCTGATTTTGGACATGGTCAATATTGAGAATTCACATTTTTCCAGCACTTTTGAACAGAGATTGTGACAGCTTGCCTTTTAGCAGCAGGCTCATAACAGGTCAGGTGTCCATGTTGCACCTGTTTAACTTTATGCTGGGTCAGATGTGGTCTGTACTTTGGTAGTGGGCTTGAAGTCAGCATAAGCTTCCCATCTTGTGCTCAGACTTGGTTCAACGTACATGAGATTGTATGCTGCTGCCTGATTCAGATCAAATTGATACTGTTCAGTGACCTGCAGGACACAGGCAAGGTATTAATGATGGTCTTTTGACACATATACGCCTATATGAAGCAGTTGATGAAATTTTGTGACTTTGCTTTGTACTTCACAGTCTCTTTAAGTGGTGGGAGCTGATGATTTATTCTTCCATGATAGTCCCCCCTGCCTTCTTTTAAGTGGAAGAATTGTTATTTTTCCTCACAACAGCAAATGTTTGTCCATGGTAAAAAGAACAAAACTTTTTGCTTCTGTTTCCACTTCAGAGAAATGTCCAGGCAAATGTTCATGAGGAGTAGAGTCTTGCATTACTTCTGTTTATCCCAGTAACAGTCTCTCCTGGGTACTTAATTTCTCATGTTTTCCTTTCAGTGGCTAGCAACCAGGCCATGTCTGGCCATCATCCTTACCATAACACAACAAATTGTCTTACCTGCTGTTGGCATGCCTGAGGTAATTTATACAGAGATAATATTGGCAGACCCTGTAATTGAAAGGGATGAAACTTCCTTTGTTTAACAGTGCTCCCTTTTCTGCTTTTGCTGCTAGGATTTGCTTTTTTTCTGACATGTAAGTTCCAAGCAGCTCAGGTTTAATCATAAATAAATAGAAATTTCACTGTATCATTGCAGATTGTTATTTGAGATGACCTATGGCCTTTCCCTAATGGAAATCTGACAAATGTGCAGTCCTTGATTTCCTGATATGATAAAGTAGATATTATTATTACTGCTGAAATTTGTTAAAAGTGGCTTTTAAGTGAAGGGTGTTAATGGTGTCATTCAGGAAAGGATCGGTATATATGTGGTACATTTTCTCAATGCTGAATAGTAGGTTTATGTCTTACTAAGCGTTTTATAAAAATATATATATATAGACATGCATACACGCACACACACACACACTCTGAAAGCATCACAACTGTACTTCGGTGTCAAAACCAGCTGAAATTTCTACATTGTTATAGCACACTTCTCTTTTATATAATTTTATGAGGAATGTCTTTCATTCTACATACTAAAGGCACTTTGCTAAAAAATACCTAACTGAACTTTTATGATACATACACACATATAGGCATATTATGTAATTTTTATAGTGTGAAGGGGGCTTGTAAATTTTTTATTTCACCCCATCCAGCTTTTTTGCTGAGAGGAGTAGTGTTCATGTTATTATCAGAGGCAACTTGCATTTTTTGCCTTTTATTTGCTACTGGTTACAATTTAATTCTCTGTAACATTCTAAAATCAGCTGCTGAGTAGCACACTGATTCAGCTTTGGTGAGTTCAAAATACAAATGTTCCTGCTTCACAGGAAAGAAATTAAAATGCCTTTCTTTTTCTTTTGATTTAATTAAACATCTGTAGTGGGAACAGACAGTAATCCTACAAGAGCTTAAATGCTTTGTTCTGGTGTCCACAGTGGAGTTGAGTGCAGAACAAGGAATTCTCTTCATATGTTTGTCCTTGGAACTATTTGATCTGAGGGGATTGAAGGATTTGGATTTTCTTCCTTTGACTGGGAGGGCCATAAATGCCTTAATGTACTTCTTCCTGCAGTCCACAACCCATCTGAATAACCTGGAGAAAAACGTGTAGGAGTTGTACAACCATGTCAAAAGTAGATTTAATTTAGCAAAATGATTTACATTGAAACACTTTTCACTGTTTGTCCTGATGTTGCTGTCCTGCTTTGTGGAGTATTCTGAAGGCAGGGAAGCAGCAATAAATGGGAATTGTCTAAATATTAATTTCCAACTGTGATGAGAATTTGCTAGATGTCCAGCAACTTCTGTATGAGGACCTGCATTTGAACTTTCTACTCTCAATGCATTTGATGGAGGCAATCTTGCAAACCACCTTCTGTGACCTAAATCACAACACAAGGTACACTGAGCATTTTGATGGTATGTCCCAGTGGCCAGCTACCTTTGGTGCTACTGTGTATAGCCATCAGTTTGAGTCGTGGCAGCAGTGATTAGGTGCAGACTGTGGCCTTTAAAGAGAGTCCAGAATGCTTCTCAGATTGATTCAGCTCAGATTCTTCTTCCTAGATCTCTGAGGAATGGTGGGCTCCAGCTGTAACTCTCCTGCTGGTGAAACTAGGCAGCCAGCACTGCAGTCTGTGTGCAAATTGCTGGTCTCCTTTCTTTTTACATGCCTGGTGGTAAGAATGATGGAAGGGCTTGCAACAGCCTGGAGCTGTTTGGTAAGACTCGGAGTATGGTGGTGTTCTGGCAGCTGCCTTGGATTCTCTCTTCCTGTCTTCTTCATAGAGAGCTGTCCCTCAGCTGAGGGCTGCTCTTTTACCTGGTGATTTTTCTGATGTTTTTCCATCATGCCTGGTCTTTAGTTTATGTATATCAGTACATGTTTTACACATGGATAATCTATTAATTCCCTTGTAGAGTTATTTCCTTTTATGTTTTGCAAAAAAGTTTGCAAAATTCTTGTGTAGGTCCCCTGTTTTGCCCTCATCTGAGGATTCCCATTATCTTCTGGACTTTGTAAAGTGATGTGAGTTCTGTGCCTCATCACAGCTTCATGAGAGATAAATACTAACCTGCTTTGTTTATTTTAGGAGGTCTTGGTTATGGTTGCAAGCACAAGTCCATTGGAAAAGGCAGCAGCAACAATATAGTAGTCACCAGCAATCCCATGACAGTTCAACAGCTGGGACCTCTTTCACCTTTGGCAAATCAGCTTTCAGCAGCATGCAACCAGATCAGCCCTAGCTTACAGAGGTCTATGGATGCTTCCAGCCTGAGTGCTTCTCCGTCAGATACAAGGTCCTCAATTGCCTTTTTATATTCAGTACTTTAAAAGGAGGGGGTTTAATTCTTCTGCGATTAAAATGTGACATTTCTGATTATTAAAATCGAAAAATCATTCTCTGTTATGCCACTGGAAATTGAATTCCATGCAATTTAATTCAGATCAGCTATAATCATACTGTTGGATCATTCAAATAATGGGTGAAATTTAGCCCCACAAAATCTGTGTATGAGAGGACATTTTTATTAGATAAAGGCTATTGTATAGTTACAAACTAGATTTTTGTGCTAGGTATAGGAATTGTTACAGAGGATGAAATCAGAAATAGTCCACGTTACAGCTACGTAGTGCTAAGAGTGCTATGTTGGTGCCTGTCAAATAACACCAAGGACAGACAAAAACAATGTAAGTGCTCTGCACATGTTCCTCTCTTCTCATGAAGTACTTTTGCTTTCAAATGGTTTGTTTACATAATTAAGTTGATTGGATCAATTGTCTCTGAAATCGTGTTAATTTTCCAAGTTCTGTTGAGAAGGTAAAGAAACCTGTGACCTCTTCCTGTAAATTTTGCCTTTTTGTGTCACAACTCCACAGATAAATATTTCATTTTAAATGCTTAAATACGTTTTGAGATTATGACTATGAGTATTGTCAACAAATATGAGTTAGAGGAAAACTTGACAACCACCCTACAAATTCATTAGGCACATCCCTTGATGTAAGCATACAATGAGAAAACGTTCTTGTGTATTTTTTTGGAATCTACATTCCCCGTTGCCTACTGAGTTGAAATGTAGTTTCTTATTTAAAAAGACCACAAGAGTCTTTATTCTCAAAGCAGTTTACATGTTACTATGTTGCTTTATTACAAGCTAAGGAACATTCTTGAAATAATTAAAATCGTTGTTAGGCAGCTGGAAGAAAACCTTGCTTTACTCTTGGGATAATTTTTAACATTTCTGTCACTTCAGTTGTGAAGACTGCCTCCCCAGTGAAAATGTACAAAATTAATTATGCTTCCTATGTAAACATGTCAGCAAAAACCATTCAGTGCTAAGATGATGACAAATGACAAATCCAAAGACATGCCTATCAGATCAAATAAAACTGATGCTAGAAAAATACAATTATATTATTGTTAGTTACTTAAGTTTTAGGTGTTCCTGTATGATTCCAAACACTGAATGTGTGGTTGGATGTACTATGTCAGTACTGAGTTACACAGTTTTGGTCTTATTGCAAAGAAACATTTACTAAGGGCAAACTGAAGTTGAAACTCTGGCAGAACCAAGGGTCTGGTGTCCCTAGAGTATCTTTTAATGATTTGTCAATGAAGGTGTTATAAAATAAATTTGTCACACAAAGAATGTCCATTTCAGCAATCTGGATCTCAAATTGTCAGTTTTATAGGATAAAAGAAGTTTAAACTCAGATCTTAGCTCACAGGTTGTCAAAACAGTTTGGGGTTTTGTTTGTTTGTGTTTTTTGTGGGGGGGGGGTGGTTATTTGTTGCTGGGTTTTGAGCTTTTGTTTTGTGTTTTGATTAAATTTCTTCAGCTGTAAACTGAAGTCTTTTACCCAAGTGAAGTTGACTGATTCTTCCTGGGCAGAGTGCCTTCTCTGGATTTAGTATCTCAGGCACTACAAACTGTGTTCTGGCAGCTCAATCCAAACCAGATTATTTGCTGAATTTACCAAAGCTGAAGTGAATTTTCTTGATTTTTTACTATTGGAAGAAAGTAAACAGTTGACAAAATGAGAGTTTTGCTGCAGATAGCATCAGAATCTGGTGTATAGACCAGATTCTGGTGTATGGGGGATAAAACCTTGCCCATATTTTTTTTAATTTCTGCAAAACTTTCTTGGAGTATTCAGTCATGTTGCTTGAAACCAGATGTAATACTGCTATTTGCTTTGACAGAAAAGGACCTAGGAAAGAGCAAAGGGGTCTTGGCTAGCAAATGGAAGACCATGAAAAGAGAGAAAAACATGGTTTTCACTCTTCCATTTTTTATATTTAAGATTCTGGATTATACTCCACCATTGTGGCCTCTGTTCAAAGAGGGAGAATACATTGTAATTGCAAGTAATCTATTGTAAATGTTAGTGAAAGATCTGGTCCAAACTCAAGGTGGTTTAGCTTACAATAAGCAGATGTGCCAATTAATACTGTCTGAGAATCTGGCACTCTGATAGATCTGGTCCTTCATTTTCATATTAGGTGTATTTATTTCCCCCCCACTAGAAAACTACTTAGTCACAGTGTGGGCTGAATTTTAAATAATTCTTCATTTTTTGGGAGCTGGAATCTTTATTATTTTTGAATTTAGATGCTGAAGTGGAAACTAAGCTTCTTCAGAGTATCTGGTTCTCACTTACAGTATACTTGAAATTCTGGGCCAGCTTTTTATTTTTGTCCTATTATGAGACTCTTAAAAGACAGTTTTTCTTCAGATTCACTGATGGATATGTCCCTTTGTGTTAGGCATTAGTAGCTTTTTGTATGACATTGGTCCTACTATGCATCTGATTAAAATTCTTGTCAGTACAAAAATAGACTTTTTATTGAGGCACAATTTCGTTATTCATAAAAGAGAAAATAAAAATTTAAAGAAAAAATCTGGCAAAACACCCCCACCCTCTCTTTGTATTTTTTAGGTATGGATATATACAGCACAGCCTGGAGAAGTCAAACCTGTCTTGCTTGTCTTGCTGTGTTGAAAACTGTGGATCTGTATTTGGGGTCACAGCATACTAGCACAATTTAATCGCCCTATAATGAACTGTGCTTTAATAAAGCCCATTGAAAATACACCCAGGAGCCTAAATCAACTTTTTCACAAACAGTGAAAAAGATCTAAAATGGTTCACAAGACTGACCTGATGGAGAGCAGTCTCATTTTTCTCATCTCTCTCAATGCAAATGGTAGGCAGCATGCCAACTGCGCTTTTTGTCAGTGGGCTGTTTTGCAAGTGCCGTTTAAACCCTGGTGGAGTAACATAAGGTCCATGACAGTACCCTGCACTGACGCTGACTCAGAACAGGATGTTTCTTATCCTGATACAGCAGATCAACCACGCGTTACAAAGCAAGTGTCTTGCGCAAAAGAGCATTTAACCGTCTCTCCCACTGGTCACCACAGCAAGGCTTGCTGCTCTTTTAAGTACATTTTCCCTGCTTGTGAGCTGTCTCACAGATACAGCACCTGCAGACTACTTCCTCTCTCTCTCTCAGCTTGTGCCAAGCTTCCCCTCCTGTGTCCTTGATACTGAAATTCTGTGCTTCTTCAAAACTGTATTGTGAAAATAATAAACTCAAAACTCTATCCTCAAAATGTAAGATTTAGAGGCTTCTGTGAGCTGGTCAGGTTTATCTAGCCGCATACCTGATTCTTCCTATTGTTAGAATGCCTTAAAAATAGAAATTTATGTCCTAATAGCACCACTAGCTGGCAGGAAATCCAAGTCTGCCTGGATGTGAACTGGAAAACAAAGAAATAAATCCACTTGACCTTTAGTCAGCATTTGCACCCATGAATCAGGGCCCCTGATGTCCTTTTATTTCCTTTCAATACCTTTCTGTAGAAAACAATACTTTTAAGGTCTGTATGTTGGAGGGGTTTTTAAGCTACCCAAAGACTCTTTGCAGCATAAGGAACTTTCATAATATCGCTTGAAAAATGAATGATAACAGTAAGATTACACTTCTGTGAAGAATTTTGACTGCTGACTTGGAGGCAGATACATCTTCAAATCAAATCTAAAAAACCCCTTCAACCAGTTCTGCAGCATTACTCGTTTATTTTGTTTGTTTTGTAAAGTTAGATATTATCTATATTTATAAACTTGATATATAAAACTCCTTTAGGGAAGTATTTGTAATATTTGTATGCATTACAATTGACAAAGTCATTCAGGTTGAATATTTATTCCCTATGAATCAGTTTTCTTCCTGTTCTTTTCAAGCAAAAATAACAGATGACTCAAATCAATATGAGTTTCATATAAGGCAGGAACATAATGCCCTGGCTTCAGAAGTCCAAACCTATTTATACCACAATTGATGAAAAGAAGTGGATTAATTTCTGCAGTGATGTATGAAGAATCTTTACAGCAACATTTCTTCAAAATCATGACTTTTAAAGTTGGTTTCCTAAGTGACCTTTTTACATGTATATTGCCTTGGTGTAACTACTGGTACATTAACTGAGTGTGCTAAACTTGAGTACCTCATATTAGGGAGAACTTTTCTCACATGTAGCCTTTCCTTATGTGGAGGTAAAAGAACTACTTCTGAATTGTCTAACTGCTTACTTTGTTGTGCCTTTATTTCAGGTCACTTTTGTTATGTGAGTCGCTGGCCTCTACAACATTAAGCTTGTCAGAAGGCCACTCCCCTCTGAGTGTTCAACAAGAGTGGTCACACAGGTACAGGACACTTTCTTCTGTTCTTCCTGACCATGGTTTACAAAATGGCAGTGAGTTGGGGGACTTACTAAATTTTTTGCCTGAAGCACCTGTGTCCAGTAACTCATTACCATCCTACTTATATGGCATGGAAAATAAGCATTCCCCTTACTCTAATCCTTGCCAGTCCTCAGTCTGGTCTCAATCATCCCGCTCCAAAAAGAGAGCACTCTCTGTGTCTCCTCTGTCTGACAGCATTGGGATTGAGTTCAATACAATCATCCGTACGTCCCCGACTTCTCTGGTGGCCTACATCAACAGCTCCAGGGCATCGCCAGCACACACCTCCCCACAGCCTGAGGTCTATGGACATTTTTTGGGAGTGAGAGGAAGCTGTATACCCCAAAACTCCTCAGTTCCAGCTGCCCAGAAAGGCCTCCACATGGCGAATGGCAATGTCAACTTTCCAGGGTATGCTGACAACGGGGCGGGTGAATACCAGCGCATGCAGCAGCTGGAACAAGCCAGCTTGCAGATGGCTGCCACAAATAACATGGTGATCCAGCAGGGCGTGCTGCCCTTGGACAGCCAGGCAGTGGACATCCTGAAAAACGAGCAGGTGGATGACTTCTCAGGCCCTGTCACTGACATGCCTCTCCCACCCCTGCTGCTGCCACCACGTCCTCCACAAGGGCCGCCCCCGCCGTACCACGCTCACCAGCACCGGCAGCCGCGCAGCCTCCCCAGCCACGTCCACCCGCTGCCGGTGCTGCCTTCTGCCCCAGGCACCCTGGCTGAGGAAGATGGAGAGCTGGATGATTTCAGTGGCAAGCATGGCTGCTGCTGGGTTGACTGCGGGAAGATGTACGACCATCAAGAGGAGCTTGTGCGGCACATAGAGAAGATCCACATAGACCAGAGGAAGGGAGATGACTTCACCTGCTTCTGGGCAGGGTGCCCTCGAAGGTTCAAGCCATTCAATGCCCGTTACAAACTGCTGATTCACATGAGAGTCCACTCAGGAGAGAAGCCGAACAAATGCACAGTAAGTCTGAGTTCTGTCTTTCTTACCTACTAAAGGCTCTCTATTGCTTAAGAAAATACGGTGAAGTTGTAATTCTGCCTTTGGTCCTCCTATTTAATGGTGTGTTTTTTAACTAGCCTGTGAGAATGAAGGACTGTTTAATCTTCCCACCTAAACAGAAAGGAAAAGTGTTCTTTAATTTGATACATACCAACAGATAAGATTAGACAAAATGTTGTATTTTCTACATTAATAAACTTTTACTGTAGACTGTGACAAGTGACATGGTAAACCTTCATAAAGCAAAACTGAAGCACAATCAGTACTTAAGTACTTGCATGAAGGCTACATGCAGGAAAAGTGCTGCAGAATAAATGTCACCATTTATCCTGAAATATTCTTGCGTCATGTTACACCTTTTTTCTTGAGGAAATTTCAAGACGTCGCATATGTTACCACAAGAAACTAAGAGCTGGATGTTGTTAAGGCAGTTGTTTGTTATACTGCTGACAAAAAACAAACCCGCATACCTGTTTCCATGAATACATTAGAAAAAAATCCCGTACTAATTTTTCTCTTCACAGATTCTAGCAGTGAGCAATCAACCCCCAAAATAATGTTTTTCTTCTTATTTTTCTTAGGGTCACTGCAGGTCAGTCTAACACATAGGTAGTCACATGGGCTAATAATCTGCCTGTTAAGAATCAGTTTATGCTTAGTCTCCAGTGCACCATTTATAATCTCTGTAATTCAGATTCTTGAATATCCTAACATATGGTCTGTATTTTGGACAGCAATAAGCTTAGCCTTACTAAGTGCTTATTTAGTGTCATCAGAAAGCAACCTCACCAGTGCAGTTTTGAGTCCCCAGCATAAACTAACAAAATTATGAACATATAATTTCTAGGAATAAACACTGATTAAAAAACATATGCTTGCATGCTGTGAAATATAAATTGGTGTTTGGAGTCTATATTAGTGTATGCCTTCTTGTACAATTTTTTTTATCATAGTGTAGATGTTTGTTTGTACAGTAAACGGAAAAGGTTTCTTTCTTTTACTTTTTTTTCTTCAAAGGGCCAGTGTCCTTCAGGACAGAGTGGATATCTTTCCAGATTTCTCTCCTGAATTTAAAGGACCTGCTAGAGATTGTGTCATAACACTAGAAAGGCTTTTTATCCTTTCCTTTTGTCACACCAGAGCCTTAATTCAGGCTCTCTGCTCTCTGAATATTTTTTTAAATTCCATAATACTCTTTTTCTGCTCTCCAGTTATATTGGATCAGGGTTTACCAATAATTTCAGTTCCTCCTTAAGGATTTCTCATCACCTTGATTTGGAAGAGAGAGAATGAGGTTAAAAAAGAGACTTATTATGAGTCAAGAAAGTGCTTTTTCAAGGGAGTATCACATATAATTAAAGATATGGAGGCAGACATCAGCCGATGAGTAAGGACAGACAACAGGATGAAGAAAGAGGTCAGGAATGATGAAAGAGCACTGAAAAAAAGTAAATCCCAGTACCCAGGGTCTTTCTAATAGAAGAATTATGATGAAGGATCCTGTAATACTGGGGAAAACATCGTGTTGGTAACACTCTGAACTCCCTGCCCTCCCCGTTCAGAAAGGGTACTTACAGTGACCTCCTGATTTTAAAGCCTCCTTGCTGAGTCCTTAGCTTTGAAGGAATCATCATTCCCTGATGATAAATAATGTGTAAGTGGATAAGGTATTTCATATGATAGAGTTTTGGAGATTACTAAACCAAAACTGAAGTGCATGCCAAATCCTGCTGTGTCACCAAAAAATAAGAGATGTCTGTATCAGCTTCTCAAAGAATGATTGCTTTTTAAACACTGAACTGTGATTAATTTTACTGAGCTTAAGCAAGCATTGCTGGATAGCACCAAGAAGTTTGCATATCAGAAGCAGCACATACCTATCTTCCTTTCATGTTAAGAATTGTAATGAAATGCAGAAATACTGAGGGTGATATGATAACTCTCCTAATGTGTAAATCTGGAACACAGGCCTGCTTTCTTGGGATAAGCAAGCAGAAATAGCATTCTTTAGCATGGTTTGAGTGAAATAACTTGCTGCTTTATTTCTTTACCATTTCACAAATTGTGTGAATTTGGAAAAATGTATTTGGCTTTTTAATGTCCAGCAGCATGGTCTCTGTGTATATTTAGAAAGTTTACTTCAGTCAAACATCATACCTTTTTCACCTAGCAGTGAAATTTGCAATCATATCCATGCCACGTATGGTAATGGAGAACAATTTCCTAATTAACAAAAAATTATGCAAAAGAAATCTGAAACTCTTAAATAAACCTCTATGAATGTATGCTTTTAAGTGCAAAATCAAAACAATCCATTCATAATTTTTATTTGTCCATCTAAGGTCTTTTTATAATTTATTTTCTGGTTCTAGGTGTAGCATGCCTCTTTCTCTAAAATTATTATAGAGTAATAATCTCTATGTCCACTGCAGTTTGCAGGCTAATAAGAGGCAGTCCCAGCAGGAAAAAGGAAGGAAAAATGCCAAATACACATCTATTATATTAATGAACCAGATTTACTGTGAAGAATGTAGCAGAAGTAGTAAGTCATTGGGAGGAACTATCATAATGTAATCTATCAAGACATCCTGCCAAGGATATCTTGACAGATTACATTATCAAAGGCAGGCAGTTACACCTGTCACCTTAGTGCCGTAACAGACTAATCACTGTGTAAACACTGCATGCCCTGATGGTTTCTAACAGTTTGCAAGAGAGTCTTCTCATTGAGCATGAACTGCAATGGGTGCTAGTCAGTATACTTACCGTGTCAGTATATTTTTTTGTCAGTGTTGCTCCTCTCTGTACTGCTACGTATTGAACGTGTATTATTATGTACTGTGCTGTGTGTCCCAGTGGATTGCTGTGGTACATCAGTGAGCTTTACATCAGCGAGCTTTACAAGGTTTCAGTCATTTTTAAGGTGAGGGTTACTTCTCAGTTGTATTGTTATAACAATAGTAGAGATAATGTGAAATCAGATCTGAACTTCGTAAGCTGAACTTTGTAATGTAATTTTATTCTTTATTATCATTCTGTGATGATGAAATAATAAAGTTCAGAAGAGACTTGCAGAACAGCTAGGACTGCAGTACTTGATATGCTTATGGTTAAAATCAGTACCATTCTTATAGTTGAAATCAGAGTCAAGTGACCTCAGAATTTGTTTTGCTGCATCTGAATTTTTATCTGTTTATCTGTGCAACAAAAATTTGGAGCAATAAACTAAAGCTGCGAGCAATACTCAACTCTTTAGTTCCTGCTCGTTCTGGATGGGCTGTCTTCTTTGATTCTGGAAGATAAGTGTTGAAGGGTGATTAGTAATTGAATATCAGCACATAAAAACATCTGACAATCAGGATAATCGATCCAAACTTAAAGACAAGTGTTCTTAAGGTTAAAAACTCAGAATGCATTTGTTCCTTTCATACTGAGATAACTAGGGCAAAGTGGAATATAATTGCATACCAATCCTGATAGATTTATTTCATACTGTTGTTTTTCTGTGAATTGGGCTCTTTTTTCTATCTTCAACTGAATTTGATACTGAAGCTGCAGATTAGGTCTTAAAAATTTGATTTGATTTGCCTTCTCCATGTAATGAAAAATAATAGTGTATTTTTGATCCTGTTTGTTTTAAGACTGGTTTTGTTCTAGACAAAAGAACCCTACCAAAAACCCCTTTAATTTTAAAAAGCATGAATTTTACAGAGTACTGCATTTTCTATTACCAAAGGAGGTGACTATGTTTGGCCTTGCTTTATTGAATGGGAATCTGTGAAGTTGAAGAGAACCTGCATTCAAGAAGTTGATTTGTTTGGAAAAACAATTCTTTAAATAGCTGTTAAAATGCATTGGGCTCCCTTACTGTTCATTAAACATCTTTCATGTTCTATGACAACTTACATCATCTGAGAAGCATTCTTCTTTTCAGTGACCTGGTTTAGTGACTAAAAAAAGCTATTTATGACCTAGTAATACCTATTTAGTGTCTGTTCCTAAACTTCATGTTCAAATATGTTGTATCTATCTATTAATCTATGCTTGTACTTTGTAGGAATAAGTCAAATAGGAAAAAAATGTGAAGGAAAATTCATATTGAAATGCAAGTAGTAAGTACAACAACGGTTGAGATATAATCTGTAACATTTGCCAGCAGTTACTTCACAATGGCATTTGAGGCTTCCGCAGATTTCGTCTGGATTAGAAAAAGGCCGAATTCCCAGTAGCTGTTGAAACTTCGCGGTAGTAATTGGCAGGTGCTGACTTTTGTTCTCTTTGTCTCTACCTCTGAGCTTATTTTCTGCTCAGGTTCCCTTCTTTTATAATGAACATTTTTACTTTGTAATTTCATCTGCAACAAGTGGTATTTAATTAGCCTTGTTGTCCTGCTATGCAAACATTAAGCTTAACATATTTATTCTGGTGTAAGCAGTAGCTGCCTGTTGTTAGAGATGAATTCCAAGCTCACACTTTACAGTTTCATTCAGATGCACTAGGAATGCTTTCCCTTTTGAAACTGAATTCAGTCTTGTTTCTTTCTGTAAATTCTGAGCGATGCTTCATCCCAATGCCTTTAGTATTAGTGTTAATATACATGACCACATTTTTTTAGTACAGCTGTATGATGTGATATAAACCAATAAAATTGCTAGTATTCCTGTCAGATTCAAAATAACATTCATTTAACATCTGCTGAATACCTGAAATTATCCCACAACTCATCAGTCTGCAAAGCATGTAAAACAGAAGGCTTGTGAAAAAAAGGAACATGAAACTTAAAAGACTTGTCTAATGCTCTTTTTTTTTTGAGACACAAGCAAGCTTCCTTGGGTGAACATGAGTATTTAGAGGGATGTGTGTATGTGTGCTATTTGAAGAATATGTGCTTGAAAAATGGTGTTCACACTGAAATTTTGATTAAAACCGGAAATGCATTCTGTAAAAATGATTGGGAGGTTTTTACTGTCTTCAGGGTTTAGCATTTTATCTTCATATGGTGTCTTACATACAGCATGTGCTAATATTTTATTTACAGTACGTGCCATCTTTCTGGATAAGAAAAGACTTTTATCACATCCAATATTGCACTGAAATCTTGATAAAATAGAAACTATAAAATTTTTTGAATTTGTTTTTGTTTATATGCTTGCAGAAGACTTTTTCACTGTGCTAAAGTAGCATTTGAGCACTTTGTTTTACACAGTGTCACAAGAATGGTAATTTAATTGTTGAGTCCAGTTGCTGAAAACTAGAAAGAGCCAAATTTACAGTTTTCTGTTGCCAATTTTTTCACTGAGTAGGCAAACTGAAACAGAAATACCATGGAAAAAGCAGAGATGTATGATTAATTAGACTATGTCATGGAGTATGGATAGAGAAAGTTGTGTTTTAGTTTTCAGCTATTAAGCTAAGCCTTCCTAACTCTCACAAGTTTGTGCAGTATTAGTAATCTTCTGGTCATGATTATGGTGCCTTAGCTGTTTAAAAAAAAAACAAATTATGAATTCTGGGTGTGCCCCCACAAACATCTCAAGCTCAGGTGATCACATCTAGTCCAAACTAATGAATTTTGCCTCTCAGCAACGACACTACTGCTCTTTCAATATTACTCTTTCAGCGTGAAATATATAGTGTCCATAGTTCAAAATGTACTGATAGGTGCTTTTTCTTTGGCTGCTGAAGATGCACAGCTTCCACTTGAGTTCAGTGAGTACAAGAAAGCCTATGCTACCTGGGGTACTGACCCTCAATATCAGAACATCCCTTTATGCATTCAAAAAATTCAGAGCAAGCTCCTTTCTACATGCAGATGTAGAACTGATGATAGTGAAAAATGATAGCCAGAGAGCCATATTTTAGACTAGAGAGTGAAACACTTATGAAATATCTAGTTTTATTATTTTTCTTCTAATGGATAATTTGATTTTAAGTATTTGAATAGCTTATTTTTGCCTTTTGACTTAGATAATTGAAAAATTTAAAACAGTACTTTAATGAAATTTTGCAAACAGGCATACTTTAAGTTTCACTGTAATCCAGAACATGAATGTGAAGTATCCCAAAATAAAAGTGAACATTCCTAATTGCACAAATAGTTATGTTTGTGTGGAAAGATTTCTAACTTATTACCTCTTTGTGTTTGTGTATAGGCACAAAAATTAGATCTTATTTTTATTTCCCAGTGTCATACATTTAATGAAATATATTTTAGATACTTCACATTGCTATACTAAACTATAAATAAATGGTAAACTTAAAAAATGAAGCACTCTTAAATTTCATCAGTTTGAAGTAAGGAATCCTAAAACATACTTTGCATCTGCTAAAATTTTGCCTACAAGAAATTTGGAGGGTATTCTGGTGTTGGGTATTTAGTCAGTTGGTTTTGTATTTGTGTTTTGGGTTTTTGTCTGATTTTCAAACTTAGGTTTTAAACTAGAAAATTACTTGAATTCAAAGCTGAGAGGGTGGGGGGTATGGGGCTAATATTACTGTTGATGGTTTGGAGCATGTTTGTGTGAAGATTGGATTATTGTCCAAGTAATGAAATCTTTTTAGATAACTTCTGCTCTTTTCTGCTAATTTTACTATGCATTTTCAGCATCCCTGTTCGGTTGGTGACTGGACCTCTATCAGGAACAGAGTCAGTAAACTTCAAAACTTTCTATTTAGTGATAGTAAAGGCTAACAGTATCTGATGAGAAAACAGAAAATGCAAGTTATGATACAGTTACAAGAGAAACGGACAGGGACCTTTCCCAGAAAACAAGATTTTGTTTTAAAGAAAGGAAGAGAGAAGTAGAAGGAACTAGTTAGTAGATTGTGCTGTTCAATTGCAGTGTTACTCCTCCAGAAAGGAAGTAAAGTTTTAAGTAAAAGTAAACATGCTGTTGGCTTTATTCAGGTGATTGACACTGATTTCCTAAGGATTAAGGGCTTAATTAATGCTTCTGGTGTTCTGTGGAAATCTTCCCAGACATCTACGTCTTATGGTATATCTCTGGTATGTCTGTGAACATAGGCTTTAAAAATGAGTGTTGAGCATTAAGCTGTGTAGAACAAGCATTGGTTTATGTGTACTGAGTAGTTAGCAAATGGAAAAATGCCACATTTTTGCACTAAATATGTTTAGTGTTTTGCACTACATATGTTTAAATACATTGAAAGTCGAACACAAATGTATGCTGAAGCGTTTGTACATCCTGAGGTACTCTTTGACATTTTTTTCAGTATTCAGATTTAGTATAAGATATTATTACTGACTTTATGCTTAGAGAACTTAAGAGAAGGGGCTGGTTCTGTTTTAAAAGGTAAGTTGCAAAGCTATAGTCTTGTAGCCTTGAATGAGATTCATCCAGGCAGAATCATGCACAATTCAGTGACTCTTTTGATTTCTATGACATGTCTGGAGTCACAGAACCATTTTAGGTTGGAAAAGGCCTTCAAGATCACAGAGTCCAACTGTTTACCCAGCACTTGGGAGAACAACCTCCACTTTATTACAGCTTCTTTTTGGAAGTTGTAGAGAGCAGCAGAGTCTCTCCTGAGCCTCAAGCACAGTAATCCAAACATTGAGAAGACAAGATTCATCTTGATTCACTCTGATCCCTGCAACTGTTCTGTTTTACTGTCATTATAGTCCCAATTAGCTGGGGTGGCATTTAGCAGATGATAAAACCTTGTTTGCTTTTACAGATACATACTTGTAGGGTAGGTTTCCAAAGAACTTGGACTAGATGAGGATTAAGCACTGTTCAGAACATGATTGTAGTAAAGTCTCCCTGTAAGAGGTTGAAATAGGCACCTTGAACAAGGATATTGCCAAATATAGCCAGTGTGTTGGAGTGCTCTGTCACAGAAACACGGTTGCTGTTCATCTTGGGCTAGCAGGGTTTGAATAACTGCTGAACAAACCTCTCTGAACAGGGTGCATGGAAAAGGGGTGGGTTTCTTAGAGATAGTCACTGAGAAGGCTCAGTCTGTGTCTGTGTGGAGTGCTGGACTAATTAGAAAAGGAAAATCTGAAAAAGAAAAGGAAATTCTGAAAGAGGAGCTAGTGAGGATGCTGTGACTGTTGTGGATAGAACTGCAGTGGTCTCTTAAATGCATCAGGGTTTGCTAAATGTTGCTATAGCCACCTGGTGATTGTTTTCTGATACCAAGTTTATCCACTCAGAATGCTTATTTTTCCTGACAATTAAAGCCTGTTTTAATTTAGGTTTGATATTTTCTTACTATTGTTTTTATGGATATATAGCAATTGTATTCCATTAGTACTCAGCTCTTGAGAATTAACTCTCTTAGTTACAAAGTTCAAGATCACAAGTGAATCATTTTAGAGAAATGTCACTGTGGTAAGAAATTTTTTTTTACGAGTTGTTTCTGCATGAAATGTTGAAATGGAATATTACTCAGCTGTCCATGAAACAGTGTGCTTGATACAGAGGGTGGTTATAAATAATTTCCCACTATCTCTTTTCTCCCACTTTGAATGCTTTCTACTGGTCATCAGCTGGCACAAGCTCAAGGAAAAGATCACAGCGTGCCATTATGGGTACTCTTGGTACAATTCTATAAATACATTAAAACAAAATTAAATTTCTCTCACTCTTTACTGTATTCTGTACAGTTTAACATTTGCAGAATGCCTCCAAGGTTAATCAGGTGTTAAAAACAAGCAATGCCACTTTTCTTCAAGGTCTGCTGTACTGTCAATGGATGTCTTTTCTTAACAACATTCAGATTTCTGTTTTAAGAAGTTGCAGCTATGCAAACAAGCTTATCTGGGCCAACAATAAAAAATCACTGATGTTAATTAGGAGTTGTCGCATAACGGAAAAAGACAAGGCCCCTTTTGTTCTGTGAAAAGCCTGCTTTGCCTGCTTGCAAAAATGCATGGATTTCTTTCCAGTGGCTTTGCATAATTGGTATGACAAAGTTTCAGTCCTGTGATCTTAAAGTTTCCAAGTGATTCAGACATAGTTGTCCAACTTTGTTTTAGGTATTTGATGCTAATCTGTTACAGAAGTTGGTAGATGGCATGAACATGAGGTCTGCTTTGTTTGTTTAAAGGAGTAGGATAAGCATAAACTGAAATAGAGAATATTTATGTTGAGACTGCAGAAGTTATTGGGACCACATTTTCAAAAATGAACCACTGTTGAGAAACAAGGTTGCTCAGCTTTGACTGTGTCACAAGGACTCTTGACTTCTGAGTGACTGGATAAATGTGGTCTGAATCCATTCTATAAATTAGCAATATGAGCTGCTAAGTTGTGGCACTGATTTTATGTCTGCACCATCTCCCCATTTAAACTCAGACTGTTAAAGTTAGTTAAATGAATCTTTGTGAAGCCTGGGTTGAGGAACATGGCATTTCAGTGAGTCAGTGAAGAGTTTGGTTCCAAATTAAAAGCAAGCCATCTGAAGGTCTGTTGACCTGCTGAGAAGGTTCCCAGAAGTCGATCATGTGAATTTGTGAGAGCTGAACTTTTCTCTGAAGGAAGATGATTGCTACTTCTAGATCTGATTGTCATAGTAGCTGAAGGGCCGCTAAATGCAGCACTAGTTTTGAATACTGAGTCTGAATCATCACAGATCTTGAAAAATGGTGACGGCCTCTTTGGACACTCATCTCCCGTCGTTCAGCTATCTACAGTGAAAAGATTTTAGACAGTCTTTGTAAGGCTTAGAAGACATCAGAAATAAACTCATCATAGCAGGTTCTGTTTACTAAGTTCAGTTCTTCTGTCATTGTAGTAGTAGCTGGGTACTCTATTTTTTTTCCATTAGGAAAGGAGAGATGAGTCACTGAATCAATCACCATGGCTTTTGCAGCTGAATTAAGGTTAAAATGTTAACATTCTGCTGTTTCATGCTGTATTTTGCTGGTGTGACAGACCCTGTTACCATCAGGCAAAAATGGTATCTGCTCATCAAGGAGATGGTATACCTGGCCACTCTTTGAACCTGAGGGAAACAGAGAAGACAAAGTGACCTGAACAAGGAGAATTCTAGATTGGCTATATGGAGGTGTTCATCTAGCCCTTGAAGACTTACATGGCTGTGAAGTTCTGATACAATTTTATGTCACGGATGTTAGGAGTATCTAAAGAGGAACAAAAGATGAAAATGAACTGCTTTGATAAGAATAAATAGCTATGAGAACTTGCTGCAGTAATACCACAGTCTTTACAAAGGAAGGAGAGTGAGACAAAATGGGATTTCTAATCCCAGTAAATGACTAGGAGGTTATCCATCTCTCAGGCCTTATCTTGAGACAGTGTTTTTTTCTTCAGTAGTGTGTAATGTAACTAAGAAGCATGAGGCCTTTAGTGGCTTAGAGAATGCAAAACAAGGTTGCAGCAGGCTGAGGCATATTCCATTCAGAGGTAATGGGGGAGTCATGTCTCAGGTGTATGTACAGGTCTAGAGGTGTAGGGATGTTGAACATTTCTGCAAAAGACTGTGCTGGTGGCAGAGACTGGAAACATATGCTGTGGAGTGTCCTCTTAGATAACCTGCTGCTTGCCTGTGCTATTTCTTGCTGCTGCTATTTGTTTCTCCAGAGGATGCGACAGAAGGACAGGGCTGAGTAGTTTAACTGACATGTCACAATAGATGAGAAAATTAGGCTACCAGGCTTAACATCATGTGCGATAAAGACAAAACAAAAATTTGAGGCATTTTTGTTTTATTCATACTTACAATTTACACTTTTTTTCTCGATTTTTAAGCTTTATAAGACAGGATTCAGTCACTTTTATTCTAGTTGCAAAGATTCTCCAGTCCTTGTGCAATTCTGTGTAGTGAAAGCAGGCCCCAACACTAGTCATGGGTATGTCATGGGTATTTGGATCTATTCTGGCATGTATCCAGCTCAGAGTTTAGGCAGAGTCAGCTCACTTTGGTCTGTTTAAGATCTATAGGGACAACATTAGCAGTCCCGAGAGCCTCCCTCAGTGTACTGATGAGCCATACAAACAGCGTCATCTCTAAAGTTGTGAAGGAAATCAAAACACAGTTATTTTGTTCTACCTCTAGAATGACTCTAGGGAAGACACAAAATATATTCTGTTGATGTTTTAGAATCCAACTCATTGCTGTGGGTTTAGTAGATACACTTTATGATGCTGTATTCCATCAGTTTTCATGTTTATTGAAAGGCTTTTTTGAAAAAAAAAAACCCAACAAAACCCAAACAAACCCAAACCATACTTTTAAAATCCCTTTGTGTGGAAAGAGGGGGCTGAATTAAATAGCTTGAACTCTTCAATTTTTGAATGGTACTTGGGGTTCTTTGCATTAACTTATAGAGTATTTTGGCTTGCTTGGCCAGTAGACTTCCCAGAAACTGAACTGTGCAGGTGAAGTAACTTTACTTCTGAAGTTAAATGTGTAGGGAAAATGCAATTTCTCTAAATGAAATGGGGTCCTAGTTTACTAACAGGTAGCCTTTTCTTTTAAAGTTGATTAAAATCTTTACAAAGATAAATGTTTTGACTTGAGTCCCAGAAAAATAATTATCCATTCTATAAATTCACAGTAATTTAATTTTTCCGAGGTCATGATCTTATAAAACATTGTGCCGTTGCTGTCACACCCTCGTCCCTAGTCACCACTTCAAAAACAGATGCAGAGGAAGAAAATAATTTAAATGTGTTATTTACAACCAGGGTTGAAAATACACATATGCTTTGGGAAAGCTAAAATACTAAATGGAACATGTCTGTCCCTGTTAAGGAACAAGCACATGTATTTATTAATCTTGTTTTAGTATCTTCATCTATATCCGCCTGAAGGGTAAGATAAAATGCTCTGTTCTGAGGTTCTGTCTTCCGGTTCTGGTCTTATCAGATCTGCTAGCAACTTTTGGTCATTCAAGCTTGTTGATAAGAAAATCTGAAGAGCAACTTCTTAAGTTAGGAAAAGTATTATAGTTTTCTTCATTTGCTGATAGAATTATGTGCAAGGCTTTGTAGTCTGAAAAGATGAGCTAATCTACAGGTATGGGCATTCAGTTTCAAATGATTGTATTACCAGAGCTTTGCACGTCACCGGCCTTGTGCAAAGCCATGCTAAATAATAGTTTCTGAACACTTAGTCTGTTACAGCTGCTGAGTTCAGACATGCATTTAATTTCCCATTTGGAGTAGACTGGTTATATACATGTAGTACACAATAATTAATAAGTAGCAATTTGGGAAGTGTTAGTACCTTGTTGGCTTTCAACTGTACCTATTGACTGTGTAGAGGAAGAAACTGTCAGAATTGTAAAACATCCTGTGTAGGTTTCAGTAAGCCTGGCCTTTAAAATATTTGTAGTTCACAGGATTAGAGAATGGGTCGGGTTGGAAGGAACCTCTGTGGGTCATCTGGTCCAACCTCCCTGCTCAAGCAGGAACATCCCAGAGCACATGGCACAGGAGTGTGCCCAGACATTCATGAATATCCCCCATGAGGGAGACTCCACAACCTCTCCAGGCAATCTGTTCCAGTGTTCAGTCACCTACACAGTAAAGAAGTTCTTCCTCATGTTCAGGCAGAACTTCCTGTACATCAGTTTCTGCCCATTGCCTCTTGTCCTATTGCTCAGCACCCCTCAGAAGAGCCTGGCTCCATTCTCTTGACACTCTTCTTTCAAATATGTAAACACATTAATGAGAGATCTCTTGTCAGGGCTAAACAGGCCCAGCAACCCCAGTCCTTCCTTGTAAGAAATTGTTCAGTCCCTTAATTATCTTCATTCCTCTCCTATGGACCTGATCCTGATGTCTCCCCTGTACTGCAGAGCCCAGAACTGGGCACAGCACTGCAGATGTGGCCTCACCAGGGCTGAGTGGAGGGACAGGATCACCTTCCTCAACCTCCTGGCAACACTTTTCCTAATGCCCTCCAGGACACCATTGGCTTCCTTGGCCTTCCAGGACATGCTGCTGGCTCATGGACAGTTTATTGTCCACCAGAGCCCCGATGTCTTTCCCCACAGAGCTGCTTCCTAGCAGCTCCCAGCCTGTTGTGGTGCCCAGGGTTGTTCCTCATGTGCAGGACCCTGCATTTGCCTTTTTGAAATTTCAGAAGGTTCTTCTCTGCCCATCTCTCCACCCTGTCGAGGTCCCTCTGAAGGGCTGCACAGCCCCCTGGGGTATCGGCCACTCCTCCTGGCTTTGTGTCAGTGAACTCACTGAGGAGGTATCTTACCAGTATCTTCTTACCAGTCATTTATGACTAAGTTAAACAATACTGGACCAGTATTGAACCCTGGGGGGCCACCAATAGAGACAGGCCTCCAACTAGACCCTGTATCAGTCACTCTGACTCTCTGGGATCTGCTGTTCAGACAGTTCTCAATCCACCTTGCTGTCCACTCACCCAGTCCGCATTTCCTGAGTTTGTCTAAGAGGATGTTGTGAGAGACAGCGTTGAAATCTTTGCTAAAGTCGAGGTAGACAATATCCATTGCGCATCCCTCATCCATCCATATACTTGTTTCATTGTAGAGGCAATCAGGTTGGTTATGCATGATTTACTCTTGCTTTGGAGACTGGAATGACATTTGCTTTCTTCCAGTCGTCAGGCACCTCTCCTGATTTGCACGACCTTTCAAAGATGATAATGAGCGACCCCACAAGAGTGTCTGTCAGCTCTCTCAGCATTCATGGATGCACTGCATTAGGGCCCCTGGACCTGTGGATGTCAGCTTTCCCTAGGTGTTTTCTAACCCAGTCCTTGACCAGGAGAAACCTTTCCTTGCAAAATTCCTTACTGTGGTCTCCTGGGCCAGAGATTCCTAAGAACTGGTCTTGTCAGTGAAGTGCAAAGAAAGTATGCATCATTTTTGATCCATGTATGTGATTAGTTGCATATTTTGGTGAGAAAAATTTTGAAGCATATTATCACTGATAGGAAAAAAGCAATTCTTGAAAATTGGAAGTACCTTTTCCTAGTTAATTGTGACCTGGGATGAATCAAATTTGTACTTTGGTGCTTAGGGCAAAGACTGAGTCTTACAATAAATCAAGTATTTGATCATGTATAAGAGTTTTGTGACTGATGTGAGAAATTAGAGGGAAGAGTAGGGAAGCAGCAAAAGAGCTTGATCACTTCCCTTACATCAAAGATACGCCAGGGTGTTTTTACTGTGTTTTCTGTGGGGCATTGAGCACTTCACAGAGAAATACCTGTCCTACCGTCCTTGAAGCTGACCTCTTAGGAAAAATGTCATTATCACCTGGAGCAACTTACTGGCTATATTCGGGAGGTCAGGTGGATTTTATCATGCCATTGTTTCATTATTTTAGGAAAGATAATGAGATGCATCCTGATAAGCATGCAGGTGTTTGGGCCATATACCGTGCACCTATGTCCCAGGGGATCCATCCCAGGAAATGTGAAGTTTTTTCTCACTGTCTTTCCCTGAGTCCAGAGGTAGTTGCAAATTGCCTTCTTTTGTAAAGAAGCTGTTTTAAGTATGTTTTGATTAGTTTTGCTTCATATTGTGTATATAAATAGACATTTTGGTTTTTGAGAACTGCATTTTTCTGAAAGCCCAAATTTTGTTTGTTCATAGAATATCTCTTGTGTAAAACATGCTGGCGCCCTTTGCTGCCTGTTAAAACAGCAAATTAAGTATCTCAGTCTTGGCTACTTGACAAGTGTATGATCTTCATGGTTTGTGGTAATAAAAATATGACAGCCTTAGTGTGGATGCCCTTTGGTTTAAGTGGTGGTGTATCAGAACAGCCACATCATAGGGAGGATCACAAGTTTCTTTCTCATCTCTTATGAGGAATTATACCATCTGACATATGCATGGCAGAATATGAATCAGATTGCTAGAGGTATATTGCAAAGTAGCACAAGTTTGGACCACTACAAATAGCTAAGTTGCAAGACTAATCCTTTCATAGATAAGATTTCTTTTGAGAAATTTGGCTAATTCAGAAATATTTGAACAGAAATCAATCAGAAGTATCACCATACTCTGCAAGTATAGCTAAAGCTGACTCTGCTATGGCTGTAAACAAGAGTCTCATCTGGCTAAACCTGTGCTGATATTCCAACTGGTAATGGGAATTGTACATTTTAAATGAAGCCAAAGTAACAAAACAGCATATGTTGCCCTGTCATTGGACTTTTTCTAATAAAAATGGCTGCTACTGCTTAATATAATTAGGTTTATATACTAGTGCTGGAGTATCTGCTTAACAGCTCTTCATTTTATTAAGGTATTAGGCATATATTTTCTGTTAATTGAATACCTGTCATCAACAATATAATAGCACTCTTAAAGATGGATGCTTTTAGCATTTCTGTAAAAACCATGAAATGTTAACCTGCTTTTAAAATGCACTTTTAAGTTAGTTGTAAGTAGAAGAAAATACCTCTATGGTTCAAGGGCTGATAGCCTCTCAAAGAGAGACAAAAACTCATTTCTCACTTCAAGCAGGACACCATCAATGGGAATGACAACAAAATGCATAAGTGGGTTTTCCTCACGTGCAGTGTAGAACAGTAACTACAAAACTTGGCTGACTCTGGAGTAGTATTGATTGCTGACTTTTATAAAAGGCATGCCTGCATTGTGTTTTGTATGTTGAAAGAAACACTATTAGAGGCCTTAGTTTGCAGTCAATTAATCTCCTAGAGTAATTTGTTTGCCTTATTCTGTTGCCAGATGCACTGTCCAGGTACAAGCCACTTTTTGTGGTGGCTAAAGAGACTTAGCTGATAAAGCAGTTTATTATGTTTCTGTGCTGTAAAGTACATTGATCTTGCTCATGGAAAATGTTAGTACTTTCTCCTTTGTTTGAACTGTACCTCTATTTTTTCAGTAATTGTTGTCTGTGACTTAGATCTCATTAGGATTATGCCAAGGTCACTGAATGGTATGTCAGCTTAATTACAGTGGCTTTCAAGCTGAATAGTTCTGACTCACAAATAGGAATTCACAGTTAGGTAAATGAACAATCTGAAGTCTCCAAGCTGCATGCCATCAATGCTCCTTGCTCCTTGCAGTAAGATGCTGAATGAGGACTGTATTCCTCGGCTCCAGTGAACAGCAGCTAAATTTAAAAAGTCCTTGACTTGAAATGGGACTGATCACCCCAAGGGTGGGCTGTAAGTTGCAGATTTTAGCTGTCTTATTTTAAAGAGGTTAAAAATGAACAGTTTGTTATCTGTATGTTATCCCAGTTGGAAAGTTTTTTACCAGCAGTCACGTGAGACACTTGGTACCTTAAAGGAAAGGCTTCTGTTAACAACAGAGTGACTTGTCCATTGCAGAGAACTATTAAATAGTTCTAAGCCCTTCACAGGGAAAAAAAAAATAAGGCCCATCCATCAAGTTAAAAGTACAGTTCTTAGGAAAAGGCATAAAATGCCTGCACTCTTTTGCCCCAGAAGTTTCCACATGTTGAAAACCACCTTCTTATAATTATGTCAAGGTATGTGTTTTTCCTCCAAAATCTTAGATCTTTATGCAGCTGGATGATGCATAAGGATTCTGTTTGCAGTGAGATGCAACTCCCTTTTTTAGTGATCTGTTTCTTTTTATGCTCTATGTTTTACCAAACTGACATCCACATGTCTTATAAATCAGACTGCCATATCCTTTTAAAATATAATTGGCTTTATTTTGCGCTGTAAAGGTCTTTGAAGTGGTGCTTATCTACACAGACGTCAGATGCATCTAATAAGATATGTCAGAATACAGAGGAAAGCAGAATACAGCAAGAAACAGAATCTTCTTTTATGCATTCCCAAGTACATTCATCAAGAACATTTATCATTGTGCTTATAGTCAGTGTTTATTCCGATTAGATAGGATTAACTCAGGTGGTTTTGAGTACAGGTGTGACAAGACAAAGGTGCATCTTTCCAGTTAAAAAAATAAAATAGTAGCATACCTTTCATGTTGTCCCTAAAGTTAAAATAACTGGAGTGTCAATAGGTATAGTCAGTTCTAATGGCCAGACCTAGGCAATGACCAAGAGTAGAGTTGTGTGCCACAGTCAGGTAAATAATGGTCCAGATCAAAGACATGAAGAAAGACACTCTTTCAAAAACCTTGTCAGAGTGTCTGGCACCCATTGGCTCAAAGAAGCAGTCAGAGGAACCTGGGCTGAAAATCTGGATTTGGGCTAGACTGGAAACCTAAGCAGTCCATGAGTTAAATGGCTAAAAAGCAGCAGCTGGAACAGAACACTAAGGGCTAGTGATTTTTATCTGATAGAGAATACTGGTGCAGGGATTAGGACTGAGCGATCAGTGAGGATTTCTGCTGTTTCCTTTGGGGAGTATCCTGGTTGTTCCAGGCTGCCCTGTCAGCTTCACAGTCTTGCCTTTCATGTCCTGGAGTGTTGATTTATGGAAGAACAGAAGTGGTCAGGTGTATCTTGGTTATTTTATTTAGGTTGAACTGTTCCTAAATTAACTGTTCCTGATCAAAAAAGGACCACTGACATGTGGCACTGTGTAATTGATTGCTTGGGACAGATAACGTGCTGAGAGAAAAGAACTTCCTGAGAGGCTCTAAAGTTTTATGGCAAGGTATAGCTTCCACCTTGGCCTCAGTTACTCAGAATGTCTGAGAATCATGCTTTGCTGCAGTAGTTTGCCATCTCTTAAGTGACCAGTTAGGGGAGAGTGAAGGAGCCCTACAGGTCATGTGCCTTATCCCTTTTCAGAATGAGGTGTACACACTTGTGTATTCTGTGAGACATATACAGTATGTGTACTGTAAGTATAATACTGAATATAATACAAATACTGGACCATCTTAATGGAGGGAGAAGGATAAGATGTGTAGGCTCAGGGGTTTTTTAACATTTAATTTGTTTAATTCATTCAGTAATTAAACTCCTAGGCTGACTATGGAATGGAAAAGAAG
This sequence comes from Rhipidura dahli, assembly GCA_013399225.1. Classification (NCBI taxonomy): domain Eukaryota; kingdom Metazoa; phylum Chordata; class Aves; order Passeriformes; family Rhipiduridae; genus Rhipidura; species Rhipidura dahli. The sequence goes on along the minus strand of VXAC01006182.1, from coordinate 122,685 downwards.
GTCACAAAATAGAAGTACTGCATCCTATAATTTAAAATGCTTATGGCTGTTGACTCAGATTTTTAAAATACAGACATTTTTCTAGTTAGTTTGAGATATGAGTTTTGAGCTTCCCTTATGAAACCAGCAACAAAATTAACTACTAACACGCAAATCATTAGTCTCTTTTATCAAGATGCTATGGCTTGATTTAATTTTATATGGAATTACACTGATAGATGAAAAACCTCACAATTATTTCTATACAAATTAAGTATCTAATCTCCTAGTTAGCACATCAGATATGAATGGTTATAACTGAGTATTTTTTGCTGTGGTTGACTGGGCAATCCACAGCAGCAATGCTGACATGTAGAATGATGATGGTTGACCCTAATTGGCTTGTATAGTTCATTGTGCCCTGATGCTTCCTGGGACAGCGATCGAAGTCCTGTGAATCTTTCTAATGCAAAGAGTTACTCATTATACTCCCCAGCACATTCTTTGAGAGGTTTTTCAGAAGATTTGGGATTTTTGTAATAAACCTGAAGCATGTAGAACAACCACCCAGTCACAGGTGTTACTGCTTCATGGTGGTTTTTAGGAGACTAGTCACTAGTGTTCCATAGAGACATGGGACACCTTCATTACTGTATGTAGTAGTCTAGATTTTAAAAAGTTATGTTCAAACCTGGTATCTCAGGAGTATATTTCTGTGGATCCCACTATGCAAAGGTATGTAAGAGACAAGGAGAAGTAGCCAGTATTCATTACTGTTTTCCTCCTCAGTGTTTATGACTCAGTGTTATGAAATATTAAGACAGGAATGAACATTGCTTAAGACAAAAATCTTGAGTTCTCTGAAATATTGTCATTACACCATTCAGTTGGACGTTTGGCTCCATAATTTTCCATCTGAAAAAAACAGAATAATTCAGAACTCACTGTGCAAGTGATGCAAAGAATAAGATATAGTTTTTCAGAATCTCTTCCAGATTTTTTAAGTACTTAGATTGGCTAAACACCAGGCAACACCAGATGATGACACTGAAAGGGGAAGTTCACTGTACACCTCACATCACTGCAAAACTTGGGTAAAAACAGATGAGTTTTTAGCATACACCACCTTCTCTGTCATTCTTAGAATTTTATATTCCAAGTGGAATATAAAATGTGGTCTCTCCTAGGAGACAGGGAAGGAAAATATTTTGAATAAAACTTTGAAGTTTTATTCATATGGGTAAAGCAATGACTACAACTGTGCTGCATACAAGGTAGTTCAGCCCTGCTGTCACAGCTGCTGCTTGGCATCTGAAGGCAGCAGTTTTCCCAGTGGAAAGAGATTGAGAAAAGAGATCTGTGGTCCTCTGTAAGCTCAGGAAAGTCTTGCAAGTACAACTCCCTTGGATGATCTATAAACAGTATAAAATTTGCACCCAGGAGTCTTTCTCTGTCTCTTTGGTACTGCTTTACTCTCTGGGAGGGGTTTTGTCCCCCAGACTGTAATAAGAGTCCTTTATCTGCAAAGAGTTGTCTTGTGTACCTCACAACCAAAACAAGAACAAAACCCAAGATGTTCTACCTTGAAGGTAAAAACTTGCTTGTGTGCTTGAAAGAGCTTGAACACTATGTTAATAGTGCCATCTGGTGACATTTTATGTAGCCCTATGCTATTTTTGAGACTATGCTATATTTTAACATGATTTTTTAGCCTATATATATGAGAACATTTTCAGACACTTTAATGAAATAACCTGGACTAGATCCTCTAACAGCTTTTCCTCTTCAGTCTCATGAACTGCTTTTGAGTCAGTTTTTTCAGCTTGAAAGCAGTTCTTTAGACATGATGACAGGACAATGGGTCTGCAGTGTTGCTTTGGCTGGGGATTCCCCACTGTAGGAGGGACCTTGGACACTATCAATTGACAACTGCTATTAAAACAAAAAAAACACACAACCAAACAAAAGTGCTCCTTTTAACTATTTGCTACAGCATTCTTTTCTTCACTTCTACTGATACCTGGATTAGTCCTTGTCCTGGTTTTAAGTCAGCTGGAGATAAAACACTGCAGAACCACTCTCTCAGTCCTCTCTCTTCTTCCCCTTACCCCAGTGGAAAGGGAGGAGAATCGAAGCAAAATTTGTGTGTTAAGATAAGAACAGTTTAATAATAGAAAAGACAGTAAAACACAGTAGTACTGCTAAATGTTAATGATAATAAAAAGGGAACAAACAAGTGATGCACAATGTAATTGCTCACCATCCACTGGCTGCAGCCCAACCTCCCTTCCTGAGCCCCAATTGGCCCCTTCCAGGTGACTCCCCCCAGTTTATGTGCTGGGCATGATGCTCTGTGGTGTGGAGCATCCCTTTGGTCAGTTCCAGGCACCTGCCCAGCTGTGCTCCCTCACAGTTTCTTTTGCTCACCTCCTCACTGGTGGAGCAGGAGACAAGGAAAAAAATTCCTTGTTTTAGGATAAGCACAACTTAGGAAAAATCCAAAACATCAGTGTGTTACTAACACCATTCTCATTCTGTATCCAAAACACAGCACTGTAACAGCTGCTGAGAAGAAATCAGCTCTAACCTAGCAGATACAGTGCTGGATCAGTTCTGTGAGGAGGAAGCCAAGGAACAGACACTTTATTCTGGTGGGATACATCAGCAGAGATTCACATGTAATCACAGATTCCTAAGATCATAAACAGCACTGGAGAATTTGCAGTGTGTGTGATGATATGAAATTAAACCCAGATAAACTGAGAATCTGTGTGCTTTTAGCACATTTTTTTGCTGATACCTATTTGCTTCTAAAGGTCTTATTTAAATTGGCAACAGCATTAAGATTAATGTATGCAATTGTATCACAAAGTAGGGAGAAAGGAGAAGTGCCTGAACTCAGCGAACAGATGACTGTTGAATCGTATTCCTTAATGATTATTTTTTTTCCTAAAGGGATCAAACTGAGTTACATTTCCAGAATGCTGCGTATATAGTATGCTCTAATGGTCTAAAAATCCCCACTTTAAAATCTGATGGCATAAGAGCATAACAATCTGAAAATACAGAAAGGAGGTAGAAATTACTCTTTATATTTCCCCAGTATTTGAAATTATTTCTCTCCTTAAGTGTGTAAGGAAGGCTGTAAATCTTTACCATGCCTTGAACATGCCTGTTACTGTTTTGAACATTGAGTGAGACCTGAAAAAGGTTCAGAAACAAAAATTTTTAGTGAGACCAAGAGTTCAGCTGATGTGCTGCTGTGCTGAGTTCTGAGTAAGTACTGTCTCTGTGATACAGGCATGATTCACATGTGTGAAGCAATATGGCAGACTCTCAAATGAGTAAACAAAATATTTTAAGGACCACAGGACAAAAGAGATGTCTCTTTTGATGAGAGGGACTTTATTTTGAGATGCTGTTAGTCTGTTAAATAATTAGCCCTTTAATGGGGACTTTTCTATTTTAAGTAGTTAAACTTTGAACTAGTAATTTATGAATAATTGAAGTATCCCTTACAGAAAGACATGTAATCTTGAAAACCTCAAGAAGGAGGAATCAGTAGTTATGCTTGTAACTAATTTGCATGATTAACTAAAATGATATTTTAAAATGTGCCCTTTTACCGATGTTTATTTGCATAGTTTCAGCTTTTGAGCATTAGATTAGTGCTTTTCTACTACCAAATCAACAAAATTAAGTAGTAAGCGTGATGTCCTTTAAACAGCAAGTAAATGCTTACAAGAATTTAAGACCAAACAGTAAGTATTGCATTGTATTATTAGTCCTGTATGACTTACCTATAGAACACTTCTCATTCTTGCTCAAATAGATATAAAATAAATTTCCCTGAAGAAATTAAAATATCAATAATTAGAAAGCTTCAATTAAATAAAACGTGTGGGCTACAGTCTGTAATTAAGAAGAGTGTTTCAGTTATTCTGGAGGGATAACAGTTTTCCATAATCTGTCACTGCAGATATTAAGTCGGATTCTCTTTACTTATAACGGTGTTCTCCTGATAATATTGTAACATCTGTTTAAATATCTTCTTTTTAAGCATGGCTTAACAATGTTTTATCATTAGCTGTTAGGTGAAGTTGAAATCTGGTAGATTTAAAATGCTTTGACCTCTCAAACAATAAAAATAATTTTTAAATGTTTATTATAGATTTTAAATGGTAAAGAAAAAGCTAAGTGATCCTGAGGTGTACTTGTAAAATGTGTCAAAGATACCACATTGTTTTTCTATTTGCTGGAAGGAGTTTTCTCATAAGAGATTTATACAAGATATGTAGCTTAGTGAGATTTGTCATAGGAATGAATAATTGCAAAATCCTGTCTTGAGAGACTAAATATGTTTATTCTCAGGGTCAAAACTGTAATATGATGTTCGTTGTTCCTGCAGAAGGTTGGTCTGTACCACGACGGGAGGTGGGATCTTTCTGAAGGACAGGGTCCTTATCAGCTTTGCCTTAGCATCCTGTCAGTGGTGTTTAGTTCTGTACAGGCTGTACTCACAGCCTGCCTGTGAGTTGGCTGGATCAGCACGGGGTCTAATTAGCACTCTGGTTTCTTGGTAATGTTCCCTGTATTGGTCCCCTTCTGTTTCTAAAGATGTTAGCTGCATCCACTGAGCATGTATTGTAGTTCTCTGCTTGTGTTCTCCTCCACTGCCACTTCACTTGCCAACTGCTTTATCTGTGGCTCCCGTGACATTTGTGTCCATAAGCTCCACAGATGTGTTTGACCCAGTAATGTGAATGATACTTACACATTTCAAACTTACTTATGTACAATTGGTACCATGAAGCGGAATAGTAATAGGTAAATTTCTCTGTTCCTTTTTATATCCTCTTGGACTGTGAAAGGAGAACTCACAGCCACCTCCTTTGCATACCATCAGCAAAGCAGGGGCATTTTTCAGTGCTAACCTGCAACAATGGCAGAAGTAACATCAACAGATCCTGCTGTGGGAAAGTGAGCTCTGACACTTCCATGTTTGCTCTGGCACATTTCCACTGTTGTAAGTCAATATTTGGTAGCAAATAAAGAATAAAAAGTATGCTATGAGGAATTCTACCCTTTTAAAAGCGGAATTTATGCTTTAACTTCTAAAGTGAACTTGGAAATCAGAGGGGGAAATGTATATTTACAGGATTATTTAGATTAATTTTGCATTTGCTTTCTAACATAAACACTGAATGCTTTCTGTGAACATTTAAGTCTTAGTATGTGTTTGAGGAGGTAGAACAAAATTATGTTTGGTGCTTGAAAATGCTAGAGAGACATTAAAACTATCAGAAGACAGCCATTAAAATTTGTTTCATATTTAACCAAGGAATTTCAAATAAGAAAGGCTAAGTCAACTTGTGTAGTTAGCTTCTTTAATATTCAATACTGCAAGCAGAGGTACTTGCTGTTACATACAGCTGCCTCATCTTCAAAAAAAAACCAAAACCCAACCAAGCCAAGCAACCAAACAAAAAAAACCCAAAACAAACCAAAACAAACAACCCCCCTGCAAACAAACAAAAATCAACCAACCAAACAGAAACCCAAATGCACCTAGAAAGTTGTGGAGGAATGGGTAATACATAAGGGAGAAAATACTGTGAGTATTGAGAGGGGTCAGAGTGTAGTCAGACCTTGAAATAAGGTTACTTTCTTTTCCCACAAGATCTTCCTTACTTAGAAGGATTGTCTTTCTCATCCCTGGAAGTGTTCAGTGGCAGCTTGGATGGGGCTTTTGGGCAACCTGATGTAGTGGAATGTGTCTGTGCTCATGGAAGTGGGATGGACTAGATGATCTTTAAAGGTCCCTTCCAGCTCAACCATTCTGTGATTTTATAAAAAAACATGATAATTTCCATTGATGAGTCTTATTAGCTAAAGCATTGCAAAGTTTATATCAAAAAACCTAATTGTTCTTTTTAGCAATCTGTTTGACTGTGTACTTATTACTCTTTTTCAACTTTCTATGTAATTAAACATACCAACATAGATGTGCATCCTAATATTGTCTTCTATTCAGTTATTACATGTATGTCCTGTATTTTGCTTTTTGTATCTTAGAGGGTGTCTTCTTTTTTGTCAGTACCAGGGAGACAAAATATAACCTTTGCATGGGGCGGGGGGCAGTAAAGGGCTGAAGGAATTTCTGTTCCACTATTGGCTTTTTGTGGGCCTGCTGCAATGAGCCAAAAAGATGGAAGCAGAAATAATTATGTGCTTTTTCATGCACAAATGGATAAGTATTTTTCCATGGTTCAGATTCAGAGAAGCAGCTCTACTCAGGATGTTGAGGCATGTGAGTAAAGTGTATAGTAAAATGTTTGTTGCATCCATGGATAATCCTCTAAATAAATAGGACTTGCATAGTAGAAATTAACTTTGAAGATTGATTAACTATTTCTACTATAAATTTTAGAGGTATTCATTCACAAAAGACAGAAATTCATTCTCAAAAATCAGAAAATATTAATTATTCTGAGAATTGTTTCAGTGGCATGAATACAATAACCATTTGAGTAGCAACATTTCTGCCTGAAAATTTTTAAGGATAAATTAATCACAGTGCAATAGCATGAGGATTTATGGTTTGACGTGCTAGTGCCACTCTCAATACCAGAAAACTGTAGTTGTCCCATCTGCATTAGCAGCCAGTCCTGCCCCAACTCTGCAACACATTGATTTCCTGTGATTTCAGTCTAGGATGCATCAGGGACACATTCTGATTTCTAAGATAGGAGCCAGGGTTTCTCTCCTGGATGAGAGATCAGGATGCTGCAGAGTGTTGATCCACCCTGGGCAAAGCCTACTGTCATGTTATACCCTTCTGCTGGCATTGTAGGAAGGACAAGAAATGCCTATGGGTTGGTCTTCCCTGGGTTTTCAGTACCTAACTAAAGCATCTTCAAGCATTTTTTAATCATAGGATCATTCCTTTGTCCCCTGGGAGTGGGGGTAATTTGAGATTAGTGAAGCTGGATGCCAGAAATCAGCAGTGACTCTGAGTAATATTGCATGATTTTCTGTGTGGAATTGCCTTTATTCTGGTAGTACTAGGAGCAATCACTGTGTTAATGTGGCATCTAGCATACTGTGTAGCCCATCTAAACCTGTGTTTTGTGTGCCTCTGGCTTACAGTGAAGTGTATCTCAGCTGTTGTTTGTTCAGTTTTCCTTGTTCCCACCTCATTCTTCGCTAGCTCAGACGAGGTGTGACCTTCTGTCTAGCACTCCCCAGCAGCAGAAAAACCCAGCAGCAGGTCAGACTGCTTTCTCTTGCACATTTGTGGATAATATATTCCAGCAACATTCAGTCCTTCAATATATTTTGGACTTCTTTTAATTGAGAATTTTATAACTCTCTACTGTATCTAGAAGAAATGTAGTCCTTTTCCTTGCTGAAAAGAGGAAAATAGAAGCAGAAGGAGTGGAAAAGGAAGAATGGACATGAATTAATAAAAACACAAGTATTTCTGAAGCTAACTGAACTCTCCCAACTTAAAGCCCTTGAGGAAACCAGTGTAGTCTTTGGATTGATCAGATGAAACAGTTTTACAATCACATCTGATAGAAATGAATAGTGAATATGCCAGAAAAGGAATGACCCTCATTCCTTCTAATGGCAGCAGGTTCAAGCATGAGGAGGCAGTGAAGTAAATATGATAAAACTAATCCGTGGTTGGAATATATCTATTATTGTGAAAAATAGTCTTTTAGAGTCTCTGTTTCTGATTTTCCATGATGGAATTTCTGTTTTCTCCAGGGATGGTTTGTTTTATTTGTTCTTTTTTTAAAGAAATGGTTATTCTGTTCCCTGAATGAGGAAAAAGGTCCTGGTATTTCAAAACATAGCACCAAACAGTTGTCAGGAAATATTTCTGAAGTTACTTCTGTCATTAAAGTAAATCTTTGTTGTTGAAGCTAAATGCCATATCTAGTTCTCAAGGTCCAAACAATTGATAGTAAAAGCCACTGGTTCAGCATGGAATCCTAGAATGATTTGGGTTGGAAGGGACGTTAAAGACCATGTAGTTTCAAATCCTCTGCGATGGGCAGGGAACTTCCCACTAGACCAGACTGCTCAGAGCCCCCTCCAGCCTGATCTTGAACACTGCCAGGGATGGGGAACCCACAGCCTCTCTGGGCAACCCATTCCTGTGCTTTACCATCCTCATTTACAGAATTTCTTCCCACTATCTACTCTAAAACTACTGTCTTTCAGTTTGAAATCATTGCTTCTTGTCGTGTCACTATGTGCCTTGTAAAAAGTCCCTGTCCAGGTTTCCTGTAGGCTCCCTTTGGGTCAGGAATGGGAAGGTCACCAGGAAGGTGCTAAAAGGTCTCTTTAAAGCCTTCTTTTCTCCAGGCTAAACAGTTCCAGCTGTCTCGACCTGTCCTTACAGGAGAGGTGTTCCATCCCTCTGTTAGCTAAGTTGGAGCTTAGTCTGGACTTACTCCAACAGGTCAACTTCTTTCTTGTGCTGAGGGCCCTGGAACTGGACACGGTACTCCAGGCAGGGTCTCACAAGAGCAGTACAAGCATAACAGTAGAATCAACAGTTTACGAAGAACAAAAAAATTTATTTGTCTGTGCAAGAGGTCACTTTCTTTCTGATCAGAATATGCCTTTTGTTTTGTAAAAACTCAAGGGGTGCCTTTTTCAGAAAATATTTTTATAAGTCTGTTTGATACAATGTTACTACCTTGATGAATGTATCCAAAGAAATTAATTCTGTTAGGATCTCATCACTTTTATGTTCCATCATTATTTCCTTTGTAAGTACATGCTTCATATAAGACATGAGTAAATGGCTGGGCATCACACATTTCGTCAGACATTATCTGTTCCATAACAACTTTTTCCAGTTTTCCTAACTGTTTATTTAGTTGTAAACCTCCATTGACTCATGTAATTAGAGGTTTCTGTGAGTGATGAGAAAAGTAATCTCTATTGCTTGGTAACAAGCTGTGTAACTCTCTTTTGAACTTCAAGAGAAACAATCACTGAAAGAATATTTATGGAATGTCAAAAATGGAAGATACTGTATTAATCATTTCAGCAGAAAAAACTCTTATATATAATTAGATTATGAAACATTTCTTTATCTACATGATTTATTAAATCTCACTTTGAGTCTCACTTTCAGATTTGGGAAGCTGAGAATACTTGTAAAGGCTCTTCTCTAGTCCCACTGTCCATAAGTACTATAAGTACAGTGATGTTCCAGCTGCTATTGTTTTTAGCCAGGGATCTGAGCACCAGTAGTAACAGGCTTCCACTTCCCCGGATTCCACGAAACATGGTTAGTGTTGCTGGCTTTACCAAGAAGCCAGTTAATTGTTGGGCTTAACTGTATGGTAACCAGTCAGAGTGAGTGTTGTGCCTGCCCAGGCTCCTGGTAAATTAACATTGAGTATTTCCATTTAAAGTTAAGTGGAACTTGTTCTGTTTTCAAGTGCACACAGGAATGTACAGTCTGTCAGCAGTAAGGGAAAGTATAATAAAGTTTGTAAAATCAGCTCTGTGGCTTGTAAAAGCACCTAAGTCTGATTTTTCTTTCATTTCCTCAGGAGTAAGTGAGGGATATCTTCACAAAAGTCTGTCTCAGCAGGACCACTCAGATGTTATGAAAGTAACATTTCTCTATGTCTTTGTTCTTGCCTGAAAGACATTTGAAACAATGAATCACAAAGAAAACAGAGTAGTTTTTTCCTAATGTTCGCTGAATTCTGTATTACTGGGGGTAGTACCAGAACTACTACTCGGAGGTAGTAGGCATTAGGGGACTATACATTTGTTTCTCTGTGCGATTTCAAGGTAATCCACAGGACCTTCTGCCATATTGATTTTTCTTATTAGTTTATTTAAGTTTCAGACACTGTCTCGAGTTTGAATATATTTGTAATGTATTGGGCAAATTTCAAATAAACTTAAAATATATCTATTAATATATATTGTGAATAGTGACATCATGTATAGAAACAATACAGACAGTTTTCCTAAGCTAAGGAAATATGTACACATTGGTCTTTCTCCAAAGCGACTGAAAAAGTACAGTGAGTTATCTTGGAAGGTCCTTTTGGATAACTGTTAGCAGATGAATCTTTCCTAGAAACAGCTTGACTAGGAGTATGTTTTCAAACCTGTTTATCATGTTTATTTGCCTGTGTAACTTTTCCTGTGCAGTTGTTAACAGACCTCTTTTACTACAGAGACATGGATAAAAAGTGCTGTGAGGATGTGGGCTCTGTCATATAGCTCTTGGTATTTGTTCTTGCCCTGATTTCTGCATTCCATTGGTGGGATTTGCCTCTCCTCAGGAAGTTGTCTAGGCTCTCTAGAGTCTGTGGAGGGAGACACACAGGCAGACACAAACATTTCCAAAGGGGCGATTCATCTGATCCTGAAACAGTCACTGAATGGTATATCTCAACTTTTCTACCCAGTCTCTGCTAACTTTCTCCAGAAAAAGGTGGGTAGAGGAGCTGCTGGCTGCCATAAATCATTAGTTTTTTGAGGTCACTTGTTGCTCTAGTTTTCTGTGAGCATGATAAAAAGTAACTATGCACTGGTCTTGCAGTGTCCACACACTACTCAGACTCCTGTAACTTCTTAACCTTGCTGCTGATGCTTCAGTCTTTTAGCAAAGAAACAACTAAGGGGAAAAGAGTCTTTATTTTTTCTATTCTAGACCCTTGCTCTTCTAACAATTTCAGGTCAAGATGGGATAAATATAGTCAGGCATGAATTTTCTCTCCCATCTTTCTTGGTCCTTGTTAGCTGATGGTTCAATTATTAATTTGCAGCTGCTGCCAGCTTTTAAAACTTGTTTCTTACCAATTGGAACATCAGATTTAGAGTGCTGGAAGTTTCAGAACAGCATTTATGCTTTTCTGAGGGCTGCTGTCACTTGCAGCAAGAGCTAATCTGGGGAAAGCTGAGGCATAGTGTGAGTCTTAACATCTCATCACAAAGCTTATTCAGAGTCACATTCTGTACTAAGAGAGTATGTGACTGAAACAGTCTGTCTGCAGAGGGGGTCACAAAGGAAACATGCAATCTGCACTGACCAGTTGGTTTGATACTTCTTAGTGGTAACTGAATGGGGGCTTGCCTCATTAAAAGGCATGAGCTCCTGCAGAACTGGGTAAACATCCAGCTCCTCAGAGTCAGGGCTTGATGGTCCCATTTCCTCTCTAGTATAGAAAAGGGACCAATAGCTGCAATGAATCTCAAGATACTTATTTTGGCTTGTTCTACAAGAACATTTCTGACTTAAAATGTATTTCCTGTCTTAGAAATGTGGAAGAAGAAAAAATAAAGTAAAAATGTGAAAAGGAAATGAGATGAGATGAAATATTCATTTGAAAGGAAAAGTTGCCTACAGTAAAGAAGCTAAAAGTTAAAAGGTTGAGATCAAAATCTTCAAATAAAGAAAATTAAGGTTTTTTTACCCAAGACAGATATTCTATAATAAAATAAATGAAGAAACCAAATAGGGTTTTTTGAACATTAACTAATCTAGAAAAAAATATTAATTTATAAGTAATTTTCCTCTCTTGAAAAATTTCTGACAGATTGGTTGTAAACTGCCATTTTCCACATATAATTTCATTCTTAATGTATATGACTTTTATGAGTGTGTATATGGGGGGGGGGGGGGGGGGGGGGGTGGGTGGGTTGNTGTGGGGGTGTGGCGGGTAAGGTTGTGGGTTCCCAAAGGTTTAGTTTAGGATTTTTTCAGGGTCATCTTTTATAAGTAGACTGTAGCAGAGTTTTTAAGTACTGTACTTTGTTCAGATGTAGAAGGTTTTCTCTCTACATGTAAACATAAAAACCTCTGTTAAAAGCTATGTGCAAACTATTTTCTGCAGGTGCTGCATCCCTTCTCAAATAAGGGAGATGTTCATTAATTTGAACAACTTCTGTAGTCTTGTATCTTCGTGTACTTTTTGTGTCCACTGACATTTTTAGCTCAGGTGAAAGGATATACAGGCATGGAAGAACGCATCTGGAAGAGACTTTGTTCTAGAAGTAGGAATTTTTACTTCAGGTAGGAACAGATGGGTAGTTGCTTGTAATTGGGGAAACAGTGCAGTTATGCTATTCTTGTATTACTTTGTATAAGCATATTTTAGTCTTTTGCTGTTTGTCTATGCAAACTAGTCAGCATCTGAAAGTTTTGGGGTTTTGTATGTCTCTCACCATTTCTCTGTGTGGAAAGTATGTGCAGTTTAATTTATACATAACTTATTCAATTTTAATGTAAGAATAATTAATACCTCATCCACAGGACTGGGTTTATCTTTTGTCTATCTGTGTAAGCCTGACTCCTAAGCCTGACTCGTAAGCCTAACTCCTAAGCCTGACTCCTGAAATGTCAAATTTAAGTACTGTAATGCAGGAAAAGGGTGGAAGCTGCTTCTCTTTTATGGATTAGAAATGCTGTGTAACCTTCCAGGGCAGCTACAAGGCATTTACTCAGAGGCACAGACCATTGTTAGAGGGCAGGTCTTTATTCGTTACAGAGACAGGGTCAGACCCAGGAGAAGAAACCCTGTGTCTGTGCTGGCACCAGAGAGTCCTGAAATTCCTTAGTAAATGACTGTCTTTGGGCAGGTCCATAAGCATGCAATGTCTTGACCTTGAAGTCCCCTGGGCACCTGCAGTTCTGGGTGACGATGTGTGCAAATATTTGGTGTTGACAGAGCTGAGTGACTCAGCACAGTTTTCATTCTTGACTGCCAGTCAGGTCATAAAATAGTTGTCCTTCTGTCTGTTTCTTGAGGGGTCAACCAAGCTGGTGTTTTTGGGAAATACCAATCGTATTTTTGTGTGAGTCTGATGGAAAATACTATGATAGTGGCTTCCTTTGGCTCACATCTTTTCCCCGTGCCCTGCATGCAACACAAGAAGTCCAAAACTTAGCATTATAATTGTTAAGGTATTTATGTCCCTGGTTGAATTTAATGCTTAGGGATTTTCTCAATGTCCAATAATACTTTGTTTGCAAGGCTAGGGTTGATAAGATTTTGGCTTTTGACCTGTGCCTTCAATGTCCAATTATGTTGTTTCGGACAAACTGTTCAGATTCAGCTAATGACTATTTCTGCAAAAGAAAAACATGCTACAGGAGATCTTACTATTTTTAATCGATTAAATGCACTACTCTGTCTGATTTACAGTCTTTATGGCAGATGGTCATATTATGGCAAGTAAAATGCACGACAAATAGTAATCATTCAAAGACAGTATGATTTTTTTATCGCCTAGGCTAATGTATTTCCCTCAGGCACACAAAACTCTACTAAGAGAGTATGTGACTTTGAAACACTCAGAGAAACATTTTTGAATGGCACAGTATTTCCTAAAGAGTGAGAAAAAGCTCTTGTCTGTATCCCCCTAAGCACTCAAGACTAGATAACATGACTGTAAGAGCAAGCTTCTGTGTGCTCTTTCTTCAACAATAGAAATGTTGCTTGTTGAGAACTGTAGCTGCAGATGATACAACAGAAAATTTCCTGAGCTTCATTGTTCGCCACAGAGACTTAATCAGTCCTTCCAGTGTAAGTGTTTCTGTGTGGTGGCTGTGTTTTGTGACCATCTGCCATCTGGTGATGGGATTGTAAGGGCTTTCAACAATGTTGCAGTCATCTAAAACCTCAAAGAGTATGACAAATAACGAGTGGCAGTATACTTCAGTGTTTCACTAAGTAAGAAAATAGTGGTATAGTATAGCCTTGTGTGGGAGTTTTAAAGTATGCACAGAAGCATATAATTCTCAGGAAGGATGGTCTGTCCTTAAATTGGGGGCTGTAGTATAAGGGAGGGGTGCTGCAAGCCCACATTATCATCCTCTGTCTGCATTTAGCTGTCTCTTTGAAGAAAACATAAGCACAGATTTATTTAGGAAGACTTAATTTGGTCATCCACCTTCCCCGTGTTTAATCCTTTGAGCACTGAAAAAGCAAGCTGCAACAAGCAGTCTTTATTTAATAATTTAATATATTTTGTATCAAGGGGTAAAATGACACGCTAATTAAAAGGGTGGGGTTTTTTTTTTTTCCGAGTTTCAGGGTGAACAGTTACAGATCTGCTAACAGGGTAGTTAAATCTGAGGATTTAACCTGTGAACAGCAGCACAGAAGCACAGGCCCATGCTTTTGTCTTTGCCATGTTCTGGTCAGTGTGACTGGAGAGAGGCTGTGCTGTAGTGACAGGTAACCAGGCGCCAGGTGAGAGTAACAGAAGGGAAGGGGGAAGGGAGTCCTTCCTAAGAAGACACAAGGAAGGAGATGCTAGAGTGATTGTCTGGCAGCCTCCTGCTGTGCACAGGGGTGCCATTGCACAGGCTGAGGTCGGTGCATTTCAAGCACAGTAGTGAGCACGGATGCTGGTGCACCCTTACCTGAGCAAAACAGCAGTTTGCAGTGTGATGGCTGCACAGCTGTTAGGTTAAATGGGAGATTATCCTGGCTCCCTGTGAAAAACTGAGTATGATCCCAACTGCACCTCAGATTTTCCCAAAAGAAAGGAAGGGGTGGCTGAAAGCAAGACCTAGATGGCACATAACTCTTAATCTGAGGCCTGTATTCAGCTGTTTATGGGGTAAGAATTAATTTTTGTATTCTGCTTTGCTTTACAAACACATTTCGTTTGACTTAATTTAGTGTCTTACATATACTGAACTGTGAGCTTTCGCAAAAAGTACAAACCAGTAATTTACTACATACATGCATGGAGCTGAACAGTAGATATTTGATGAGATATTCAATAAAACTGAGTTAAATGGATGAAGACTAGTTACAAAGTATGACTTACAGGATGATGTTGAAATTGAAATCTAACCCCAAACTTGGCTTCTAAGTCAGGAAGGGGGGGCTGTCTGTCTGCTCTTTGATCCCTCCTGTTGACTTTCCAGACCAGAACTGTCTTCTTAGTCATGGTCTCTGCCAGACATAACCTACATCAGCACAGCACCTATGATTAGCCTGCTCACAGTTTGTGGCTGAGGTGACAGAGCTTTTACGGTTTAGCAAATATTGTTAGGTATGAGATGGAAATGCAACTTAGAAGCCAAGAGTACATGTTACTTATACAAACAATTCAGTACCAAACCCATTATGGTCTGTATCAAACCACTGCAGATTATGTTTTTGCTGAACAACTGCACCTAGAGCTTAGATGAAGCATTTGAAATTCAGTAAATTGAAATGTTTTTAAATTTTTAAACTTTTCTTTTAGTATTCTTATTTACATGTATAATAATTTTTTAGATGATAGTTTTAAACTAAAAATAGGAAAATGCTGCATGAGGATATGGAAACAGTGTATATACAACTGGAAAAATAGGAGTTTCCATGTGCATATTTAGTCAGACCTGCTTATTCTTGTGAAAAATTTGTTTGGGTTAGCTGGCCTTGTCTGACTGTTTTTTCTGCAGTTTTCCTGACCAGCCTGGTTGAAGCATGAGATACAGCAGCAGTATTTGAAACATGTTCAGCATACAAGACTGAAACACAAAAAAGAGAACATCCTTTCTGAACTAGCCTTTTCATTGTCCTATCAGTGGTTGTTTTAAACCAAAATGTACCTGACTATAGTTAGCCTGCACTTTAGAGTTTGCTTTGTGAAGAGGTCACTCATTTACCCACCCACACAGCAGAAATTTTGCCCAGCCTGTAGGTGAAAGCTATATTCAGGTTCCTGCTGGGAAGCGTGGTTCAGAGAGGAGGCCCAGAGAGGCAGCGTTGTGCAGCCTCCCTGCCACAGCCTGGGCAAACTGTGCCTTTCCGGAGTGCCCTGGGGTTTCTCGTCGTTTTAGAGAATGCAGGTCTCATTTCAGATTTGATTTTTTTAAAAAAGGCAAAACTATCCAAGCAGCAGAACATACAAGTTGGGTGTTTTGAATGTGTGATTCACTTCAGGGAAGCCAGTGCTGCTCTCTGTTGCTGGCAAGGCTGCTGAAGAGGAACATCAAGCCTGTAATCACAGGCTGAGGCAGCACAGAGGCTGTGTCCCCTCCCATGACCCTGTCACCACATCCCCATGCCTGGGTGGTGCCTCTGGGAGCTGATGCGGTGTCCTTGGGGTGCAACCAGGCTTTCCAGATGCTGCACAGGG
Organism: Rhipidura dahli; assembly: GCA_013399225.1. Classification (NCBI taxonomy): domain Eukaryota; kingdom Metazoa; phylum Chordata; class Aves; order Passeriformes; family Rhipiduridae; genus Rhipidura; species Rhipidura dahli. Next base: position 106,572 of record VXAC01006182.1, on the reverse strand, counting down.
TCAGTTACTGGGGTATATGGCATATGGCACTTGCATGAAAACCTCCACCTTGCTGCATACCTTTGTTGCATTTGTCTATTATGTTAAAACCTGTGCATACTAAGGGCAAAATTTTGCAGGGCTGACTATGAGGTAACAGGCACCTTATTTTTATTTGTGGCTGTCTAACCTTACACCCTGCATAGTAATGTAAGGAAGAGGGGAGTGTATGGGGGGGATGTGTGTATAAATATATATTAAGTTTCTCAAAATTATTGGCATAAATGCATAGGTGAGACTAAGATACAGTGCAGATTTCAGGCAAATCCCTAAAAAGTGGCAAATTGGTTTTTCTAAGCTCTGTGAAGAACTCACAGAGTGTGGATAATACGAACTGGAAAACACTGAAGGTTGGAACAGAAGCACAGTTAACCAGCCTGCATATGTGTAGTACTGTCTGTGGGATGTCAGTACTTTGCTTGAACTGCTCTAAATGCTTAGAGTTTATAGACATTATAGCAAGCAGCCAGTGTGATATGCTGGATCTGATGCCTTTGCTAGGCATTATTGCCCATTCAAGATGTTTGAATCACAGCTCAATGACTGCTTCATGCTTTAACTTTTTCTTTCTTTTTTATTTTTTTTAAACAAAATTCTTCACAGCCCTGTGGGTTTTCTAAACTAACTCTGTTAGCATTTGCTATAAGCTCTTTTTTATGTATGCCTCTAGGTCTGGACTAATCTAATGATATCATCTTGAAGATCTGCAATTCTCTGCAGTTGTTATTCTTTAATCTATGGTCTGCTATGACTTTAATTTCCCCTAGCATTTTTCTTTAGCCTTTAAAAAACCTGTATCTGAGCTTGAGCTGTCTTCTGGATTGACATTGGAGCAATTATGACAAGTAATTATTTAATTCTCTACAAATTTACATCTTAACTTCTTGATCTTCAATTACTCTTGTAACATATTCGAGGTTCTAATGTTTAATATATGGGCCTTTTGATCTTTGAATATATAAAAATTTCAGTTTATTTGAATCTCACAGGTAGAGTTTTCCAGCTCTTACAGAGGAGATGAGCTGTCTCCTGAGCTGAGTGTGCCTGTGGTTTATAGAGGATTGTGTTTAGGGGTGCTGAGTACAGACCCGTACTGCACTGAATCATACATGATGTACTGATTTCAGCTGTAAGCTGTTTGCTGTAAAGGACAGGTGCTACTCAGCAGCAGTCAGCTGCAGGTTCAACATCTCTTTATTCTTCATGGTGTGATTCATGATGTATTATTGTAACATGTGAAAAGTACCTGGATCAAGCCTCCAATAGCACAATTTTAGCCACACTCATAAAGCAGTCAGGAACAAAATAGTACTGTATATGAGGACTACAGGTTAGAAAATGGGGCTTTAAAGCTTGCAGTCAATTCTAAACAGTCTCAGTGCTGGACTTCAGCTGCAGTCACCTTTTACTTTTCAGGGCTTGCAAGTGGCACCTGTGTTTGATCAGGGAGAATCAAGGCTAATAAAGATGAAAAAAATGGGTGTTTTTACACTTTCAGATTGTATGCTTAGGTAAAATTTTAAAAAACCCTAACAAAATAAACAAAACCAAAAACCCAAAACCAAACCAACCAACCAACCAAAAAATCCCCAAAAATCCAAAACAACATAAGACCAATCCACAAACACAAGCCAAACAAAACCCCCCTATTCCTAAATTACTGAAGATTTAAAATTATGCATCATCACATTCCCTTATGCTGAAGCACAACAAGGGATATCCACTCCAGTCTCACGTATCATTGTAGTCATGTCAGAAGGAACAGACATGGACATACTTACACAGAAATAATAGTTTGCCAATCGAATGCCATTTTATTGTCTACAGAAGTTTTTCTTTGTCTAAGGGAACTACTGACCTGTCAGCCTCACCTCTGTGCCTGGGAAGATCATGGAACAGACCCTCCTAGCAGCTGTGCTAACGCACAGGGAGGTGACTCAGGACAGGCAGTACAGCCGCACCAAGGGCATGTCCTGCCTGACCAATTCAGTGTCCTTCTGTGATGGACTGGCCACATCAGTGGACAAGGAAAGGGCTGCAGATGTCATTTATCTCCACTTCTGTAAAGCCTTTAACATGGTCCCCCACAATATCCTTCCATCTTAAATTGGAGAGATTGGGATTTCATGGGTGGACTGCTGGGTGGAAAAGAAAGTGGTTGGTTGGTGGCATCCAGAGGGCAGTGGTCAATGGCTCAGAGTCCTGATGGACATCAGGGACAAGGGGTGCCCCTCAGGGGTCCATACTGGGAGCAGAGTTATTTGATGTCTTAGAGGCATATTTAATGGCATAGAGGGATTGAGTGCACTCTCATCAAGTTTGCAGATGACACCAAGCTGAGCAGTGCAGTTGACACACCTGAAGGATGGAATGCCATCCAGAGGGACCTGGACAAGCTCATGAAGTGAGTGTGTGGAAATTCATGTGTTTTAACAAGGCCAAGTGCAAGGTGCTGCACCTGGGTCAGGGCAGTCCCCAATATCAGCACAGGCTGGGGATGGACAGATCAGAGCAGCCCTGCCCAGAAGGACTTGGGGGTGCTGGTGGGTGAGAGGCTGGACATGACCCAGCCATGGGCACTCCCAGCCCAGAGAGCCAAACGTGTCCTGGGCTGCATCCAAAGCAGCGTGGGCAGCAGGGCCAGGGAGGGGATTCTGCCCCTCTGCTCTGCTCTGCTGAGACCCCACCTGCAGTGCTGTATCCAGCCCTGGGGTCCCAGCACAGGAACGGCATGGACCTGTGGGAGTGAGTCCAGAGGAGGGGGACCCAGAATGTTGGAGGGATTGGAGCACCTCTCCTATGAGAAAAGGCCAGAGGAGTTCAGACTGTTCAGCCTGAAAAAGATAAGGCTTTGGGGTGACTTAACTGCAGCCTTCCAGTACCTGAAGAGAGCCTACAGGAAACCTGGAGAGAGACTTTCTACATGTAGTGACAGAACAAGGAGGAGTAGCTTCAAATGAGCATAACTTTAATTAGATGCTAGGAAGAAACTCTTTACTGTGAGGGTGGTGAAGCACAGGAACTGGGTGCCCAGAGAAGCTGTAGATGCCCCATCCCTGGAAGTGTTCAAGGCCAGGTTGAATGGGGCTCTGAACAACCAGATCCAGTGGAAGCGGGGGATTTGAACTAGATGATCTTTGATATATGATCTTTAATGTCCCTACCAAAGCATCTGAGTTTTTAATTTTCAAAGCTCTTTCTTAAAAACAAAAGAAAAATTCACTGAAAATGTATGGAGTCCTAGAACAGGCTAGTAATTGACACTGTATGGGTATGCTGTGACACTAAGTGAAAATAGAGAACTTGACTCATGTACTTGGTCACTCTGGATTTAGTCAGACATGAGATGTTGAGGTAGGAAAAATCCTAATGGCATGAATAATGTGTTAGCAGACTAGACAGACAAGGAGGCAGTAGAGGTTATCACCAGAAATATGTAAATACAGTTGAGCTGAGACTTCAGGAAAATTCAGTGAGTAGCTCTGTGGATGATGCCTAGTCAGGCTGTGTGATTCAAGTGATTCCTCCCTCCCCAAATTCCTTCGTCGGTGAGTCAGTCTGGGTAAATAAGGACTACAGCCAGACAACTGAAGAAATAATTTGGATTCTTTCAACTGAGCAAAGACATGTTCATGACATCATCCTTGTTCTCAAATATCTGCTCTATTATTAAAGGCTCAGCTTCATTCTAAAGAGCAATTGCTTGTGCTGGTTTTAGTTTATATCTGACCCCAGTAACCCTTATGAGAGGACACTTATGAGTTCATAGATGTTGTGACTGTTCTGTGTGAAAGCTTTTGGTGATTCAGAACTTGAGTAATCAAAATCAGAATACAAAGCTATCTTTTTTTCTTTTTTTTCCTGTTTTGTTTTGTTTTGTTTTGCTTTGCTTTGCTTTGCTTTGCTTTGCTTTGTTTTGGTTGGTTGGTTTGGTTTTGGTTTCGTTTTGTTTTGGTTGGTATCAGTAAGAACAAAAATAAGGGACTGCAATTAGAGAGTAATAATGAACCATGTAGGAGCCTAGTAACAGATTTGTCAGGGAAAAGAAAGAATACAGTAATGGTCCTCTAGCTGAATATCATTAAATAATTTAGTTCTGCTGCATATGAGGCTTTCAGGACACAGGGATTTGTAGGTGGTAGTACTGTCTGTATAAAATGGGATACCATCCTTAACTTATTTTTGGTCTAGTAATAATCTCTTCAGTTAAACACTGCAGTTCAAGTAGGCATGAACCATTTGAAAAGCCTCAGTCCTAGAATCCAGGAAGAGCAGTGTGAATGATCAGCACAACCTAGACAATATGCAAGGGCTGTGTTAGCTTTAGCTAAGGAATGGAGTACTGAAGAAGAGTTCTTGTTCAGTCCCTCACAAATATAGAGCAGCTTTTCCAGACCAACCCTGGCAGAAAAAAATCTAATATGTCACTCATTATAGTGATATAGAACTTGAACACATCCTGAAAGAAAATGCTTGTGAAATACACGTTTCTGACAACACTCCTTGCGGTGGAGAGAATGAGGCAAAGAATATGACTTTTTCACAGAGAGAAAGGAGATTGAAAGACCCAGCTGGAAAGAACATTAAAATGTTGCAAGATCACATCCTGCAGTTATCCATATGAATGGATATTTGGGATAACTCAGCAAGCAAAATCTAGCTGACAAAGTAAAAATGTAATCTGGGTTAGCTGGACTAATGGAAGCTAATCCTAAATGACTTGTTTATGTGACTGTGAGGATAAAGGTGTTATTAAATACTTTATCAATGACCATTCTATCTTCCAAGAAACACAGAGTTTTAAAACCACAATTGGATAGCTCTATGAAAGATATGCCTGTTTCAGTTTATAATTTTCTGTTTATGATACACAGGATAAAGATCTGTAGATTGCAGATAACCCAAGTGGTTTTCAGATGTATGCAGCACAAATATAGGAAATATGATACAAATAAAAAGTGAAATTTCTGATACATATATGAAGTAAACTTTCATGAATCTAAGAGTAGACTGAACTTTTGATCCTTGCTCTCTCTCAATTTTTCTTTATTTTGTTTTCTTTCTCTTGCCTCTTTGACAGAGAAAAAGCTTCACTAATGCAGTTTCTGTGCATAAGGAGAAACAGAGAGGACAGGGTCTGTTCTGAAGCACATCTGAAGTTCCTGTAGCTTGTGTGAAAATTGACTCAGGCTCCAGGAGGAGCCTGAATTATTACTTCTGTTAAGAGAAATGCAGTTTAATGCATTCACTCGGATTGGTGGAGACACCCTGTCCAGTCAGTGCCCTTTATTCCAACCTTTCTGTGCCATAGGCTGCTGTTTTTCCCACCAGTGGCAAGGGGCAGGTCCCAGGAGAGGGCTGGAGTTGTAGGAAGGGCTGAAGAGGTGAGGCAGGGTAGATAAGAGGGGAAGCTGTAGTGGTCCCAGACACGTGAAGTGTTATCTCAAGTACAGAGAGAAGGTGAGGGGGAAAAAAATAAAACCTGTATGGAACATCTTGGCAAATGAGAACACTTACAAAAACACTCTACTGTTCTGCATGTATGGGCAATAAATTTTTTCTGCTGTTCTGTTCACTCTACAACCCATACTCCTGTGCTCAAACTGGACATGTCTTTAGCACAATAGCTATTCTAATGTCTCCTGCTAAATTATTACAAGGCCTTGAAGAATTACTCCTTTTTCCCATGAAGTAATTTTCCTCAATTTTATAAGCTAAATACAACCTATGGATTGATGATAAAATTGTATAAAATTATAATTCTAGCCTGAGATACGATCAAAGATATGTTAGCATGAACCTTAACTATGGAAATTTATTGCATTATTCACTTTAGTTTACAAATTATGCTTCTAATTGAAGCTTTCTTTAAGCACAGAGTTACACATTTACAAGTCTGGCAGTTGCAAAGCAATTTCACTTGAACCAAAGACATTAGACCTCTCAATTTCATTGCATAAATATAATCTTAAGTTTTTCTTTTTCTTTATAATGAATAAAGTGTTGATTTGTGTGTTTGTTGAATGAATACAATTAAGCTGAAGAATGCAGTTGCTCTTTTTAAATTTTATGCACATTAAAGATATGAAACACAAGGGCACCCTCAGCATAGGAGATGAAAGGAAAAGCTACACATTTCAGCTTTTGGCACTGAAGCAGGTTAGTGCTTGGACTAAAATATTCTTAGCTTTAGGTTGCTACTGGAAAGATTGTTGAGATACTAATGGTGATGTGAATCTAAATCTGATGCTTACAGTATTTCCCACTTACACATATAATGTACCATCAACAAAGTCCTTCCAGAAAAGAAATTCCTCAGTTGCTTGGAGGTTTTTGTTGTGCTTTTTTCTTTAATTATTATTATTTCCTGAATGGGTTTTATACCATGAGTAGAAGGAGAGGCCCACAGAAGCAAATGCAAATATTGTCTTTATTTTGTATAAATGGACACTGAAAAAGAAGAATGCAATTACTGTACTAGTGTGAAAGAACATGCCATCTTGCAAAGGTTTAAACATTTCACTGCAAGAACAAATGGAAATTTGAGATGCTTATGGAAGTGGTCTGTAATTAATATGTTAGCACTTTTTAAAATTCAGTGGTAAAAATTCTTATTTTTTTATATATGCAGCTATATTAAAATTCAGAGTAGTCTTATCATGTGCTGCTAGAGGCAGAACAAATTATGAGAAAGAGTGCATTTTGGAATGTCATGTTCTTTTCTGTAAGTAAATACAATTACTCTTCAACAAAACAAAGGAATTAAAATGTGCTATTCTGTAAAGTAGTAATGAACTCACAGAGGAAAATTCAGAGTAACTTAAAAAAAAGTCCCAAATAAACCAAGCCAGTTATACTGCAGTTGAAATAAAGATTACTTTTTTTTACATGAGCCTTGTATTACTGATTTAGAAAGCAGGGTATTGGAACAAAATGGAAATGTTTAAATGCTGATCCTTCATGGATACCAAATGGAAAGCTGTTCTCATACATGGTATTTTGAGAATGACTAAATGTGGAGTCTGTTCTTATTCCAGGGCTGATTCTGCTGATCACAGTGTCCAAGTGTAGGATGTTTGTACCAAAGTTAGACCTGTATCACTGACTTTTTCCATCCATGAGGACAGTACTCCATTCATGTGGACTGTTTGCACCCTAAGTTGGGTTCATACTGACCCTCTTTTTCCACGAGTGCTTCATAAATATGCCAGAAAACAAAACCACAGTGTTTCTTTTTCACTCTGTCTCAGTTATAGTCAGAATTATATTAAAATGAAAACTCATTCATGATGTATCCTATCCTCCTAATGACCCAGGAAATATACTGGAAGCCTATGAAGCTTTTTTTACTGAGCATGACTGCAGAAGCTGGTTGTATTTGTCCTCTCATGGAGTCTATGTATCCTGACAAAAGGGTAAAAATGCTCTTTTTTCCCAAGAACTCAGTGTTGACATACAACACTGACATATAATGATAGCATGTATCTTTATATCAAGTTTATCCAAAACATCCTGAGAAATGATTTTGAAGAATATACAGTGAAAACATCACTCTGATTTGATAAGGTCTGCATGATACATTACTTCTGCTATCTATTGTGTACTTTGGACAGCACACTATAAATAAACCTGTTGCTTTCATGTGCAGTATGTTAGAAAGAAAAGCTGCAACTTAGCAAGCTGCTTTTAAAACTGTGACAATCACAGCAAGGAGCATAAGTGAATGTTTCATGGCAGGCATGCCACTAAAAGAACCAATTTAGTCTGATCAGCAGCATGGGAGATCTTTCTGAATAGTAAGTTAAAGGATTATACAGAATACGTGTAACGAGATGCTCACAAGCAGAATCCATCCTGTAACTCCTCAGGTATTTATTCAGAGAAGCTGTTCAGAGTTCTATTTCAATTCCAAGAAACAACTCAGAGGAACATTGTTTAGTTGTACTGCAAAGAAGAAGAAAGAATTTTAAGAATTAAAATCTCATCTGTTCAGCTTTAAAATTACTTGTATCTAGACCTTAGTCAGATACTCTGAGTCCTGGAAATGGTAATGCTTACTTTCCTGAGAAGGTTCTAGTTTATGGATTTTAAAGTTGTGGCTATTCCTTACTCATATATATGATTCTGCTAATGGCATAAGAGCCTACATCAATTTATAAGAAACTTGAAGATAATTTATCCTTGATTGTAGTAGGCTTTGTTTGTTTGTTTGTGGTTTTGAGCTTCATAAATATGCCCAGAAATCTGACCAAGGAATTGCAAGTGGGATGTTTCCATTGTGATGATTATTCTATCTTCTTAAATTCCTGGTTTTGTGATATTTAAAAGATCTGTGGATATATTCCCAAGTAGTACTGCTGGGCCCCAGATCCCACTCAAAAACTAAAGGCAGCATATCCATTTGGGTGCACCTGTGAAGAATTCAAGGTCTTGGATGTGAACGCTTCCCAGGGCTTCAAACTTAGAAATGTTATATCAGAGGGCTGCAGGATATTGAGGGATGTATTCTGTAGGTATTCCATCTCAGTGTTGACCACTGGGAATAAACCATGGCTCAGGCAGGGTTGTCTTTGCCTCAGTTTTGTCATGTAAACGCACCTCTGCAGTAGACATATGTCATCACTTGGGGACACAAAGTTGGGTAACAGCTTTTCTTCAAATTCAGTTTAGAAAACAGTTTAAACAAATCTAGTTCAGGAAGCAGTTGCTTTCAAATACTCAACCTGATAGAAGCATCTGCTGCAACCACTAAAAGATCCTTTTTCACAGAGAATTTTCCCTGGGTTTTGTCTGCCCTGTCCATAAATCAAGTTTCCTCCATTCTCCCCATCTTTACCTACATTGTTTCTCCTTTACATTCTTTGATTTTCTTTATCTTTATCTTGTCCCCACACTGAAGCTTTTCCATTAGCTGACAGTCATAACATTGACATCTTTTCAACAGTGGTATTTTTTTGTTAGATATGCCACCTCCTTTCCTTTATTGTTTATTTTCTTCATGGCAAGCACTTGCAGGGGCAATTAGTTACCCTCCTCTTACAGCGTGAAGTACAATGCCAACCCATGTTTCACTGAGCCAATGGGCAGAATATGCAGAAACATGATGAACTTGCTTCAACTATACAGTGGGAACTTCTCTGAAGGCTGAGCTAGGAAGCTGGCCAGAGTCCATGGGGTAATCACAGAGTACTCATTGAAATTCACTGTCACCACTGTGGTATTTAATTAGCTGAGTTGTTGGAAACCAGCTACAGGGAAGTGAGAATAAAATTCTGAAAGAAAGCAAGCAAGAAAAAAAGAGAACAAAAGAGCCAGACTGTCTGTACTGATTCAGACAGAAGATAGGGTCAGTAGTACTTTTTCCATGAGCCCATTTTCAGTAGCCTCGATTATAGAACTTGAATTAAGAAATATTTCTTTTTGAACTGGCGCACACACACGCACCACAGTCTTTTACAGAACCCATCTATTTATTCATATCAAGTACAAATTATGTTATGATTATGGGTCTAAATAATACTGTTATTCTATCCTGTTAAAGCAGTGACCCTCACTTTTCACTGAAAGCTGAGGTGAGAGTTAAACTGCTAATAAATAAGATGTCCTCATTAATTTCCCTAAGCTGACATGTGTAATATATGCCAGAAGTCAAAAATATATTGTGCTGGAAGCATTTTAATATAAAATTTAAACAGTTAGCTTGTAAGATTATGTTCTTTTATATAACTGATAACTTGAAGAAAAAATGTGTTGTGATGTTGAATAGGCTAGGCTGATTTCAGTTTAGCTTCATCCTAGATTCTTTGTATCCATGAAGCTCCTACAAGACCCTGGATATCCCACAAGACCCACCTAATGGATGAGGGAACGGCTCTGGATGTTCTCTACTTCGGCTTCAGCAAAACCTTTGACACCATCTCCCATGGCATTGTCCTGGAAAACCAGGCAGCCCATGGCTTGCACAAGGTGCAGTCTGAGGTTAAAATGGGCTGGATGGCTGGGCCAGGAGAGTGGTGGTGAATATGCTACATCCAGTTGTCAGCCAGTCACTAGCAGGGCTCCCCAGGGCTCAGTATTGTGGCCAGTTCTGTTTCTTGGTGATCCGGATGAGGGGACTGAGAGTATCCACAGTGTGCTCCCAGATGACAGTACGTTGAGTAGGATTTTTGATCTGCTGGAGGTCAGGAAGGCTCTGCAGAGGGCTCTGGACAGGCTGGACCATGGGCCAAGGCCAGTGGTGTGAGGTTCAACAAGGCTCAGTGCCGGGTCCTGCCCTTGGGTCACAACAACCCCAGGCAGCTCCACAGGCTGGGGCAGAGTGGCTGCAAAGCTGCCCACAGGAAAAGGAGCTGGGGGTGCTGCTGACAGCAGCTGGACATGAGCCAGCAGTGCCCAGGTGGCCAAGAAGGCCAATGGCATCCTGGCCTGTACCAGCACCAGTGTGGCCAGCAGGACCAGGGCAGGGATTGTCCCCCTGTACTCAGCACTGGTGAAGCCACACCTCAAATCCTGTGGTCAGTTCTGGGCCCCTCACTGCAAGAAGGACTTTGAGGTGCTGGAGTGAGACCAGAGAAGGGCAGTGGAACTGGGAAGGGTCTAAAGAGTTGCTTCTCCGAGAAATCGATGACATCTTATGCATTCTCTAAATATTTCTATTTCACTTGAATATGACAGTGTACCTCTCAGCACATTTGTGTGTTCTGTAGATTTCTTGAATGTTTAGATATGTGAGTTCATATTCAGTAAATTCTGCTCTTACTTGTGTCTGTTTCAAGTTAGTTTGCTGGTTGTGACCTCAACTCTGAATATTTTAGGTTTTAGTCCATGTTTTGTGAACTAACATTTTATATAATTTTAAGCTTTCAATTATTCACATTTTGTTTACTTTTGACTAATGATAATTACCTAAGAATTTGCATCTTCAACTCCGTGATTTTGTGTGTGTGATTATTGTTCAGATACTGTGCCCAAGACACAGGAAAATTTCATTGTGAGAGTAATTTTGGTAATTTCAAAGATGTCAGCTGTTAGTATGAATTTACCATGATTTCTGTGTCCTTAGGTTTTACTGGGTTTGAATGAAACTCAGCAGTAGGCCATGATTTCAGAGAAAGGAAGGAAAATTTCTCTGAGCAGTGAAACAGTGAAATAACTGAATATAGTGCTCACAGCAAAGAGCAGGGTTATTATCAAGTCTGTTCTTTTTTGTTCCTCTCCAAAAGCTGAACTGTTCACAAAAGCATCCTTTACTGCCAGCACCCAGACAGCCACCTCACAATATTGAACCAAATTGAAGCAGACAGAAGTGAGTTAAAGGTATCCTGATGTTGTGCACAGTTTTTCCCTGCCAAAGGTGTGGTAAGCTATTTCAACTCCTGATTTCTGTAGCTGCAAAAAAAGAAGGCTGAAAGTCCACAGAAAGCTGTGGGCTTTTTTGTTTCCTAGGTCTGCTTCCACAAGTGCTGCAAACTTTCTTGAGATGTATGCACAGTGTGGGAAGTTTTCAGCAATGGCAATCATGTACTCACTTACCTGGAAAATACAATGCATACAGATAAGGAAGATGGTTATTCCTAAAAATATACTGTTCACATGGCTGCAAGCAGCCTGTCTAACCTTGGAGGAGGCTTCCTACATCCATGGTCAGCTTCTTCTGCAACAGGTGGGAGAATGGTGATGTTTTCAGCCTCCTTCCATTCTGGTTTATGATCATGATATTCCTCTTTATCAACTCATGAGTTAGTTGTCCCGTCTTATTCTTGGGCATCTATCTGATCTTTGTCCTTTGAAGACTTGAGAGGTTCAGCTCAATTTCTTCTGTCATGAGAAATGAGATGGCGAGGTAATTAAAGAAATTCCAAACACTCCAAGAAGTAAGTGTAAAATAAAAAGTTTCAAAACTTTCTATATGAAGTGAGATAAAACAATTTAAAATATTTTAGTAGCAGAAATACATTTTTGAATTGTTACTTTCATAATATTCCAGATTAAAAATAACATTTATTGCATTTTTAGAAAAAAATGAAACACATGTTCATGATTTTCTTGCAATCAGCCAAAAGAATTTTTAAAATCGAGATTAAAATTTACAGGTTTTGGTTCAAGCTGAACCAGTGGCCCTGGAAATAAGCATATCATGTGTTTTGACAGTGTCTTTGTATTGGTTTTAAGAGAAGTTTCCTTAATCTTTGCTTTACCTTTCCAAAAAATACGCCAACACTCTGCACAACTGGGAATTTTGGTAGAAATTGATCACTGCTTGGAGAAAAAAAGGCAACCAAGTTTATTTATTTAAATAAACCAGGTGAAATCCTATAATAGGCTATTCCGGCGTGGGGAAAAAAAAAATGTTGCCTCCAAAGTAGCTTGAAAAGAGGAGTACATTCTGTGTTGGTATAAACTGTATTCATACCTGTTACTGCTCATGTTTTGTGGGATTTTCAAGAGGAAACTGGAGAGGAGAACTTTTTTCTTTTAAGAGAACTTTTAAGTGTTGCACTTGGTACTGCTGCATTGAGTCTAAAAGGAGAGGGGGACGTTGTAAGGTCTGCACGACTCTGGCTGGCTGTACCTGTCACTAAGTATTGGCTATAAATTACTGTTCCCATGTTTCATGTCTAAATAACTTACTTCACATGGAGTATTTTGCAGCAGGTAACAGGAATGCCATTTGCTGGTTTTTTTTTTTTTTTCCCAGCAGTGCCACATAACTGTAATGAGAGATTTCACAGTGCATTTTTAAAGAAATTCTGCTTTTCTAGAGACTGCCCAGCTAAATCAGGCTGAAAAGTGAGAGATTTTACAAAGCTCATCCATCTGTTAATGATCTGAGAATGCACAGCCATAGACCTTGGAAAAAGCTGTTTTCAGAAACAAACTCTGTGCATCTGTAAGGGATCATAAAGATAGTGGTGGACAAGAAAAACTAAGAGTTTATTTGGAGGGACGAGACTACATGTCTTCCATCAGCAGCACTAACTTGTTGGGTTTTAGCCCAGTTTTGTCTGCAGAGTGCTGTATCTTTTTCCATTTAGAGTCATCTTTAAGGTAGTGACTGTAATAGTTGAAATATAGCTGATCAAGAGTGCATAATCCTTTCCTGTTAGTAGGACCTTGCTTCAATTAAATACCCCATTGCTTTCTCATTAGAGGGAGAAAACAGTGATTTGTAATCCAGCTCTGTGGTCTAGATAGCTGTAATTAGAAAATTCTTATGAGTCTTTGTTCTCTTGTTTGTAACACGATGTAATTTGAGAAAAATAAGATGTGTAATTTATTATAACCCTGTTTTTGAAAAGATAATGTAGTTTGTTTTAGTAATGATTTTCCAGTTGTTTTTTGACATTGAAAAGACCGGAAAAATACACACTTAATTTTTCAAGTAAAGAGATTGCAATTAATTTACTCTAGGTGAGGTGAAATTGTTTCAGTAAATTAAATTATTTTGTTATTTATGTCCCTGGGTTTTATTATGTCAGACATATTAAAGTCCCATAAACTGAGATTCCAAGAACTCAGTGAACTGCAGTCTGCACTCCAGCTTTGCATACATAAAACAAAACAAAAACTGGTTCTTTGAAGTCTTACAAAAATCCTGTCCTAAATTCTCTGTGAATTGTTTTAGATTTTGTTTTCCATCACAGGTCTATAAAATACATGCCAGGAAGTCCAAACTCTGATTCAAATTTATTGTTTCTCTTTCTCCACTTCTTCCAAAGGAACCTCCTTTGGGATCTTGTTTACTTGGTTTTTTATCTGCTCTTTAATGCCAGAGCATTGGTTGTGTTTAATATTTTACTGGAAGACAGAATTATGAATGTTTTCAAGTTACCTTAACAGCATTTTCTTTGCAGTTAAGGTAGAAGTTGGCTTGCTGGCTGCCAAAGAAAGCAAAAGAGGGAAATGCTGATTATCAAATATGAAAACTTATGGTAAAAGTGTAGAATTTCAACATGTAGTGTCAGTGTAATAAATCTTAATCATGTTGATCACCAAAACAATTTCTAAATTGGAAATTGATACAATTAAAGCTAAAAATACTAATGAGATGTGGATACTGTGAGACACAACTGGAAACCCAGTTCATATTAGTATATTAATTTCTGTTTATACAGGTTAGAAGTGTATTAGTCTACCTCCTACACTGGAAGGGAGGGGAACTGGAACAGCTGAGGTCAGTGGGCACTGTAGCTGTTGGACTGAACATGGAGATTGGGGTTGAATCCTAATCCTACAGGAGCAACAGGCAGTGCTCCTCCACCGTGGCCTGGATATTGAAATTGTCCCTTCTTCTACTGCTGGAGAAATTATGTTGTGAAACTGGGATGTCCAGTAAGAAGAAATAGTCAAAGAACCCTGAACTGGACTTCCTCACTCTTGGTTTTGCTCAACTTTAAATGCTGAAGACCTGCTTTTCAAAACTCTATCATGCATGTGTCTCTTGTCAAAAGATTTACAGCTGGCAGGTAACAACTTATTTGTTTGCATACACTACCCGTATAACTCATTGTGGAATTTTTCTTCTTTTTTTTTAATATCAGAGCACAGGACACAACCAAGCCAAGAATTTGTCAAGATTTTAACTGAGCTTTGACACAAAATATTGTTAAGTCATGCAAACTTGCATGCAGGTGAACTATCATTGCTTAACCAGCAGAAACAACACCTAAACCTAGAACTGTCACTGTCTCTGGCTAGGTAGGAGGTCTAGAGAAGAGGATCCTTGCAAACATTTCACTGCATTGTATGCTAGAGTCCAGTTTTAAGTGAGTTGGAATTTCTCTTCTGACTTTTTTTAAAAACTATTTTTGAGAAGTTCTACTTTGTATTTGGATGAGTGAAAACTTAATAACTTACACTGAAATATAAGTATGAATCTTAGAGTTTCCCTGGATGGAAAACATGCAGATTTCTTATCCTCCCTCACTTCTGCTCCTTTTCTTTGTTATCATCTGTAGAAAGATACTTGACATTCTAAGATGCCTTTGGATGAAGCCATAAATTCACACCCACCAAAAAGTTGATGAAGAGCTGTTCTGACCTTGTCATTTGCTTGAGAAGGCTCCACTGAGGTTTTTATGAGCAAATTTATTGGAAAGCATGTGACAACAAAGTACTGAGGAACAAATTTGTATTCCTTTGTAATACTAGTATTAACAATTTGAAAAAATGAATACCACTGAAAAAAATCTGGACTACTCAGGAACAACCATAAAAACTGTGTTTTGTGGACAGCATAATGTCACAATACAAAATTTCTCCCAGTAGCTGGTTTCTGCTGGCATTTATTCTTCCTGTGTTTTGCTGCCTTTGAAAGCTGCAGAATGCTATAGTTTTTCCCTAGCCATGTGCATATTTATTAAGGCTTCTTGCTTAAATACTAATGATAGAAACTAACCTACTTGACTTTTTTGGATGAAGAAGCACTGCAACGTCATGACTTCCATCAGAAGTGTTGACGGAGCAATTAGGAAACCATTTGGCAGCACTGAGCAGTTAAAGTTGGAGTCAGCTTTGGCTGGCACCAATACAGATCAACCGACTTATCTTACTGACTTGGTCCAAATTTGTCAATCAAGTGAGAAAAATGTTAAAATCACTATTTTAAATTAACTGGCAAAGTATATTTTTGATTCAGAATTCTGGTCAGCTGGTTTCATACTCATAGAATGGTTTGTGTTGGAAGGAATCTTGAAGATCATCTAATTTCAGTCCCCCTGCCATGAACAGGGACACCTTCCACTGGACCAGGTTGCTCAAAATGTATCCAACCTGGCCTTGAACATTGCCAGGGAAAGTACAAACACAGCTTCTCTGGACAACCCTGTCCCAGTGTCTCACCACCCTCATGGCAAAGGATTTCTCGTAATACCTAATCTAAACCTACCCTCTTTCAGTTCAAAGCCATTCCCGCTTGTCCTATCACAACATGCCCTGGAGTTGTAAACAGTATCTCTTTAATGAAAATTTTTTCACCAAGATCTTTAAACATTTTCCAATGAAGATTCCTACTAAATGATTGATAATTGGAAGAATGCAGGTTTAGTTTTTCTTCTGTAGCTAAATATAGAATGGCTTTTAAATACATCTGTTTTTTCATATTCATAGAACAGCTCATTCCTATAGCACATTTCAGTCTCAGATGTTTTTTGAAATAATGAATATTAGATAATTTTCATGGGTTTGATTCTTGATGTTGCTGCACTTGTGTAGATATTTATATGTAATTGAAATGGATGCAAAACGCCACTTCTTCTACAGGTACATTTTTATCAATATTAGTTTCTCACTTTTGAAATTCTCTGCATAAAAGAGACCAGTAGGGTCTCACAACTCTTAACTTATGTTCACATACTGATCCTAACATTTTTCCTTGAGCCCTTTACTCTAAATCTTTTTTATATTCTGGTAAAAACACAAGCTGTGTTTTATTACTTAAAATTATTCATGTTCTTGTATGAACAGCACAAATATTTAGGAATACACTAGAAGTGTGTTTTCCCTGGAGAGTAGTGCATGTCAGTTTGAAATCAGTTATTTATAAATCTGTGCTAAAATATGTAGATTTGCAGAATGCTCAGACTGAATAGAGATGTGTTTTAAACTTGACTAGAGACAATACTTGGAGACCTAACTCCCAGTCTTTACTGTCGCTGTACTGTGCTGTCTTTCACAACTTTGCAGTTTTAGTCACCTTCTGTCTATTTATAAGATTTATAAAGCGTGGTTTCTGATAGAAGCCAGACCCATATAGCAATTAAGGGGATAGTTTTGTTGGAATCTTTAACTTTTACACTGAAAAAGGTGCTTTATTCCTGTGAACAGAAAACAAGAGTGTTTCTACACTGCAGAAGGTCAGTTAGGTATAGCGACCTGACCTTGAATTTTAATCTGATAAGCCTAGTTCTGGGATGAATGACTGGTCTGAAGAGCTGCTATCAAAATGCAGTTTTTTCACTGCTGCTGTACTTCTCTCAGTGTGCCTTCAGGAGTCAAGGGTCACAGATTTCTGGTTGAAATTATGACAGTAATCCGAACAACACTGATTCCTTCCTGTTGGTTCCTGGAACAGTTAGATGTTCTGGGCACTTAAGGGAATTATGAGGAGATGACAGAGGATTATTGACATGTGGGAGGCTTATTGTGTACCTTTTGCATGGTACTTCAATTCCTTTTCTTTCTGACACCTATTGTCATTCCCTGACACCTGTTGGTGACATAAGGTAACCTGCACTTAGTGTGGTAAGAATCTGCATTTGGTGGGTATACTTCTTTGTTTTTCAGGGAATAAAAACTATATATAATGGGTTTATTTTCCTATTCCTTTTGATGGAAATCCTTAAATAAAAAGAAAAAAGAAAAAAGCCACTTTGCAACTTAAGGAGCTGCTTTCACAACTTAGAACCTTTGTGGAACTGTTCATATGCATTTAGTCATTATTTTTGCCTTGAACTTTTACTGCCTCAGGCTGCTAGTGGGAGACCATAAACAATTCTAAATTAAACTTTCCTGATGTAAACTAGGAATACTGGGTTTGGATATTTTCTTGGCCCATTCAACACTTTGACTCTAAAATTTTGATGTACGACACATGAGAGCAAGAGGTCATCTGGCTGTGTGTGAATGTTAACCATTAAGATAAATGAAAGGAAAAAACAATTTTTTTCCCTTTCTGTGCATATACCAACTCTTAGCATCAATGCTATTCCATGAAATACAAACATCAAGAAATAATGTAATTTGTTTTCCATGAGGAGTACCTCACTCTAGAAGTGATCAGCAGTTAGGATATATGAAGAGTGTCATATTTCTTTCCCTCATCTTATTTTCCCTCTCCCCTATTCAGATTGATTCACCCCTGCCTGATTTTAACAATAAACATGCCAATCAAGGAATGTGCATATTTTAAAAACTTTTGTCTGTGATGCTTGGCAAGTTGCAATATTTGTCATTACTCCAACTCTTCATACCTCAATGACCATTGTCATTATTTTTTTTGCCAGAGGCTATAATAGTCATTTTGTACAACTCTATCCCAAATATAAATTAAAATAAGCTTTAAATAATTATGTGGTTTTTTAAAGCATAACTTTTTGGTTGTGGCTACTCCTCGTGTCTGAGGGGAACAGATAGAAAAGGCTAGGAACAACTTAAGATTCACATCCAATCTTGGCTTCAGATACAGGGCTTTGTTAATGTTGAATTTGCTTTCTTGCTGAAAGGAGAAAAAAGAGTCCTTCTTGTCCCCAGAGATTAAATACTGAATGACATCATTAGAACTCAACAAAATCCTGGGATCCTATGCAGCTCTAGTCTGCTTTTCTTTCTTCTTTGTCCCTTTTCCTCTTCTTCTTTTGTTTTCCTTTCTTAAATGGGAACAGCGATGTTCAAAGTCATTACATTGCTGATGAACCATTAAGTCACTCAGCCTTGTTTAAATAAGTGTATTTCACACAGACATCCAATCCAACAACAGTCATTGTCTCTTAAGCCTGGATCCTGTTTGCTGAGCTACATTGCATATGCCTGCTTTCATTAAAAAGATACCTTCCCAAAGGCTTAGAAAAATAACTGCTTTACAGAAAGTATGGAGAAAAGGTGACAGAATTTGAAGACTTCCAGGGGGAAAACTGAACACATCTTGCTGTTACTGTGTTTACAGAACTTTTCTTGTACGATAGGGTAGCATATAGATGAAGGTCCTGACACTGCGAAGATTTATTTATGGGATGAGCTTGTGGCAGTACAAGTCATCTCAACTGAACCAAGTAGGAGCTCTTACGCCACTGGGGATAAAGGCCCTTCCAGAACTGGTGCCTTGAGTAGTTAGAAATGTCCTGAGAGAAAATGTTCCTCTGAAACTTCTCATTTATCTCTCTTCTCCTGTCAAGTGCCCTATAGCAACTGAGGGTATGGTGCTAATTCTGAATTACCTCATTAAATTCAACATAATCACAAGAGTGAAGGAGAGGGTTATGAATTATTTGCCACCTAAATAAAGTGATATGGATAATTAGAAGAGATTAACTCCATTATAAGGCTCTTATATCTTGTACTTTCAGTGAAGCAAATTCTAGGTATATGCAGATGGTTTTATGACAAATTTTACCCCCTCTAGTAAATGTGGTCTGATATTAAGTACTTATTGGCTAGTATTACATCAGATAAGGAACCTGCCACTGCCCTGATTCAGATGTCGCTTGGGTGGCCAAGAACATAGAGAGGATTATCCAGTAATGATCTGCTGGATTGGGCTCAAAGTATGCTACTGCCAGCTGCTGTGTCTGATCAACTTTCCAAAAATATGGTCTGAGTCAGCTGGTAACTTCTTTCACAGAGTTTTGTTTCAGACAAAGTGATTTGCATCATCTTCTTAACTAGAAAGAAAGCAACCCAATGATTCACTGTCATCCATGTAGGTCATATACTGCCTTCAAGTGTTCTTTCTCTTTAGCTGTTTGAGGCTTTGTTTACTTATTCTACAAAATGATTAGTGATGTTGTTTGGTGACTTCATGTAATTTAGTTGGTACTGTTTCCACATCTCCTGGTGTCAGAAGGGCATGCTGTGGCATATGGTCAGGATGATTGGTGGGTTCTGATAAGTCATTTGCTTTCTTGTAATGCAAAGGCCTCCTTAGTTTGACACTTGTGCTGCTGTCAGTGGCAATGAGGGTCAGCAGTTGTGGTGACAAATTAGTTTTGACAAGCTTAATGACCCCAATGAAGAAAAGTCTGCAGCCTTGATAGCAACTGCAGAATAATTGGTTAGCTCAGCCAAACAAGAAACATGTTAAAATCCCAGATCCACTCTGGCAGGCCAATTACACCATTCAACAAAAGAGGTGGAAGGTTGCCATTAGCTTCTAAAGTGATACAAAAGCATCAGTGGGCTGTATTTCAATTAATTCAGTTTGCTTTGGTGGGATATCAAGAAACTGAAGGAAACAACAGCCTTTCAAACAGCATTCATGCTATATACACTGTAGAAAGAGAAATCTTCATCAGCGCCTTTTGACTTTTATGGACAATAGTGTCTTACTTTCAGGTAAGTATGTGTATATATGTGTATGTTGATTTAGCTAAATGCAAAAGACTGATTCAATTTATTCAGGCTTTCCCTGGGTTTTCAGACTGTAGGACAAAGCAGCCGAAGTGAAGTAATTAAGTAATGTAAGCAACAAAGTAACAGCTGGCGTGCAGTTAATGGAGAGTGTTTAATGTTTGATCTATACATATCTTTTTCTAAAGAGAATACAACCATTATAAGGATGTAGCCCCAGCATCAGCATCTCTTAATGAATGTTGTTTTTGTAATTACAGTGTATGCTGTTAATAAGCATCAAAAGGTCACTGCTAACAGAGCTAGCAAAGGTGATCAGATCTGTAACCTTCTTATAAGTAAACACTAATTCAGGAAAAAAAATCCATACTGCCATCTTCTTAAGAGCAATACCATCATCACCAACACTAGTCTTCATTGCTGGGCTCTGGTTCCTCCCATGAATAACAATGTTGAAAGTAAGTAAGTGAAACCCTCACTTTTTCTGCAAATGGTCAGTTTTCTAGGGGATATACAGGTTGCCAGTGCAGTACACCCTCTTTGAGTTACCTCCAAGGTCTGAAACTCAATTGACCTTCAAAGATAAACCATTCTGGTTTCAATGCTTTATTAGTGTATAAGATAGAAAGAGAAGAGCAGAATAGAGACATCACAGATGTTTTTCACAGTGCTGCTGGTATGACTGGAGTCAGTTAATGCTTAGTCCAGCATGATCCATCCTGAGCCTGCCCATTCCCTTCAGTTTCTTGACTCTTCCAGATCTCTAAAACCATGCTAGTTTTCCCCTCAGTCATCATTCCCTCCTTCCCAAACACTCTACTTTTGTGGTTGTTACCTGAAAATAATCAGGCCTCTCTATTTGTGAAGGTATTAATTACAAATGCCTATCAGATTCATTAATCCACTTAAAATATTTGTAATACAGATATCAGATTTTTTTACCCTGCCTTTGGACATCTGTGTAGCAAGATGGTAACCTTTTCCACAGCAGTATAAACATAAACTTATTTTGAAACAAAAACTCCAAATAGGTAAAGTGCAATAAAGAACTTCTGCTGTGTTTTCAACTGATTTTGTGGCATACATCAAAATGCACTTTTAGCATGGCACTTGATTAGGAAATGAGCATAATCCGGGCTCAGAGTTAGTATTCTCTTTCCATTAGCTAATGTAAGGTTCAGCTTCTATTTATTTTCAATTTGTTCTTGTGTTGTGCTCTTATCTGTATTTTTATCATCTAGCTTTGTGTTAATGGTACAAACAATTTAAATAGAAAATAAAGTTTGTATTGTCAATTTAGAAAAACCAAGCACAATGACTTTGTCCAACAGTGCAAAAATAGCTCAGATATCTGTTGTAGCTCCTCTAAGACAGGCTTTCACAGTGGGAAAAGATTAATTTCAAAGACTATTGAATGCTGTAATGATTCACAGAGAATGAGGTAAATGTTAAGTTGCCCTGGGGAAATACATGCTAAGAAGAATGCAATGTCCACCAAAGAGAGGAGAAAAAAAAAATCCTTAACTTCACAAGGATAGTTATTTACTGAGTCATCCTTTTATTTTCCTTTGATGAAATTCAAAGCTTTTTACCCTTGCTCTCAGAAAGTTTCATAGCTCATCCCCTGTGCCTCTGAATCTGCAGGTATTTGGGGTTTTTTTTTCTCTTTGGCTGTACTCACGAGCAATAAAAATAGGGCACAGTCACTAACCTGCTATTATCTAATATGTCCTCTAGGTATTCCACAACCAGTTGTGGTGCCAAACATACCACTTAAATCAATAAAGTCTGGTAACTTGCTCACTGAACATGGCACTTGAGAAAAGGTGTATGTACTTACGCTTAGCAATATGCCATCTGTACTGATCTTATTTTTCTTCCTGTGCCCTTATTTTATGCATCACATTCTTCTGTCTGGCCCTGCTTGTTTCAGACTGGCTTCTTTCATGCTAGCTTTGGATTTATTCCCAAAGTGTTTTGATTCTGTATAGTCTGTAAACCCACCTTTTCAAGGCTTCCTGTGAAAATGATCTATTTCATGATAGGAACAAAATCATTACATTTATGAAGGTTTATTATTATTCCACTGACACCCTACATTTATTACTGAATGCCTGCATTTACTCTTTCTTGCCCTTGTTCTCTAGTGTTCACCTAAGGTTTATCATAGCTGAAACCTCAGTTACATGGTGAGAACCACTTCTGTGTAAGGTGTGTAAGAATCTCATCTACTTAAAAGTGAGGGGAGGAAACGCAGTCCTAGATACACTGGATGATCTATCCTATGGAGCAGAGAATGTGATTTAATCCTAAATTACATAGGAATTATTTTTGTGAGTCACTGCCATGCTACTTTTCTCAGGAGCCCCAGGGAAAGAAAAAGGTTCAGCACTAAGATATGCCTGATGTGAAATACCAACATTCTTGAATTAGTAGTTAGGAGCTCTTCAGTGTTTTAAAGATTGGTTGTGTGATGTAATATTGTATGAATGATTTAACTTTATTAGAAAATGGAAAATAAAAAAAATATTCAACACCACAATGTCTTTATTAGCATATTCCTCAACTTTTCCTGTATTAAATTTTTCTTTGTTGAGAAGTTTTTTTTGGCTCACCCGAGGGAACTGCTTTGCATTTATCCCTCACAGTCCCTTCACCACAGGCCTTTTGTTACAAGGTTTTTGTTTGCATAAGGCAGCATCTCAGTAGATGGGACAAAAATCCCCTATTATATGTGTGACTTTAATGAGTGCAGGGATCCACATAGGTTTTGCATTACCTTATCTTCTGCTTTTGGAAACTTGAACCTTTTTGTACCATCTGTGTGGCAGAAGAAATAAGAATCCTGTAGTGAGTCAGAAAACACTGGCATTGGCATTTTCTTGAGCCAAGAGCTGTTGGCTGCTGAGGTCTTTAGAAAAAAAACATATTGTGCCCTAACCACAGTTTTACAAGCAGCAAGTGTGTGCCAGCAGCTCTGTGGGGCACCGTCCAGCTCCAAGCCTTGCCCAGTCCTTCAGACTGTGTTCTGTGTGCTCAGCCTTGCTCTGAACCCGGAGTCCCCGGTAACCAGACACATCTATTGATTTAGATAAGTTCCTCCCTCCTTCCAAACCAAGGTCTAACCCAAATATTTGTGCTCCCAGATTGTGCATCACACTGTTATCTCAGGCATCAGCCTTATCTCACTGGGGACATTCTGAGTGAAGTGACTGCCATTTCTCCTGGCTGCAACCGTGGCGCAACCAAGGCTCACCGTCCTACTCTGGCCGGGTCTTGCCTGCAGTACAGCCCTGACTACCTTCAACTGTGATTTCTGCTGACACCAAATGTGTTCTTCTATCTGCAGTGAGGCATGTCTGCAAGAGGCAATATGTTCTGTAACTCATGTACTCGTGTAAATTGAGTTGCAGGTGATGCAGTATGTACTCAAGTTGATGGAACTGAGGGATGAGCATTAAATGGGATGTCAGAAAACTGTAAATCCTAGCCATTACCTGAAGTTCATGCTGCTTCCTTACTATGATTTTTTCTGGTGCTGAGAGGAGGGAGGAAGAGGAGGAATGGCAGTCTTGTTTTTTTTTTTTTTTCCTGTTGTATGTACATATTGATTCTTTGCACTTGGGTACACTGCACCAAAAGGAGGAAAATAACTTCTAAAGGTTTCTCTTTTCTTTTTTGGGCTGTTTTAACTATCATTGGATCTCAGCAAAAAGCTTTGCTGATTTGACAAGGCACATACAGGCAAGGCGATTTGCTATTCCGAAAGGAAGATGGTGCTTTTATCTACTTTTAGCATTCCTTTTAACTTCTGTCTTTTTCGACAAATTATCTTTGTTTTAATTTTAAATTCAAAGCATAATGTTTAGATTTTAGTAAATGCTAGTGCAAAGAAACAGTAACCAACACTTCTACCTTGTCCAATGTTTAGCCGCTTCCATTGGTTTTCTTATCCCCAGCTCACACCCATCAGTCAGATCTGTTGGTTATTTTGAAAATTATTTTGCTTATGAAGCCACAACACACTGAAGAACTGCATTTCCAGTACATGAAGTCTTGTCACCATCTTCTCACAGTCATGGCTTGTTTGCTTCACATCCACATGGCCTTCTGTCTTGCCCTATTGAATCTGGAGAGCTTGCTCACCAGGTGGTTTTCTGTAAGCTCTCCTTGCTCTCTTTTTAATCCACAGGCTTATAACATGTGGGAGTATTGTCTGAGTTGTCATGAATTTTGAGATTTAGTTGCAGATAGTCAAAAGCATATCTTCCACTGAACAAATTCAATGAAGCGAGAAAGCTTCTTTCTGCCTTTATTCTTATTACACTTCCCAGCAGGACAAAAGATTAAAGAATGCATACTCCAGATTCAGAAAGAATTTCTAATTTATGTTCTTTCTCCAAAAAATACAGGGCTTAATCCTTTCTTGAAAGCTTTTTTTTCTTTCTTTCTTTCTTGCCTGTTTTTTGGTGGTTTTTTTCCCCCCATTTTTAACTAATTAAGCAAACAGGCTCTAATTGAAAAAAAGCTGAGAGTGTTAAGTGGTCAAGAATGGAAAACAGTTACTGGGCTGGGAAGTGCATTTTGAATGTTGCTGGAAATTTTTATGTGGTTTACTTGTGGGTTAAGAAATGAAACTCCTTGGCTGTTTGCTATTGTGATGGACTTCCACTGATTAAAATGCAGGTGCTTTTGCCTTGTTTTCCATAACTGTTCTTTTCTGCAATCTATCTCTATCAAATTGTGAAGTGAGTGTTCTGTTTCTGGCATGAAAAGACAGCTGTGTAAGTAGCTCTGCTCAGAACAGGAGAAAGTGAGGATTTTAAATGCTGAATTGTATTATTGATTTCCCTTTAATGGGACAAAGAGAGAAGAAGAAGTAAGGCTACATTGCTAAACAGCTCAAATACATTTCACTCTAATCTTTTGGTTGCTTATTTTAAATTACCTATTACAAATCAGAGTGCAGAGGCAAGTTCCTGGTATGATTTTTAGACTAATTCAGCAGAATCCTGCTGTTAATGCCCTAAAAGACGCTGCAGAGCTGCAGTTCAGCCAGCAACATTATGAGTTCAGGCATTATAATTATCTTGGCTTATGACCTGAGGATTAAGAAACTACTTGTAATTCTACATTTCTTACATTTTCCAAATTCTCACTGACTTCAGCGAAAGTGAGGCATATTCAAGTGATGCAGAAACGGGATCTGGTTATTATGACAGAACAGTTATAGTACGGACTGGGAGTAATGCAGCCATGCTAAGGTTGTTTAAGAATTCACCTTGGCCCCATTTTAATTTGCTTAAGTTTTTGCTGAACAGTAGATTTTGGGGAATTTTCTGATCCAGATTTTTTCAGTAGCCATAGATACTAATCTGAATACTTTTCAATAAAGCACAGATTAATCTGATTTAAAAGTAATTGAGTTGTTTTAAAAAGTTCTGGAATTCAGAAAATAAACATGAAAACATTAGTTTTCTTTCCTTTCTAGTAACTTACCTTTGGGGTTTGTGGGGTGGCTTTTAGGTATTACAGAGCATTTTTTGATTAAATATGCTTAATATTGTTCAAGTGAGTATGTTACAACTGTAGCCCCAAATTAGCCACTTCAAGTGAAATATTGAATATTTACTGATGTATATAGCCTTGAATGTAACTTCTGTACACTTTACTTGCATCCAAATAGTTAAAAGTATCGCAAGGTAATATACTCTTGTTTGCTCTTTATGTACAATTATCAGGATTAAATTTCTCATGAATATCAGTGAGATGGCATTATCATGGTAGAGAGTAAGTATTATGAAACAGAGGTAGAAAAAATCAGAATGCATCATGTCTATTTTCCAAGAAGATGGAAGTCTGAAGTTAGTAATGTAGTTAGAGAGTAGCCAGGTAATTTTTATAGCTATGTATACAATATGCTGGGTGTCCATAACTACAGAGATGGCACATTTTAAGAAAAAAGCTACTAAAAAGCAGTACAAGAATTTTTTTGAAATAATACCTATGAAGTTTTGGTCACCACTGCAGATTTGTTATGAATTATTATTACTGGCAGAGGTTTTGCCAGAATATAATAGAAACAGTCCTTTCTCCATTATGAACTGAGTGGACCATGAATTCACCATGGATTGAATAGCTTGTACTTACTAATTCCATAGGAAACATTCTAGAAGCATTACCTCTCTGATGGAAAAGGGTTAAATAAATTTTGTCATATGAAATTTGCAAAAAATTCTGTCCCTTGATGAGGTTGTTGTTGCATAATGGAGAATATCAGACTTTTTGGTCCTTGAAATCAAATAGTATGCTTCTGTGTATCCCTGTGAAAGAGCATACTTTTAAAAAGGTACTTCTCAAACCATTACATACTGGCACAGTTTAATCCTGTTGTTTTCACAATAAAGTATTCTACTTATATGTGTAAAAATTGCATTTATGTTAGAGGTTACATACGATTGAGCCGATTTGGCAGAAGAAAACAGTGCAACAGGTATGTAAACACTGTATCAAAATTAAGAGAATTGCCTTTTTAGTGTATTGTTTGGTGCATTTTCCGAGTGGAACTTGAACTTCAAAATTCAAGTCCAGGTTTGACCAAGCATATTTCTGTCTACTAATGATGCCTCTTTCTGTATCCATTGTGCTTTTTTCTCAGGCACTTCAAGCTTAACACTGTTTAATGTAAACAAATAACCCATTAAATTATGCCTTATGCTTTTGCTTTAATAAAACTACTTTAACTGGGCCCTTTAAGTACTACCAGCGTCAGTCTGACACAACTGGAGCCAGTCAAACTTTTTTTCCCCAGGGTAACATAAGTACATAATTTCTTTTGACACAAAGTTAGCATTTGTAGAGATGTTCTACTGTATTTGGCATGTTTTCTACTGTATCTTTGGCATGTTTGCATTTGAGTACAAATGAAAAATTGAGTACTCGGAAACTATCAAATGGATCTCTTTACTGCCCATTTTGCTTTTGACAGTGATCTAATGGATTTTTTAATTAAAAAAAAACCACACTAACAAAAAAAAAAAACCCTAAGAAAATTGAGGTTTGACTTTTTGAATAAGAAATGGAGTTTACCAAGAGATCCTGTGCCAGATAGCAGCTGGCCGTGTGTACATTTGCTGGGAATAAAAAGAACCTCATAACCAGATTTGTAAAACACCATGCTGAAAGTTTTACAGTATCAACTGTGAGCTATGCACCATAAATAAGAGTTCACTGAGAACTGTCTTAGTGCTTTCCTGTCTGTAATGCCCTTGTATCTGTGAAAAATGGCAATCAGGTGTTAATATTTTCAAATAACTGTAAGAAGAAATACTTTGTTAGTGTTTGTAGAACAGCAGGCATTTTTCTTTCAATTTTTTAGTCACAATTTGCATGTTTATAAATAGGATAGGACAGGATGGAATGGAATACTCTTATTTCTATGATAGAAACCGATATTTGTATGAAGTTACTAATTATAGAAAATAGAATGAATCATGAATGATGATGTTGACATGGAGTATGGAGAGGAAGAATATTCAAAACAGTTTCTTTCCCAGTTCAGCTATGGTTTCAGAGCTTTCCTGGTTATTTATTCCTTTTTTACCTAGTGTAAAAGAGATCAGATTTTAGACCTTTGTGAAATTCACAAATAGCAAAATCTAAACCAACAGAATCTTCCCAGTGAGAATGTTATTTACACTACCTCATTTCCATATTGAAAGCCTATCCTCTCAATTTATAGTGCTTCTCTGGCACAAAATCCTGTAGAAAACAGAAATACAGAAGTGAGATGTACTTACATGTTTGTGGTTTTTTGAAGATGGTATTCCTGCATATATTTTTTTAAATACCTGCAAGGAAATAAATGGTTTTTTACTTGACAAAAGATTGTTTAGTTCTTGCATGTCTACAAGAAGGAAAACATATTCAAATACATAGGACTTTTCTGGGGTTTTACAATAATAGTAGCTGCCTTTACAGTGAACAATTTCTCGGAGGAAAAAGCTTCGTGATTACAGATGATGGCCTCAGTTACATGAGGATCAAAGACAACCTTTTAGAAAAGCCAAAGAGGAAGAGAAAGAAAGGAGTAAAACCAGAAGAAAAAAAAATTGCAAGCACCGTCTTTCAAAAGGAAGCAAAGAAAGAATTCCCAAAATGTTCATTTTTCCTCTAATAGTTTCCGTACCATATGGTTTTTGAATCAGTAGCAGCTGATGTATTCAGTAATAGTTCCTTTTGAAGGGACTTGTCATAATATTTACCTTCTCTACAGCAACAGAAATAGCTTCTGAGGCTGAAATGGCCATGCTTACTAAGACTGATGAAAACAAAGAGACATTTCCATGGTGAATGAATCTCTTGACACCATTATTTCAGGGATAAATAACATTAATTGCACTGTGCCTAATTTCAGCTGAGATATCTGTATCCTTAGGCAGGGTGTTACCTAGAAAATAAGGTTGCATTGTGCTGCAGATCTCTAGAACATGAAAAGTATGACAAGGTCTGGAGATCTGATATGTAAAGGGAAAAAGAGCATGCTACGTTTGTCAAAAACACAGGAATAAAAGCCATCTGTAAAGAGAGTTTTTACAATGAAATAGTGTGGTAGGTGGGGGACAGTTACTTACGTCTTCTACTTTTACTGCGATTAGGTGCCATCCTTAGTCCACTGTCCTATCAGAACTGACATCAGAATACTGATCTCCCTGGAAAGGAGATTCAGAATAAATCCTATTGAGACATTCAGGTAATCTGTCTATATATAAAAATAGTCAAGTGTGTACACAGTGACCAAAAAAGTGTCAGTTGTTCAAAGAGAGTGCAAGAAACTAGCCTCCCACATGCATCTGTCTGAAAAAGTAGCCTGATTCAGTTTCCCATGTGAACTGATGTGTAGATTTTTGCTCTGTATTAATATACCCTCTTTTCCATCGATTTCATTGCCTGTATAGCAGCATAAATCTCTTCTTACTTAAAAATACCCAAAGAGACGGATGTATTGGAAAACTGAAATCAGATTAGGATGTAGGCTGTTAATCTTGTTCAATCCCTACACACACACAAAAAAGCATTATGTGCTGCTTAATCAAAAGCTCTTAAAATATGAGCCTTATAGCTGTAAGCACTGACTAGTCCCATTAAGTCTTACATCTGACTAATAAAATGAACTTTACTCTCTATCTATTGAGTATAATAAGCCTTTTAACTTAAACTAGGAAGTACAAAGAAGCTAAATAACAATTTACTTTAGATTTTGTCATGGTTTGTAATTGTCTTTTGTTTGCATTTACATTTATGTGTGCTGGATCGTAAAACTTTAGGGAATCTACCAGAAAAACATGAAGCGAGCATATTGCAGTGGAGGGAACGTTCTTTTTTTTAAGAGGAAAGAAAAAGAGACTAATTACCTCTGGGCCAATTTATCATTGAAAGACTGGGCAAACAAGTATCTGCTATAATCTGTGTAACACATATAAACATAGTTTGTCATTATTTACTGGAACAATAA
The DNA here is from genome assembly GCA_013399225.1 of Rhipidura dahli. Classification (NCBI taxonomy): domain Eukaryota; kingdom Metazoa; phylum Chordata; class Aves; order Passeriformes; family Rhipiduridae; genus Rhipidura; species Rhipidura dahli. The sequence goes on along the minus strand of VXAC01006182.1, from coordinate 76,958 downwards.
ATTCCCAGACATTGTATAATTTCATAAGCCTAACTATAAAAGCAAAAATAAATGCCAGCCATTGCACAGTTTTGAGGAAAATATATGGCCTTATATAAGCTCAGTGCATTCACCAAAGCATTCAGCCACCACATTAGAAAACGTGTTCTGTTCAGATAGGCACTAAAGCAAAGTGCTGCTCTGAATGCTACATTTTCCCCCATTTAAACACTTCAAGGGTTAAAAGCACAGCACTTACTTTGCACCAGATGAACCTGGGCCTTTAAATCTCAGCTGTTACTGCAGCCTTGTCAGCGAGCACCTGATGTCAGCAGTTTGAATGATGTCTGACACTAATTATGTGTCATTCACAAGATTGCCAGGCTGGAGAGTCTGGGGGTATAAAAAGCTATTTAAAAGGTTTTCATATGAGGTCTTACTCTCAATTTTTTGAAAACACTTACTTCTTTTGCAGAGCAGCACCCTGCTAATACTGTTGAGGAAGGAAAATCGTTAAAAGACTGTTAATTAATGCGTGAAATGCATTGTTCTTGTTTGAAAGCCATAAAAAGAACAGCTTTTACTTCTGTTTGTGTGATAAATACAAAGCTGTGGAGAGATACCTTGTCCTTGTCGTGCCACCTGCCTAGGTGCTGACACAGAGAAACCTAGCTGGTCAGCATTTCAAAGCATTCAAAATTAATTGACAGATGGACATTGTTAAATAATTAATGTGCCTTAATCTGCTAATAAATCTCAGAGAATGCTGCATGGCTATTGAATAATTCAAAGACTTGGTTTGGGACCTTATATATTTGTTACTCTAGATTTATTTTTTCCTATATAGTTTTTAGGAATACCATTTGCATATATGCATTCATGTATGACAGCATTTCCTAAAGCCTAGGAATGGCTTACAGTGTTACCGAGATATATGCCTTCAAAGTTCAAGATTTAAAACTTTTACTTGTCATAGTTATGGTCAGTTCATGAATATTACAAAAGTAATCAAGTCAAGCAGTTTGTCAAGCCAGTCTCAGACAGTAATTCACTGTTGGAAATGGGTGTGGATCAATACATTACATGAGTTGGTACAGTGTTTGGAGGGGGGAGGGGGCTGTCCCTCTCTTCTTCCACGTAACAAGTGTTAGGATGGAAGAAAATAACTTCCAGGTTGTCCCAGGGAAGGATTAGTTTGGATATTAGCAAAAAATTCTTCACTGAAATAGTTGTTAAGCATTGGGAGAAGCTGCTCATGTAAGTGGCAGAGTAACCATCCCTGGAGGCATTAAGAAGATCTGTAGATGTGCTGCTTGGTGACATGGTTAGTGGTGGACTTGGTAGTGCTGGGGTAATGGTTGGAGTCAGTGATCTGAAGGGTCTTTTCCAACCTAAAATGATTTTAAGTTTTTTGTATTCCATTCCATTCATAATAGAGAAGAGTGCTTCACTTCTCAGAATAGTGGTCCTAAGTAGTTAAACTTCATACATTTAACAGGGACTAGTAGAGCTACAAATACTGAGAATGTCCCAATGACAGAGATGATCTCATTGTTTTTGCTGGATTATTGAATTATAAAAAGGTACATAGTAAATGTGCCAAATGCAAAGAAAGGTAAGCAGGAATTAAGATATACAGCTTATAATTACAGTATGAGAAATTATGCCTAGCAAAAAGTTTGAGTGGGAATTTAATACTACCAACTATAATCAAAACTCTCAGCCAAATGGTATGATTTAAAGAAGGCAAGGATGCCCCTGGAATAAGTGAAAAAGGGAGTTTGATTCATGTTACCTGAACACCTAACATTGATAAGACTACCACTGAAATACTGATCGTGTACTTTGTATGCCAGGTGAATGCAGAAGTAGTCAGAAGGGGACCAAATTACATTTTGTGAGGAGTTTTTAGAGCATGTGTCTATGCAGTCATGTCCAATCAGTTAGAGATTAATGTGGGTTTGCCAGGCACTGGCTGGCAAAAAAAGAGCCAGTTCTGATTGGAACTGTGTATCTGTGGAACTGCTGGTTATCTTATGTGTGTGGATGCAGTGGGGAAAGCCCAGTCCCACAGTTATGATGCCATGTACCCTTGGGCCACTCTGGCATCCATTGTGCTCAATGAAGAAAAGGCATGGAAAGTAGAGATGTTGGTTATTTTCTTATGGTTCTTCATGGAAAGTATTTTTGCTGGGGTGAAGTTTCTTATCTTGTTGACCTTTTGAATCAGTGAGGAATTTCTCCCCTCTGATACGTATCTTAGCTTCTGGGTGCATATTTTTCTTCTCATTTTGCATCATCAAAGGTTCCCCATGATTGAATAGGTTACTAAGCCAAACAAGCTGGTATTTTGAAACTCTGGGTATGCATTTGAACTACTTGGTTAATATGTCCTCTGTGTGTGCTTAGGGTTGGGTTGATTTCCCCCAAGTCAGATTGGCAGAGATTAGAAGAGTTCTTCACCTTTCCATCAGGCACATCCCATATCTAACTTTTTGAGGCAATTTGGATGCAGCTCATGTGTTTCTCTATATCAGAGCCTTTTGAGGGGCTCTCAGTCTCTTTTGCTTCTTGCCTGAGACATGTATTCAGTTCTATTGAAGAATGAATGTATTCTGTCACCCAAATACTCACATTTGTTATTGAGATTTTGCGTGGACAATAGCTAGCTCTTGTACACAGAAAGTCAGCTGCTGCAATTTAATGGTTATAGGCAGGCTTATGTTTAGCAAAGTCAAATTTAAAAACGAAAACCACATTTCTCCCAGTAAACTTAGAGACAAACCAGATGAGGAACATGTAATGAAATGTATTTGTTATAATATCCCATAAATATTTCCTTACACATGACCATGGAGAAGGGAAATATTTATCCTTCACAATTCAAAAAATAAAAGATGATCCTTTGCCACATACAGTGATGCTTAAAAATATTTGTGGATCACGGTATAATTGGTTCAGATGAAAAAAGATATTAAAAGTCCAAACTTGAAGACAGTAACAGTGTATTGTATCTCGACTGAACATTCCTGTAAAATCAAATACTGTTCAGGTGTCAGTATTTCTAAAAGTAATTGTTCTCATTTTTGGAGGGATTTGGAATCAATTTTAAAGTAGGTCTGAGAAAGCATTGTGTATAGTGAAAAAGCAAATAATTTTGATATGTATAAATTGTTTGGGAGCACGTTAAATGACTTCGTAACAGAAAATACCTAGAATCAAAAGTTACCTTTTACATTGCTTATAATGTTAATATAGCAGAAAAATGATAAAAGAAAATACACTGTTTGGATGCAAAAGCAAAACAAATTCAGACAGGAAAATGTGAATATATTTAGTACCAGATTATATTAGATAGGGTATTAAGAAGAAGTTGGGCTGACTGTCTTCAACTTTTAAAATGAAGACTACATACTTTTCAGCAAATGGGTCAGAGCTCAGACAGATGTCTGCCAGAGCAAGTTCTTCAATCTTTGGTGATCAACTAGTGATCAGCTGAGATAATCAGAGCAGTTCCTTTTGCAGAGAAAACTGACTGATTTCTTAGTCACTTGGTCATTGATTATCTGCTACTCATACTGAAGTATTCACACGGGTGTTACCATGCTGTTCTGTTGTTTAAGAGCCTAAATGTATTTTATAGTGAACGTGGCTGTTGAATTCCAGTCAGGGCTCAGAAATGCATGGTGCATCTCGCAGGGCTTTGGATGTTGAACAGATTATTTTATATAACCTATGAAATTATATTGTCATTTTACAGGAGGGTTGCCTGGTATGCTGAACATCATCACTGTGTAAGCAAGGATGAACATTGCATTCATGAGAACATGAATATTTTGAAATCAAAACACTGCTTTTTCTTTCTATTCACGTACTTTATCTTTCCCTGTAAATACATTGTTTCTTGCTTTTCATAACTGTCCTTATAAAAGGAGAAAGTAAACATGAACATGTTTTAAAAAGAACTTTAGGAAGTACAGAGGGGAAATTTTCTGTACGAGCTACTTAATGGTTTCAATTTGTGTGCAGTAGTAGAAATAAAAGCTCAGTAACTGTGATTTCTGTACTGCAGTTTAGGAAAACATTGCACAATTAATTCCACATAATACTTGCAAAAAATCCTGTTTAATCAGGCATATGTTTAGGACTGTAAAACAGATTCAGAATGCTAAATGTATGCCATATACTTAAGTGACTACAACAGTTAATACCTTAGGAAACTATGAGTTCCATTTCAAAATGCAGCTATTGACTCCCTGACGTTTTCCCTCCACATAAGTAATCCTACCTTGTCTGTGATGCTTCCACTGAGATCTGTTCATGAGGATAGTGTATGCTGTGTTGTTGAAAAGAGTACCTTTTCATTCCTTTTACCTTAAGAATCAGAGCTTTCCAAGGCTTCAAGAAATTTGATTTATAGAGGAAACATTCATTAACTGTCGAGTAAAGATGGTCTTTTTAATAATACAGGCTTGTAGACTGTTTTGCTAGAATGACCTTTTCAGCAATACACAACTATATATTGCCTTGTGAATATGCCAGACAGTAATTTAAGGCTGTGGAGGGAAGAGAAAACTATATTTTCTTCCAAGTTATACTCAGCAATGCAGAAGTCTTCAGAAATAACAATTCTAAATTTTTATATTAACATTCCCCAGTTCTGCTTACTTAAACATTTTTTCCCATTTAAAATTAATTTTACAACCATATAAACAATCATTTACATGTTTAAGTTTGTTTGCATGCTTGAAGATTCAAAGTTTAATAACCTGCAAAATAAACAAAACAGAGTCATGCTTCTACAGCTATTCATCGATCTGAGTTTTACCCTATAAAATCAATGGCTTCTTGAGGTACTACAGTTATACCTATGTGCAGCACAGTTATAGTCATTAGAATGAATGGTTGTTCTTTTATGAAGTTATTACAAAATAATAACTTGTCTGTATAAGATGGGCTAATCAGTAGATTTCTTTCTAAATTTAACTTCGGTGATCTTGAATTATTTTGCTTTTTGAAGGTCATTTTTTTGAAAGCTTAAAACTGAAATAATACATTTATATTAGATGTTGGGAAGAAATTCATTACTGTGAGGGTGGTGAGGCACTGGGAACAGGTTGCCCAGAGAAGCTGTGGATGCCCCATTCCTGGAGGTGTTCAAGCCAAGTCTGGATGGAGCACTGAGCAATCTGTTCTAGCAGATGTCCCTACTCACGGCAGGGGGGTTTAGAACAAAATGATCTTTAAGATCCTTTCCAACCCAAACCTTTCTATAATTCTATCATTTTTGTGATTAATTTCTTATATCAGTTTTTATCTTCCGTGTTTTTATGCTTTCTCCACTCTTTACTTTTTCTCAGAGAAATGTGATATTTTTATCAAGGCAATTGTAAGATATATTAGTGTATTTTAATCTTTGATTTGTTCTGTAATATTTTCTAAAAATATATCGTTAAGAGTAAAAATACTTTTACACTTGTAACAATGTTTTGTATGCATGCTAAAGCTCCATAAACATAAAGGCAGCGCTATTTATACAAGCATAAATTAATATTCAGCGGTCAATCTGGATCAAAGTGGATCATCTGAAAAGCACTGGTTCACTTTGTGTGCAGAGATGGAATATAACTAAAAAGTTTCTTGGGTTGAGACATTTTCTGAAATTAATGTGTGGGGAATATAAATTGCAATTATGGCATAGCAGGGTGGTTCATCCTCTTTATCAAACTTCAATTTCTTAATCTTAGTTTTAATATTGATGGTTTACAGGCAGTGTGATTTATACTTTATTCTTTGAACTTGTAATTCTTTTCTGCAGTAATCCAAAAGAGAGATGTGCTTAAAATTAAGTGGTACAAATTTTGTATTTTTTTGTCTTTTTTTGAGGATGTTACTGATTTGTAAGAAAGGCATGCTAATTGTGCTCAGAATTATGTCACTTTTCCTACCTGTGCTTTTGTAAATGCATGTGCGTTGCATAATATAGAATAAAATTTAGTTATGTTATTCTGACACTGGTGAAAAATGGCCTTTTTCTTCTCAAGTGAATAAAATTAATAGGTAATTTACAGGTAGTGAAATGATGGAAATTTTTGTGTTAGCTTTAGAGATGTTTGATATCTCCATTACAGAATTAACACTTTTGCAAGTATGCAAGAATTGAAAACTAGCATGTTATGCATCAGAAGCTTTAGATGTTGCATAGTGGGATATACAGCATCTGAAACTAATGAGATTAATTGATCCTGACTGATAGAATTTTAGAAGGCCTGTCCTGATAGTCATAAATATTTAAGTCTCATTGAAATCAAGTTCATATAAAAATGCTGGTGTCAAATAGAATGGATCTTTTACTTTCCCTTAGGTTACAGTATACTATGAGAACATAATAGATGAAAATCTTGTTTTCTGTTCCTATAAACATAGATTTCTCCACAGATGCGGTACTTGATTAAGTACAGGTATACTGTGCCATGATTATTGGTTCTCCATAGGAATTACATCCTCTTTTGAAAGGCTTACAGTATTTTTAGTGCTTCATACATTTACTCATGGCAGAAAGGTAAAAACACATTTCAGATATCATTTTACTTTTTGCATCACCATTAGCAAGGCAGAGCAGACTGATGCGTCCTTGCAAGTCTTTGCTGTTGCTCTGTAGGTTGGGTTGGTACTAAGAGATGCCTCTGTTAGGGTCATTTGCTATTATCCAAAGAAGCCTGGAGCTGAGATAGGCATGGTTAGCAGAGGTCTTGGGAACCTCACAGTGACCATTTTGCTGTCAGTGTGCTACAGGGAGGAGATTCAGCTGGTGCTGTGTTACCCAGACAGGTGCTGCACTCTCAGCTGGGTGGTCCCTTTGTGTCTCAGTGTGCCATCTGCAAAGTGGAGGACATGCTCTCCTAATGCAGCCATGTGCAGGGAGGATAGGTACATTTTTACATTCTCAATAGTTTGAACCTTGCAGCAACACCCACACTGAGAAGCCAGGCCCTGCAGAGCTACCCAGCCACAGCAGGCTGGAGGTCTCTGCATGCCCTTTTACCCTTCTGTTCAGTGTTTGCTGTTGCAGTTTACTGTGTGTGCTTTCCTTTCAAATAATTTCTTTCTCTTTTCTAGTTTGAGGGTTGCAAGAAAGCCTTCTCCAGACTAGAAAATCTCAAGATTCACTTGAGGAGCCATACGGGTGAAAAGCCGTACCTTTGCCAGCACCCTGGCTGCCAGAAAGCTTTCAGCAACTCCAGCGACCGTGCCAAGCACCAGAGGACACACCTGGACACTGTAAGGACACAGAAGTCCCATTGCAGCCCCCTGTACAATAGACCACCTGCTCCTTTCCTCCGGCTTGGTGACAGCAGGTAGCCCATAAGAGATAGGAGGGTGGATGGTCTGATGAGGCTGTTGAAGCTGCTTCAAAAGTGACCCAGTAATCTAAGCATGCAAGAAGATGGACCAAGCTAATTGATGAAAAGACCACAGTTCCATGGTCTTTGCTGCAGGTAGAGGCAGTAGCTTTCTCCAACTTAGCTGATCTTTAGGGAAACTGAAGCCATCTGTGATAGTAAGTGCTTTTCTTGGACAAAAAACAAAGGCTGGGGGCATGTATCAGAAAGTCAAGAGAGGTAGAATAATTTTCAAAATCTCAGAATTTTCATGCTAACAGATTGTTGCTTGTAATTTTGAGTCACGGCTGAGATTTGTTTAAAAACCTCTGTTTCAGAACAAAAGATCATGTTTTCTCAGAGACAATTTTAAAGGGCAGAAGTCCAGAAATACAATTGAAACAATGCCATTTGAATTAAATGGCTTAAAAATGTTAAAATAATTGATTATCCCTTTTGAATAGTTGATACTATGCCTGGCAAATTAATTATTCGTACAAGGTGTTTTCAGAAATGCTTTATAAAACACAAGTGGATAAACTGCAAAATAGCTAATTTCAGGAAACAGTTTGACCTAATGTTCATTTAATACTTTGTATTGTGAACCCACAAGTCTTCAGGGAAGACAGACAGATTAGAACAGGCAAGATGAGATACTTACATGAGTTAGATTTATTGGGCTTTCCTTTAAGAAAACTATAAATATATGACAGGACTGGTATTTTTCCAAAATGAAGTATTATTACAAAACGTGAGCTGAAGAAGTTGGTCCATACTTCACATTAAAATGAATTTTTTTTTTTTTTAATATGTTATACTTTTGAAACTTCAGTATTCAATGCTTGGTTTGGTTTTTGCTTGCCTTCTTTGTAATATAGTAAACTAACACTTTTTCTTGTTCTCTTTTTCTGAAGCGGATCCTTCTATAATCCTAAACAGTCTTTCTGGGCCTTTACTGCAGTTTCTTTACCTGATTCACTAAAGACTGTAATTTCTGATTAAGTCAAAGATTGCTCTGAGGGTGGAAGAATTGTAAGTATATCTAGCAATATTCATTGTACTGATTAGAAAAAAAGGTAACAATGAAAGGTGCTGAAATGAAAGCTCTCCTTTTGTTTGTCTTCCTTAAAAGCTTTACTTCATCCTTTCCCTTTCTAACAAATTGCCAAGCATTCTGCTTGTGATAAGTACAGCATTTTTGTTCTGTAGTAATGTGGTTTGCAGCATCCCAAAGCTCGAAATGGATTCTCCTGAGTTAAAATAATCTGTGATAAAACAGCAGCTTTGTCCTTTTTATTTTTGATTTAGAAACCTTATGCATGTCAGATTCCAGGATGTACTAAGCGATACACAGATCCAAGTTCCCTGAGAAAGCATGTGAAAGCCCATTCTTCCCAAGATCAACAAGTCAGGAAAAAGGTAATTCTTCTACTCTCTCAACTGGTGTAAAGCTTATGTAAATAAATCAGTGTTGTAGTATTAGATATTTCAATGCATCTTCAAGTACTTGGCTTGACTTCAGACTGGGAATTAGAAAAAACAGCAAATTATAGATAGATGAGGTTCATATAATAAAGATAATATTAAGATGCAAGATAATTTCAATTTAGGCTTAGTGAGGCTGCCTGATTTGAAGATTTATGTTTTCTGATGTGATGGTTAATCACTAAGCGAACGAGGCAAATAAAAATAATTTTTGCAAACAAAAATGCTTGGTTTCAAATTCTGCCACTTGGTAAATACACAGTATTGCAAAATAGTGGCCAGCCTCAGATGGAAGGATGAGGGCAGTATGTGAGATTAAGCTCTAAACTGTATTTCCATATTCCAGATACTTCCAACACCAAGATATTTCACAATGCTGATTCCCTGTGGATATCAAGTCCTCGAGTCATCAACTGGTTATAAGTGCAGCTCTAAAGAGCTGAGTTGTGACCTAAGGGAATTTTTTTTCTTTTTTGAGCATTTTTCATCATAACTTCTATCACTGGCACTATTTCATTAGATTATTCGGATTATTGAGTTTGCAAGTCTAAGCTTTCTTTTTAAAGGAACCTGGTTCTGATAAAAGGGAAACATGCTTGAAGGGAGGGATAGATAAACCTTTGAGATGTCAAACCCATATTGAACAAGTTATAGTTTAGAAGTTTTAAAATTAAATGCACAGCCATTCACAGAAAGTAGCAAGAAAATTGCGTGTGCAGCACTGAAAGCATTGAGTGGCACTATTTAAAGCTGCAGTATAAAAACTGGAAGAGTAAGTTTTGATTCAGTGGTTTGCTGAAGCAGGACATGGCAGCAGAAGCTGACCTGCAGTGTTCATGAGGGATTTCCTTTAAACTTGTGTGTGTCCACTCGTGTATCAGAGATGAAGTAAATGAGCATTTATTTTCACCTTAGTTAGTAGTTCATTGGCTCCCTTGTTCCTGTGAACGCTGCCCCGAGGCAGGACTGCAAGATGAGGTCTGTGAGCCTCGTCCTGCCTGTCCCAGAAGTGCAACTTGGCCATCCAGACACCATCTCCTACAAGCATGATCAACTCGTTGCATTCTGAGAAATTTGTGTGATGCCTCAATTAAAATTGGCATAATGGACCTTAATATAGTAATTAAAGTCTGCTGTACTGTTACTGTCATTGAAGGTGAAATAACATGTCGCTGCTTCTCTTGTTTTCTCATACTACACTACTGTGTCAGATTTTCCTTCCTGCATTTTGATTTCGCTCATTTTTCATTCCCTCTGTGCCAAACAGGTTAAACTTGGCCCTTTCTGCTCCTCACTTCACTCTCTGTGAGCACACTCTAGACTTATAATTCTCCCATTTTTTTCATCCCTCTTTGATAAGGATTTATTTATGCTGACTGGTCACTTGGGATATATAGAAGGGGAAATATGCCAAACTTCTACAAAAAGAAAAGAAAAATTGTGTCTTCTATCAAGCCAGATACTTAAAACACATATAAAGTTTGCATAATGTTTACAGGTACAGCATAGTTAGTTACAGGACTTTTCAGAAGTTATAATTATAACATTATGCTTTGGTATTTGAAATATTTCCTGACTGTAATAATAATAAAAAATAAGAACAAAAAACCTTTTATTGAAGAATTAAGGTTATTTATGGATTTAATTAAAAGTGAAAATTGGCTTAATGTCAAAAAGGTAATTACAGAAATGTGAATTAATCAAAAATAACCATAAAAATTCCAAGGTGATAAAGGCACAGTGGACGAATACTTCCAGCCCTAGGGATCTATTCTGTTACAAAGAATGAAACCCTTTGCTGTCACACCCCGTTAGTCATGGATTCCTTTAATATATCGTGCCTGACTGGTTTTAATCCTCCTTTTAACCTCTCCCTGCATACCAAGTGACATTGTTGTGGCGTCTTAGGTTGCTGGCTCTCCAAGGCTGTACCTGCAAATGTGTCTTTGATGTTGCATAGACTTGAATAGCAGGATGAAGTGTGGTCATAGTAGAATCTGCTACTTGCTGTGCTGATGTTTACATTGAGTCTTCACCCTGGATCCTGTCGATGTTTCTTCAAAGTTCTGACTCTTTCCTTGGGTCTCTGAGATGGAGCCATATTATGCAATGGGATATAGGTAAATTTCCATCTCTCCATTATTTTAAGCAATTTCTGTTTATATGTGTCTGTGACTTACCGTATAAGGCAAAAATGCCTTTTCTGCAAATCCTTTATGCAATCACTGTTCCCCTTCTCCTCCCAACCCATAATTATCCACTAAATACATTTAACTGGGAATCTCTCCAGGTGATGAGATGAAATGCTATATACCAAGAAGATCCCAGCACAAATGCATTTAATGAAATCAATTTAATGGATAGTACAATAAAATTTCATTTACTCTTCAAAGGAAAGCAGAGACATGAGAGAGTTAATATAGTCATGCCTGCTTTAACCATCTTCGTGTAATTCGAAAAACTTTTCATAAAAATAAGGGCAAACAAGTACACAAATACCATGCAAATATTTCAGCATCTGTGAACAGATGCTGAAAATTTTTAGTAAAACATTTTAGGTTTAAGTCTGTAATCTTAAAATATTTTGGTGGATGAAAAAGCAGTGTTTATTATCTTATTTTAAAAAAGAAAAATTGCTGACTCTGCCAGGATTTCATCTTCCCATTGGGAAAATAGATGGGGTTTCTTCTAAGCCAGGAAGTCAGTGAAAGAAAACTAGACAGTATCCAAAATGAGAGATTAAAGTGATGCTGAGAGGAATGCTAATGTACAACATGCCCCTCAACTACAATTACTTTTGAAATGTGTTCTCTTTTTAATCTTATTTCAGCTTTGACAAGACAACAATTTACAAGATATTTTCCGTAAGTTGGCTAGACAAGTGAGCTTATTTTCAGTTGGCTACACTTGTTCGATTTCAGTAAAGCACAAAAGTCTTTCATCTTCCAAATGGTGGTACTGCATTCAAAATCAAGAATCCATAGCTCTCATAGTTCCTAAGTCTTTTTATTGAAGTTAGTGAAAATGAAACTATGGAACACAGTGAAACCGCAGTCGGCCAGATATAAACATTCTAACATGGTTTGGGGTGTTAGAGAGCAGGCATTCCTTACTGCAGCATGCTGGTCACTCAGAGGATCCTGTCTCCAATCGAATGCCCAAGCATTGGGTAAACAGAGTGTTTATTGTACAGAAATGTTCACATATTCATTAGCTATTGCCCCTTACTTGGTGTATATGTTTTACTTTCTTTTACATAGTCTTACCCCTTATCAGAAGTCCTTATAGGTTCCTTAGGGTCTGTCTTCAACATCCATGGTCCTTTTTAGGTGGCTGTTCCTTGACCCCCGCTTTTGAGTAAGTGCAATATCATTGTTTTGCATAACTTCTGCTTTGTCAGCCTTGCAGAGCTGAGGTGGCATCCTGCTTGCATTCTTGTTTGCCTAAGTTACATCCTTTGTCTATTTCTTCAAGGCATTGCTGTTCTGTTCTACTGTCCGAGATAAGACTAAAATGTTCTTCTGTTCTACTCATATCATTCATATCATTCTACCCGTTATCATCTCCATATCATATCATTAACAAAATCCGGATCCTGTGCTATTAGAACACATAACCACAGAATGGGTCAGGTTGGAAGGGATCACTGTGGGTCATCTGGTCCAACCTCCCTTTTCTGGGTCATCCTAGAGCACATGGCACAGGATTGTGTCCAGGTGGTTCTAGAATATCCCCCATGAGGGAGGCTCCATGGCCTCTCTGGGCAATCTGTTTCAGTGCTCAGTCACCCACACAGTAAAGAAGTTCTTCCTCATGTTCAGGTGGAGCTTCCTGTGTGTCAGTTTCTGTCCTGTTGTGTCTTGTCCTGTTGCCTGGCACCACTGAGCAGAGCCTGGCTCCACCCTCTGACACCCTCCCTTCAGACACTGGTATAGACTGATGAGGTTCCCTGTCAGTCATCTCTTCTCAAGGTGAACAGGCCCAGCTCTCTCAGCATTCTTTGTAAGAGAGACCCAGTGGTTTGAAACTTGTATATAATGTCAATACCACCATTATGCTCTTCATGAAGATCCATTTGTTGTGTAACCTAGCACTCAGCCTTGTACAAGATCGTTGTCTTCTCCATATTAGATGAAAAGTAATTTGCTATTTCTGTAGCAGTCATGCTGAAGCAATCTGTATTTGTGAATCTAAAGAAAATATTTAATTCAATTTCAAATACTGCAGTGCAGTTCCCACTGTGAATGGAATGGAATGGAATGGAATGGATTCTCCACTGGCTTTCTGTAGATCTTGTCATGAATATCTGCAATGTCCATTGCCTTTCTTAAAGGCTTTCTCTTTTTAAAAAGTGCATTTTCAAATAGATAAAAGACAATTTTAAAAGATTGCTCTAATTTTGTGCAGCTGTTTGGCAAAGACAAGCTCAGTTCAGTAACATTGACCTTATCATCTGAACAATGCAGTGGCTATGCTTTTAGATAGTTTTTATTTTATCCATACCAGTGAATAACTGTTGTCATGTATAATAGCTCTTAAAGCTAATGTGTCCTGCCACAAAAACCAAAACCCACAAAGATTTGAAGGGTTGTTTCTATTTAATTAAAAGAAAGTGGAATAGATGAAGAAGCTCCATCTCTGTAAAAAAAAAGAGATAATTTGAACAGTTGACATAAACAACACCAGCTGAAGGGGATGCAAAAGTCTTAGTCTGGACTTTCAACTGAAGGATGATTTATACCAAATAATTTCCTCTTTCAGATGACCAGCCTTTGACTCCTTGACAGTTCTAATAGTGACCAGATCATGTGTTTGTTCCTTTTATTTAAGCTATTTATCGGTCAGATGTATTATTTAAACAAGCTTTGAGATACTGAATGCTTACCTGGAAATTGCCTCTAAAAGCTGTCTGTCCTGTAAACCTGCACCATCTTAAATCATTCAAATGGGTCTTGAGGAACCCATACAAGGATTGACCAGATAGGTTAACACCTCAGCAGATACATCACTGATAACCCTAGGTCACTATTTAGTCTTAGCTTAACACAGGAATTATGTTTATTCCTCTGGTTTTTTTCTGAGACAAAAATTTTTGTACTGTCTCTGCCAGAAATCAAATATCATAGAGGCATAGCTTCAGGAAAGGCAGCCCAAAGGATATTTCTAAAAATTATCTAGATACAATGGCAATTTTTAAAAATTGTAATTTATATGGTATATGTCCCAAATCACTAGGGAATGGAGGGAGTGATGAGACTGAAGGAGATATGGGGTATGTGCATGGCTTCTAGATTGATTTATTTCTGCCCAATAATCTTCCTTTTTCACACAGATTGGTCAGTTGTAAAATGATGGCTGAACAGTCACTTTTGAGAAATTAACAAAATATTATCCCCATGACAATGGATGCTTCTAGCATTTCTTCCTGTGATACCCGACTGGAAGGAGGTTTTTTCAGCTGTTGTTTTGCTGTGCAGGAATAAGGGACAGAAGGCAATCAGAATTTATCTGATCTTGGTGCTATTTATGCATTATCTCTTTCCCCTTGCATTTATTGCTCTTCCAAAACTGATGAGCTAACAATGGTAGGAAGTTTTCATAATGCTTTTCCTGATTATGATAAGAAAAATGGTGATAGACTGCACTGCTGAGATGAAGCAGGCAGTATGACACCTCAACCATATCCACTCCTACTTCAGACTTTAGCAGAGGTCACTAGTAGAGCAGACAGTCCACACTAGGTGTGGAGCACGTTGAAAACAATGGGATAAGGTTATAAATCATCTGGCCTAAGCAATTACTGGTATTGTCTTGCAGAGTGGTCTCTGCTGAGCTTGATGAGGGTTCCCATCTGAACTGAGGGGGCTTTACAGAAGCCACCTTGCTTATAAAGATCCTGCAGGTATTGTCATCTCCCACTGTGCAACCCCCATTTTAGCAAAAAGGAAATTAAAAAATCCTCACCTTTGGAGGCAGACCTTAATAACTGAATTCTTCTGAAGCCTATTTTTTTTTAATTCCTTCTCTAACAGTTCACCTCTTGTCTCTTTTAGAGCCCTGTAGTGTATAAGGTATATAGAATATATAATGGTTTGGCTTGGAAGGGGCCTTAAAGAAGATCTAATTTCAATGCCCCTGCCATGGGTAGGGACACCTCCCTCTAGACCAGGTTGCTCAAAGTCCCATCTTGCCTGGCCTTGAACACTTCCAGGGATGAGGCATCCACAGCTTCTGTGGGCAGCCTGTTCCAGTGTCTCACCACCCTCACAGTAAAGAATTTCTTCCTGACATTTAATTTAAACCTACTCTCTTTCAGTTTTAAGGCAGTGACCCTTGTCCTGTCAATACAGTTCCTGAAAAAGGGTCCCTCTCCACCTTCCCTGCAGGCTCCCTTCAGATACTGCAAAGTTGCTGTGAGGTCTCCATGCAACCTTCTCTTTTCTAGGTAGAACAGACCCAGCTTTCTGAGCCTGTCTTTGTAGGGCAGGTGCTCCAGTCCTTTTATCAACCTCAGGCCCTTCTCTGGACCTGCTCCATGTCCCCCTGTGCTGGGACCCCAGGGCTGGATGCAGCACTGCAGGTGGGGTCTCAGCAGAGCAGAGCAGAGGGGCAGAATCCCCTCCCAGGCCCTGCTGCCCACACTGCTTTGGATGCAGCCCAGGACACGTTTGGCTCTCTGAGCTGGGAGGGCACATTGGCAGCTCAAGTTTTTTTTTTGCCAATTACCACCCCCAAGTCCTTTCCCACAGGGCTGATCTCAAACACTTCTCAGCCCAACCTGAAGTATTATATATAAACCTTTCCATCTTGCAATGAAAACAAGAAATGGGAAAAAACCCAATTACTTAAAGGCATAAAGATATTCACCTGTTGAACAAAATTTTTCTGGAACTAGGACATACAGGTGTTTTCAAAAGGTTAACATGGAAATTTCTATAAAGTTTTGAGAGATTGTCTGGATTTCTATTTTGTGGGTTATGTCAGCAGATACATTATTCCCTCAGCAAAATGATATAGACCTCTTGCCTCTTACAGAGCTGCATGCTCCTTGATCATTGAATTTTTAATTGCTTTACAGTACAGTAGAAACAGGCTTTTTATTGTGAGCACATATTGATTTTACCACACAACTGATGAAGCTACCAGTTTGTTTAAACATTCTAGAGAAACCAAAATTTTATACCTGCCTTTAGATTTTGTGAATAACATGAGAAGAAAACAGTGTCTGGGGATTTTTTAGCTGGTATCTTTTGTTTGTTAATGTCATGATGCGTTTCCAGTTTTTTCCTTCATTTCCTTTCTTTCTCAGTATTTGAACTAAGCTTTTTTTGCATCTCAAGAAACACAGTGCTTATTGTGTTTCTTACATAAAAGAAATTATTTTTTTTTTCCAGCTTAGAATGTTTCATTGATGAGGAAGGAGGGAGCCAAGGAGGGTTAGAGCATTACACCATTGGTGTTTCAGAAGGTCATTCAGGCACTAAGCTAATTACCAGTGACAGTCTCCATTATGTGACTATATTAATCTGGAGTAACTGCTCTGTTTGAGAACACCTTCCTCATGGGGAGCGAACATACTACCAAATGAGATAAGCTGCTTCTGCATCTTTCAGTTTTTGATTGACCTTGCTCAGACTCTTAGTTCAGATTTCACTGTTTAAGTTGCAAAAGGGAGAGAATGGGTTGAAAGAGAAGCAAATCTATTTTCTTGCTTTGAGAGTAGTTGAAAATAAGGATATTTTCCCTCATTTGTTCTCTATGGAGTCCACTTAAAAGATGTCACCAATGCAAAAAGAAGTGCATTCAGGGGCAAGGGGTCAGTGAGCAGTGCCCATGGCAACTAAGAAACTATTCTGCAGAAGAAAATGCAGTAAAGAGTAAGTGTTTTAATCCTCAACCTTAATCCCTTTACTTCCTGTCTTCAGAATGAAATATAAATCAGACACCATGGCATTCAGCAATTTTTTGTGAAAGGGATGTTTGCAAAAAGGGATTAGGAATGGGCAGTGGTGTTTAAGGAATTTAATCATACAATTTGTTGGAAAACTTTTGAGACTAGGAATGACCAGTTCTTTTGAGTGTGGTCAGTGAGAAACAGAGAACAGGCTGAAAGCAGTGTAGCCCTGGTGTGGTCTGACCATTCCAGCTGCTGCAGCAGCAGTGATGAGTGCTGCGGTGGGATGCACAAGGCACGCCTCTCAAAGAAGCTCCATTGTGGGGTTATGCTTTGCCAGCACTACATTTAGAACTTCGCTCACCAGGGAGAAGGAAAAGTTGAAACCCCCCAGTGCTTTTCACAGCATTCTGACAGCTGTAGCAGTTGTTACAACCAGGAGATTGTTGATTCATTTTACTTACTGGTTAACGTTTGTTATCCCACATGATGATTCCTTCCTGTGCTTGGTTTCTGTCCTGAGCTTGCACTCTGGCAGTGTGATGTGCTGAAAAGTGTACATGAAAGAAAGAACCAGTGCTGTCACCCTCGTTACATTTACACCCATAGCAAAAATAAAAATCCATATTGTCCCAAAATTCTGTAAACTGAGCTGTCAGTGCATGCTCATAGCATTTCATGTTCTTCAGGTCCATTTTTGATATCAGAAGATATACTTTTCTCTATTTCTTTGTCTTCACTTCCCTGCCACAGCTTATGCATGAACATGGTCTTGGTAGAGAAGGAATCTTTCTTTCTTTTGGTGACTGGGTTGAGAGAATCTGTGGGTGGACTTGGCAGTGGTAGGTTTATACGTGGACTTGATGATCATACTGGTGTTTTTCAACCTAAATGATTCTGTGATTCTCATTAGCCTGTCACACTTCAGCCTGAGCTTTAAATGCACTGTCCAGTTCATTATGCCCCTTGAGCATCACCAGGGTCTGAGCAAGCAAGTTTTAAACTGTTCACAGGATGCCTAAGAGGTTGCAATTCAACACCTTGACACCAGCATAAATACCTTTCAAGTCTTCAGTACTGTCCTCAGTGAGTGTTCCTGTTCCAAGGCTGAGACCTCCTCTTCAATTTCACACTGAATGTGTGGGTGTGGGCAGCTACATTGGCAGGTACTGATTTTGGAGTCGTCAGTACTGCTCCTGAAGCAGTGATAGACTGGTCTCATGGCAGTGCCCATTTGAGGAGGGACGTCGTCTGCTCATTTCATTCCTCCCTGTGATGCAGAGCTCTGCTCTTTCTCTGGCACAGCTGTTTGTTAGACTGCTCTGTAAGCTGAATGATGGCTTTAACAGCAATAAAAACCCCAACTTGACACAGTAATGCCCCACAATATATCAGAAGCAGTAGAAACTTGGAAAGTCAGCAGTGCCAGCCTAGCTAGCACTTCACATCATCATCTCGCCTAATAAGGACAGTAAAACAGAACAGCATTTTACTCTGATAAGGAGAATAGAACAGAGCAGCACAGCCTTGGAGGATGCAATGGAGGCAAACAGAGGATGGATACAAACTTGGAGGATATGTGTAGGATGCAATTTAGGCAAACAGAAGCCATGCAAAACACAAGTAGGATGCCAGCTCAGCTCTGTTGACAAAGCAGAAGTTATACAAAACAACAGTATTGCACTTACTCAAAAGTGGGGGTCGAGCCACATACAAAGGACATGGGACATGGAAAACTGCCAAAGAACCTATAAGGAGTTCTGGTAAGGGATGCAACTATGTCAACTAAAGTAATAAAGAGCTAGTAAGGGGGGATAGCTAATGAATGTGTGATCAGTGTGTATGACAAACACTGTTCACCTGATGCTCAGGACACTCAGTCAGAGGAAGGATCCCCTGAGTGACCAGCACACTGCACTAAAGAATGCCTGCTCTCCAGTACTTAAAATGGGGTTAGAAAGTTCCTATCTGGCTGATGTCTGTATCATGCCATGTAGCACACTAAACAGACAACTCACAGACAGTGAATGAAAATGTACAGGGATGCCCTGAGGAATCTTTGCAAAAGTAAAAATCATATGCCTGAAGGCTAATTCTTTTGATCTCCTGATACTCTAGTGTTTTTTCAGTTCTAGTCCTAGGCTCTAATTAGGATATTATTTTGAACAGAGTATTTCCATGTATGACCTGGTATATGCATGCACTTAGGTTCCCCTGGAGATAAATACAAAATCAAATATTTAAAGTGAAGGCCGGTGTTACATAAAAGATGCTGCAGTTAAAAAAAAAAAAAAAAAAAAAGAATGAAATCTGAAAACTTTTCTTTCTGTATACTAACAATTGCTGATATTGTCTGCAGATTTTCATGGCAATTTTTGGTAATCTGTGATAGGGAGAAAAATATGTTTGTGTTAAATGAAGCACCTGGTGGATATGTTTATTTTACACATTTTTCCTCTCATTAAGTGAAAATTTGCCAAACAGATGTATTTTCAGAAAGGGAAAGCAAATAATTCAGCAGTACAAGTGTTTTCTTTGTCAGGCTGCATTTACTTGGAATAACTGATGCTTAGCAATAGCATATAATAGCTATATCCCTAAATCAGTCTGGCATGAAAGAGTAGATTTTTTTCCTGCTTTTTGAATTGAACAGATCAGCTATTAGACTGATGTTCACACAACAATCAGCTACAAGCCTCTTGGAACTGCCTGAAAAAGAGCATGAAATAGAAAGGGTCATAGGTATAATTTGTATAACATTTCAGATTTGATACAATCTGATATGGGACAAGAAGAGAAGTAATATGTGTGTGTGTGTGTGTGTGTGTGTGTGTGTATCTGTAGGGGTGCTTTCTAGTTGTGTGAAGCAAAATAATAACCAATTTTCAACAGAACTGTGGCTTTTATGTTTATTTTAGAAAAAGGCCATTGCACTCACTCAAACTGTACTTCCCTTCTTTACACTAAGATTCTCAGTTGGATTTTGTTATTCAAAGTTTCCTTTCAGATCTGGCCCAGCTGCAATTTTTTCCCTGTAAAGTGGTGTTCTTGGTGGTCTGTATCATTTAAGTGATGATATCATCCAAAATATTCCTCAAATTAGAATAATACCAATCAAAAGAAAACTCCCTTTTCTGTTTATAGTAAAAGTAGGATTCATTTTAGTGTTGTCAGTCTTCAGTCAGCTGTGTTTGCCTCTTGTATTATTACTTTAAAATCAGAATTTCTTCTTGACTTGAAATTTGCCAAGGGTATCTAATTGTGTAGGTTCCATGTCCTTTTCATTTTTAATGCAAGGTGCTGAAAAACATTTTTGGTATGTTTTCCTGATTTATGCTAGAACATTAAGATGGAAACCATTTTTATATTGAACTCAAATGTTCAATATAGTAAATCTTTGAGAGTAGCAAAAGTAACTATTTCTTGCATAGAACCTAACATCACTACTGTGCAGACAGGCTAGTTTAACTTGATTTTTATTGTTTTTCTGGCCAAGAGTTTAATTGAAATAGAATCTAAAAGCAGGGAAAAGTAGCGCACACACACATATTTGAAAGCTGTGGTAGAGAATCAGCAGAACATTTCTTTCTAGAAGTCCTGCACAGATGACTCACTGAAAACAAAGAGTACAGAGGAATCCCCTCTGTCCACATTGCTTCTTTGCCCCAAAAACTCTGAAGCCTTCAGAGGCAAGAATTAGGACAATTTTTATTGATTTTGTGTCATTCTCTGTTGTCAGAAAGGTTTGGTACAGTGCAAGAAAGTGCTGGACCTTGAAGCTGATCTTTGTGAGTAAAAGGATGATCTGTATCTAGCAAGCAAAACTATGAGTAAATGTTGTCTTACAGCATCACTTCACAGTGAACTTGTAATTTTCTAGTGGGGACATCTATGTACTCTGTGTCGTGATACTAACAGGACATAATTTTACTCGAACTGTACAAGTAAATATTAAATTCTGGATACTCCTTCAGAAAAGCTAGTGCAATATGTGGCTCTACGTAGACAGGTCGTGCTTCACTCTCCCAATGCCAGCTTAAATTACAGACAGTAAAAATGAGTAAAAACTACTGACTTTGTATTTGACAAGGAGTTGTTAGTAAACTTAATACACAGACTGTGAATAGCAGAAATTCCTCCTTGTCTTTATATGCAAAACAAAAACACTATAGAGCTATCACAGTTGGTGTAAAATAATTCCTGTCAATGAAACATAGCAGTATTTTGGGGTTTTTTGGTTTTAGACATGGCAGACACATATCTAACCTGCATAAAAATAAACAGACTATAACTAATGTCTCACATATGTAAATACTCTACTAGGTGCACAGCATGCATATATTGTCCATTAAGCACATGTTTATGTAAGCAAGATTTAAAATACTATGATTTGATAACTGGCATGTTTCAATGACTGAAGGAGTTCTGGACTTTGGTGAAGAATTAATCAAGTTAATCTGAATACGTATAGGCAGGTTTTGAAGTTACTAAAATATTTTGTGTGGTTTAGGATTTCTCAAACTATACTACTTCTTTTCTTATGAAGTGTATTCATCAACACAACTATCATAAGTTTTCCTCGATGGTGTGTGACTTCTGTTGTACAGAAGCAATGCTGAATTTTGTACCAGGCAGAACAAAAACATGCAGATCTCAGATAAAACACACATTGGTAAGAGAAACATGAAAAAGAATTATGTTTTCTTCTAAGGAGACATTTTCTCTGGAATTATGTCATGCATCAAATCAACAGCATGCCTCTGCTTTTGAACTCAAATATAATGAAATTGAAAACTGAGGAATAAGAATCTTACTCCCTTCTAATTACTTCTGCTTGTTTCATTTAAGCTTGGGTAATTCTTTATTCATATGCAAAATGTACAGGAGTAGAATTTCCATCCATTGTTCTGGAAGGCGATAAACATTAGCTGATTGTCACAGAAGTAAAACAGTTGTAAATCATGACTGACAGATTATTTGTTTTGTGTATTAGAAAAAACTGCCACATTGTGATAATGGAAATGATTCTGTTTCTCCAAATACGAAACTTCACAAGTCGTACCATAAAATTGAGCTAATAAATTCAAAAACTATTATTTGGAGCAAATATCAAATGCGGGAAGGTTTTAAGTGAGTAGAGCAATTGATTGTTAACTTGAACTTTGCTCAGCTGTAAATTTAGGTTACATTACAGCACACACAAAATGGCTGTGCTCAGCATGGCACAATTGTCAGTTACTGATTTCACCATTCAGTGGGGTAACTTCATAACCATACATTTCTTAAAAGCAGATTGCCAAGTGTTCCGTTCCAGTGTGATTGTCCCGGTGCTCAGCTGATGAGCAAGATGATCTTGGGGAAGTGACACATGTCAGTCACAGTGCTGGGAGATCTGTGCTGGGATATGATTCATATAGATGTCAAGGAGTGTCAGCTTTCTCTTCCAGTTGAATGATAAGTCTACAGTCCAGGCTGGAAAAGAAAAGCAGATTGTTTGAACAGAGCAAGAAATGGACAGCAGCAGTTATAGCTGGTCAATTATTATTTCTCCTTTATGGCTTTTTAAACTGAAGACAAAATCCTAGGGTTGCAGAGAATGGTTCATGGTTTTTGCTTGGTTTTAAGATCATCTGTCTTTTCATTGTCTGTTCTGTGTTTCCTGACATACTAAAGAAAAATCATAGCTCTGATTTCCCTGCATTTGTCAAAATGCAAATTGGTTTCAGTGAAAACTTTTAATTGGAAGTTTTTGTGAAATATGTAAAAATACTTGACTGAGATAGAGTGGGGTTCTACTCTCAATGTCTTTACAGGAAAAAGAAATGCCTTAATCAGCAGTGTTTGAACCAGAGTCTGTGTTTTGCCCTCTGTTTTGTTCCAACAATGCCACAGTTTATTCCTCCTTACGGAGGAAATATCTGCAAAAACATTGGAAGGAGGATGAGCTTTAAATGGCAGTGGAAGGAGGACCAGTAACCAAAGAAAGCACTGCTACTGCCTCTGTCAAGAGAAAACAGTAATGGTGGTAAATGGAGATTTCCAGTTGTGCCTAGTTGGGGAAGCAGCTGTCATTTAATGGCTGGCTCTGCTAAAGGAAATTTACCCATTTGTGGTCCTGCTCTTTAAGGAGCAGAGTAGAGAAGGCTCCTCTAGCCCTTGCTCTCTTCCCAGTGGTACAGCAGTAATTACTCTTAAAAGAGCAAATCACATGCATACCCTGCAGAGGGGACAATAAAATTATTCCCAGCATCTGTTATCTGGGGAGAGTTTATATAGGAGGCCCGTGGCAATATTTTTAGTGGCAATTTGAATTAGCAGTGTGCATCTGCTGTTGCACAAGTCAGTGGAATACCCACTTCTTGCTCAGGATATTTCATCATATGTACATTAAATACATATCTTGTCATTCTAAGATTACACATTATATACCAATAATAATACATATTGTAGTACATAGCTTTGCATGTATGTGTTCATGTGTAAGTTTATAACATATCTATTTCTAGCCCTTGTGGTTGTAAATCCTAATCAACAACAGCCAATGCATGAAATAAGAACTACCCTCAGAAGTCACATCACAGCTGTCTCACAGTGTTTCTTGCTCTGTTTTTGGTTTTCTGTTGATGATCCTAGGTTTTCTTCATTCTTACAAGCATTGAAAAGCCATAAAATTTAAGCCAGCAGACTGTCAGGATAGGTTTGTTATAAATATCAAAGGATTTATGAATGCCAGACTTCTGAACAGTGCAAAATAGAAAAATCTGTAAAATAAATGGTTGCCTGTTTTATTTTACTAGAATTATTTAATTGTTGTAACTAATGCATAAATACTTAGGTCTCCTTTTCTTGTTTTTCTCACTGTTTTATCCATGAGTGCCATCTGATACAAAAAATCGGTCCATTTCTTAAAAGGAAATACACAGAGAATTTTATACAGGCAACTTCTGTGATTGTGTATTCTGTGTGATAGAATCCTGATTCTTCTATAGAAGTCAACTTTTTCATATTATATTCACTTTAGATGCCATAGAATTTAAAATCACATAATGATTATTAATAATGTAACTGTAATAATTTGAATGAGGATATATTTGCCATTTAATTTCACAAGCACTTTGTTTCATGAAAAAACCATGTTGTTAGTGATAGCGGCAAACCCAGCACAATTTCTGGACAGTAGCAGACAATTATGTGTGCCAAACTGGAAGAAACATTTGTACTTGTGACAGATTGTAAATATGAATAACAAAATCATTTGACAGGGTATTTCTCCCCTTCTCCCTCTTCCCCATCCATTCTCCCTCTTCCTACAATTCTAGAATAACAAACATACCCCAGACAAGTAGTGTACCTTGGGGCTTAGTTTTTAAGAAAAGGAATCCTCTCCAGCATGTGCAGTGTGTGCATAGGTATCACAGGCTATGTAGTGTCTCAGCTACAGGGTCAGGTGCTTATGATGTGTAAGACCACCTCTCCACTCAGTTGCCATGGTTTTACATGTAGTAATTTGAATTTCAAAAGTAATTTGAATGTTTATCAGCATCTTCTGGCACCAGGATCATCTTGTGTCAATGGGTTTTTTTATGGTTGCTTTCTGAATAATTTCCTCTTATTCTTCTTTCTTCATTTGTCCCATCTCTGGGGTGTTCTGGGCCAGGTTGGATGGGGCTCTGAGCAACCTGATTCAGTAGCAGGTGTCTCTGCCTGTGGCAGGGGTGTTGGTTCCTTCAAATTCAAACTATTCTGTGACTCATTTCTGAGAGCAGGACATGCAGAACTTTGTTTTGTTGTTCCTTTTCCTCCCCTTAAGGGTTTTTTTAGATGTACTAGGTTATGTTCTAGTTAACTGTTACCTGCTTGCCTTCCACGGCAGCAAACAAGAGAGGAGAAGCCTCAGCTGCCTCTGTGAGATTTGCTTCTTGGGAAAATGCAGCACATCCAAGTGCACTAGGTCAGGATTCTTTCCATCATGCTGCATGAACCTGGATGACAGGACAGGATATTTATGGGCATCTCAGCTACTGCAGTGGCCCACGTGCTTGTAAGCATAGACCTTCCTTTTCCAGGCTTTTAAATGAATACACCAGCAAGAATGGCTTTAAGGAACAGGCAAATTTTTGTTATATATAACATTAACATCAGGCAGCAAATCAGGATAGGCATCAGTTGCAGCAGACTTTCTCCCTTTTCCTTATTTTGCTGTTGGGATATTTTTTTAAATTGTATTTTTTTACTGTATTTTATTGCAGCGTCACATTGAGACTCTACATCCAGTTTCATCCAAAGGAAAACTCTTGTTATGAAATTTGTTTATTAGTTGTTTTTAGAGTGAATTTTCTGGTGATCAGCCAGATTAACAGACTTGCTGTTGATGGATCAGGTACCAGGCAGGTGGCCATGCATGCAGCTAGGACTACTGGCAGTGACAGAGCACTCACAGTTCTACTGTAATGTGAAATAAATGCAGTCCTAGCCTGTTTAAGAATGGGGTCTTAAGACAACTTTGGTCCATAGGAAGGGTTCCCACTTCCATCCTGACTTGCCTGTATATTACCACTCCTGGCTGCTTGTTCCCAGTCCCTCCTTTTCAGTGTTATGAACACCTTTGCTGTTCTGGTCCTGTAGTGGGGCAGTTCAGGGCACTAAACCAGCATGAAAACGTTTGTATTTGTTTTGGTACCCCTCTGCTGACATAAGCAATGTCAGACATTTGATGAATCTCCAAACCCATTAACTAGGACACTCCTCTCTTTTGCAGTGTGTGACAAGAGAGCAAACCAAAGTCCATCTGTCCAGGATCCTACCTGTACAAGTAGTCCTTGTCCTGAGTACAGTCTTGTTAAGCATCTGGAAGTGTTTTATTCCCCAAATTCAAAAAATGCCTGCTGGAGTGAAAGGATGGTATTAATCAGGATTTAAAAGAGAAGATTAGTGACTGTGCTCCCTTTTTTTCTCTAACGTCAACGTTTCTTCATTATAGTTTTTCACTGCCTTAAAGATTTTCCCATACTTTCCCTTTCTTTTATCCATGCCCATCTTTTGTTATAATTTACTCTTTTTTACCTCTTGTTTTTCAGTTGCGATCAGGCTCGGAGCTTGGCCAGGACATGCTGAATGACTGCCTTGCAATCCAGCCCCTCCAGCCAGCCCTGTCACCACATGATGCTGTAGATAATACCATGGGACACTCCCCAGGGCCTGCTTGTGATATTTACCCAGGTACAGAATAAGACAGATAAAAAGCTGCTGTATTATTGCTCACTTAATATTAGGAATCATTTTGCAGAGTAGAAAGTACTCTGAAATCCATACCTATCTCATAAGAAGGATGGAATATGAAAAGTAATATAAAAAAAGATAGATTTTGAACTAGTTTTTATATGTTTTTTGGACAAATCATACTATATCCATGAAAAGACCTAATGCAACATAAAGGGATATTTTTGCTCCATAGGCAATTGATTCTGCTACCAATTCACTTCTACCATGCCTTGTAGACATCTTGGATATATTAAGCTTCATTTAAAATCACACTATTTTTCCTCTGCCTCATTAGTGGATCACATACTGGTTTTTCAATTGTTCTACCTTAGGGAACTGAAATGCTGCATTATAAGCTCACATATTTTGACTATAAATATACAATAAACACATTTATAATATAAATGTAATAAGCCTATTGTATTGTTTCAGTTAAATATCTGAGATTTTCCTACTAAAATACCTTTTTCGTACCTGTCTACATGTACCATTGTTGTTCACATTTCAAATAAATTTGAAACAGTTGGTAAGTTACGAATGATAATAAATCTCAAAGCTCAAGAGGGAAATGGGTAGGATGTTAACATTTTTAATGCAGTATTTTAGTAGTTGTGAGGACATCTGTTTTTAACTTTCAGGCAGAATGCATTACATCTTTTATCACTTTAACTTTTAAGTGAGAACCAGATGTACGAAGTGAATGAATCGGCTTCATTGATGTTATCTGCAGTGGTGAAAATGACATTATTTGAAGTGACCTCTTCAATAAGTGGTTTTATTTTACTGAGAGACTTGTAAAGCTATCAATTCTATATCATGTTTTTGTCAAAGCTGAGTCACACAATAGTTGGTGATGATGTACGTTTATGTGACAAAAATCAGGACATTTAAAGCTGTGACTGATTGTATTCTAGTTTATTAAGAAGTTGCTGTTACTTGTGTGGTTTTAAATGCCTTAGTCTGAGTACAGACTGTGACATTTGCTACGGGAAAGCATAGGGAAATTTCATATTTTAGAGAGAAGATTTTGGCCAGAGAACCTTTGTGAACATGTCACTGGTTATAGTTGCTTCTTTTACAGTGTTCAATGAGAGGGAGTTGGACAGTAAGGAATGTTGAGATTTTAAAGAAATTATTTAATGGTTTCACCAAGTGTAACATGCAGAACTGAGAGACAATAAAGACTCGGCTTTTCCCTTTTATTTCAAGTTCCTAGACAGAATGGAAGCTGGGATGGGACAGTGAGCCAGATGAGCTGTGACCAAATTTTCAGAAACTGAGGATATTCTCACAGGAGATTTCCACAGCAATCTATTTAAACACTCCACTCTAGCTTCCAGACTATGATTAGGTGTCTAGCTCTGTCTGCTGGGTTAGTCAAACACAGGCTGACAGTGGCTTGAACAACCTGCTGCCCAGGACAAGCTGGGTAAAGCTGTTGCTTCCAGCCAGCCCTTAGCTGGCAATTGTCAGATGGCAGTCATGATGTCTCACAGACAACTTCTGAGATTGAGACATTTCTTTCTGCAGTCTCATTCATGCCTTGTTTGCAGCACTGATGTTTGCAGCACTGCTAACTGTGAACATTCTTTGATATAATCATTTATTTTGTAGTTTCTTTCCTGGCATTGCTTCCTGTTGTATGGCATTTTTTTATGGTAAATTGATTTTTATGGTAATCAATCAATGTACTTTTATCAGCATTAATTTCTGTGTAAGTAATAATCTGTGGTCTCTTACATGTGTTCCCAGCTGTCCATAATTTGGCAAATTTCTTGTAGTTCTATTCACTTGTGTTATTTCACAGCAGTTAACTGAGGGTACTATGTCAGGTATAGATCAATTTATGTCACTCCATTTTGACAGCTACCCAATTCATCTGAAATAACTTGTATCATTAACTACTCACAGGGCTGCTACAGAATAATATACTATGTGAATAGTATGAGATAACTCCAACAGGCAAGGAATTATTCTACTGAAATGGCAACATGAAAATTATTCATGGCCCACAGACAGAAAAGTAAAATACACAAAAGCATAAGTGTCCTGCCTCAGAGAAGCTACCCTTCAAAATTCTCTGGAAACAATTTTTTTTTAAATAGAATTAACAGGTTGGAGACTTCTGAAAAATTAAATAATTTATTTTTACTGGATACCGTTTGAGACAGCATATTAGCTGAAATGTCTCTGTGCTACTTTTAAAGTAGAAGGCAGAATAGATTTTCATTCTTCCAGTGGTGTCAAATCAAACTTTTCTTACTTGAAGGTGTCTCTGCTTATTATTGATGCACATTTAAAGCAAAGGTAGATTTTTTCCTGTAGAAGAAATCTACAGAATAAATGTTTGAAAGCAAAGTATTAGAAATAAGTAAGAAATGTCAAAAGTACACATTTAGAGGCAAGATTCCATTTTCACTTACAGAGTAGAACACCTGGAGTGACCACTGTACAGTTCCTCAGTACTGTTAAAATACAGAATCTATAAACACAGACACATTTAAACAGAATACAACAATAATCTTTTTATTACTTATCTATTACTTGAAGTCTCTGAAAAAAAATGTTTTTTCTAATCGTGTAGTCTTTATGACATCATAGAAGAAATACAAACTGAGTATAATCTTACTAATACAGTGAGGGAGCATGACAGATCCTTTGCTTAATAAACACAAAATTACATTTATGGGTCTAAAGCAAGCAGACAGACTGAGGGCTATGCATTGTGATAGCATCTAGGTTTTAATTTTGAACAATACCTAGGCTTTTGGGTTTATTCAGTTCACAGAATGAAGATGTGAGCAATGCATTCATAATAAGAACATGGGGATGATGTTTTTTCTACTGTGAAATAGGATGAACTTACTTTGTGCATAGCAATCTAGAATCACTAAAACTGGAAGAATCACAAATAATGCAGCAGAAAAAGACCCCATCTTTTACTGTGCTGTCTGGATAAAACTTGACCATTTCATATTTAAGCATAAGCCAGAATGTGTAATTCATTTATAAGCAGTTACTGAATATCACATTCAGCTCTGCTCCAGAGCAAGCAAAAGATCATTCTAAAGCTTGTCAAGTGCATGATTTTTTTTTTAAGTTGGAATTTAAAAAATTTATCAGTAAAGTTACAGAACTTTGAATTCTAAGTATTTTTAAAAACAATGTCTTATGCTGTATTGTGAAACTTTGACCAAACTACTTCTATGCATATGATTTGCTGTGCTTTGCTTGAGTAACACTTTGGTTCTTTTTCCCCACTGAAATAGTATTAAGCTGGGTGCTCTATGCAGCTAATAGGAAAAAATCCAATCCCCCAGGCGGTTGTATATAAAATAATTTTAGGGAAGTAGGTAGGTACAACAGGCAGGTAAAGGATAAAGGCACATACAGGAATAATGAAAGAAATTTATTAAAGCAGTTGTCCTGGTGAGTAAAACTCCCTAAGAGATGTCTGAGAAAAAAGCAGTCTGTATTTTTTTTTAAAAAGTGGTCTGTTTGGTTTTTTTTAAAAAGTAGTTTGTTAAGGGTGACAGCCTTGGAAAATAGTTATAGCTCATTCCTCTAAGAAAGCTAGAAGAATGAGAGGGCAGAACTGACACAGGAATGGCCCTTGCTGTGAAAAACAGAACTGTATTTGCTGCATAGGGAATGGATGCAAAAGGAGCAGTAATGTAGGACTACCAGTAATGAAGGGGATCTCTGTTGTCACCTTTTGTGCTGAATTTAAGTATTGCATACATGTCTAGAACTCCTGCTAAATGTGATGTAGTCCCAGGTAGGACCATACACACATTACAGGGGGCAAAAAGTGTTAATAACCTTTTAGTTTAGGGAGGACTTGCCCTTTTATTTACCAGTTTTACTAGAGTTTATCATTTCCATTTTGACACAACTTAATGGTTCACCAAAAAATTATGTAATGTTTGGGTTAACATTTTTAGGAACATTTACCTATGGATTGCTATGAACATTGTAGGTAACATAGCCACTTGCACCATTTATAGTTCCATTCATCATGATGAGACTGAACTTCAGAAACTGCAATCCACTAAAACAGCAGAAAATGGAAAGCAGGGATGTGATCTAAACTCGCCATTGCAGAAATGGCTTAAAACACTAGTCCAGATCCTGCTTTATTGCTTCAGTATTTTAATGTTTTCCAGTATGTCTGATCTGCTTGCAAAATACCTGAAAAGAGATAGAGAGACCATCAGTGCAGATGGTCCAGGTGACAGACCAGCTTTGGAGACAGACTTGTTTTCTTTAAAATGCAATTTTGCCTTCTAATGTACTTCTTAATGCGTTATGGCTTCTTGAGTTTCATGCACTCTGGAGACTTCAGATTTACAGATGAGCTGAGGATAAAGGTAAAACAGACAATGGGGTTTTCACTTGCTGGGCTTACCACTTACAACTCAACACAGCATATATCCACATACACCTGGCTACAAAATCCTGTAGGGAAGTGTGAGCTTCCTAGGCGAATTGAAGGAGGAGAATATATGCAAGTGATGCTCCCAAGTGCAGAAAACATTTCATATTTTTCCTTCTGTGCAGCAGTATATCAGTTGTTGTCAAGCACCTCATAAATATTCCTTGCAGAAATAGAAGGCTATATTTAGTAATTAAGAAAATGCAGCCTTGCAAATGTATGTATGTATGTAACTAACTGAGCTACAAAATACAACCTTCATTGTCATACTCTACATGGTAAGAACTCTCAGCCCTACTCCAAATTCATACCATTAACAAAAGGGAGGTATTTTGGTGGCAGAAATTGTTTTTAGGAGTGCTGATTTGACGGTAGTAAGTCCAAGTTGCTCTCCAATTAGAGCATTGTTGGTATTTTGCAAAGGAGAGGGCGTGATTCTTATGCATTTAAATGGGTTTCATGAAATTACAGGTTTCTAACTCCACTGAAAAATAATTTTTTTTTGGCCTTAGATTCTGTAACATTTTAAATGCTACTTTTTGGCTTGTTTTTTTTTTTAAAGAATTGTTATTCAGAATCATCTTCTCTTGCAACCACCTAATTTGTTCCTGTGCATTGTGAGGATACCTGTGAATTTAGCTTCTCACAGAGAAGTGTTTGCAGAAATATTCTCATGGAAAATTCTTACGTGATGATAAATGGATATGTGATGAGACTCCAGAAAAGAAAACAAGACTCCTTCTTCTCTTTGGCTGAAATTTTGTGCCTGTCCCCCAGTCTGAGGTTCACAGTCAGGACTAATGAGCTATATCCATCTCGTACATAATGTCATTGCTTGGACTTTTTAAGGGATACAGAGGAACAGCATTCACAATTCCTTGGGTTTTATTAGGTTGCGGTTGTTTGGGGTTTTTTGAGAATATCTGACTCTGTTTAAACTGTTTTAAAGGTGTTATTTTGTATTGACAGAGAGAAAAACCTCATAGAAACCTTTTTGTTAGGTAATCATAGAATGACAGAGTGGTTTGTATTGGAAGAATTCTTATGCATCATCTGGTTCCAACTCCCCTGCCATGGGCAGGGACACTTTCCACTAGACCAGGTTGCTCAGGTCCCCATCCAGCCTGGCCCTGAACACTTTCAGGGAGGGGGCATCCACAGCTTCTCTGGCCAACCTGTTCAAGTGCCTCACCACCCTCACTGTAAAGAGTTTCTTCCTAACATCTAATCTAAACCTCTTCTCTCTTTGTTTGAAACCCACTTAAAACGTTTTAACGGTTAATTCTACATCTTTGTGTGTGGAGCTACATGGAGTGCTGTGCTGGAGTCAGTGAGCATGATGGTTGTCATGAACATTTGCTCAGTTTCATGCCCCTTGAATCAGGTATTTAGGGGGATCGGGACTGACACATTGCCTTGCAAAAATATTTACTGCCAACACTTTGAGCAAGTAACTCACATGTAACAGCCAACCCACTAGGAAAGCTTGCCAAACATAGAGCTCCCAAGAAAAAGTGATCAAGTTTTCTAGCAGTTTTCTAAAATAGTGTCTACAGTTTTCTATTAGTCTATGCTAGTGAAGTAACCTGTCATTGACAGTAACTTTTGACTGACATATATCTGTACACTGCTAATGCCTAACAGTGTTTCCCTTCAGGTGGTATTTACAAGATTCATGTAGTAGCTTGGGCCAATGCTGTGATTATGCTGGGAAGTTTAAATAGTTGCATTTCTGCCAGGCAGAAGCTGCTAGTATTGTGATTTCATGTCATTGAGTGCCCATGGAGGTGCTTTTATTAACACAGTACCTTGAAAGAAGCTGCACTGACAAAAGTTGTGTTCCCTGGTCTCCCACATTGTCATTTGTAGTGCTGCACTTGGAGGCTTCATTACAAAGCACAGTAGGAGCCCAGATAGACTCTTCTGGCATGCTGTGAGCATTTAACACACCCTGGGTAAAGGAATACATTTTTGCAGCTAATACATATGCACTTTTATCCTTGAATATCCTAGCTGGTCCTCTAGTCCGGGCCGTAGTCAGCTCTTACTTTACATTGTGTACTGTCTCTTCATCAGAAACAGAAAAATAAAGTACTGTTGGGAAACCTGGCCAGAATGCTGGCAGTGGCTGCCCATGCTTGGCTACAGATTACCTTTTCCCAGAGACAGAATCACCAGGTCTTAGGCAGTGCTGTGGGAACCTGTGCTACCACAGCCTGAACCAGCTAGAAAATGTGCAAGCATGACTTAGAAAATACTTGCCTGGAATACTAATCATGGTTGTGGCAGACAACAGCTATGTCAAGAAGAATAACTCATGCTACCTTGTGCTAAGACCCACAATCCAGCCTTTTTACTCCTGATCCTGAAGAGGTTCATTTTAAATGCTAGGATCACAGTACTGGTAACCTAAGCCATTGTATATTTTTACATAGTTTTATTAGTTTTTGTCATGGTAATATGCAAGTTATCATATTTCACCAAGGAACAATTTAAATAGTGTCTTTTTATTTAGACAATCGGGGTTTTCCTTTGCAGTGATTTGTTGAATATTCTCTCTGCTTTTTCTGTCAGAATGTGTACTTGGTTGTTTTTCAGTATTTTCTTCTGTGCTACATGGAAGATAAAATAAGGATTTCAAAAGTTCATTCCTTTGGTTTTTCTTCTGCATTTGTCTTGATGCTACCCTTAGAGACAGATGTGGAAAAAGTAACTTTTGAAGTGCATAAGCAGAGTGGACAAAAACTATTCCCCTGTCTTAGTAGGGAAATGCCCTCAGTGCTTTCTTTGTGAGTTACTCTGCTTTCTTAAGTGATGTCTCATCTTTCAGGGGGATCTGCCTCCACTGTTCCTCTTTAAGGTGTGGGATATCTTCTACTGTCAGATGTCTGTCATCACTTGGGCTGTGATTAGGAGGCTCTTGTCCATATATAAATAAGCAAACAGCAGAGCCTGGCATCAAGTTCAGCCTCCACTCCTCCAGCTTTGACCACAAGTATCATCTTCCCCTAAACTTTAGCTCTACCACAAAGTGGTTTCCTGTCTGTCATCTTGCACTGTCTGTCATTTCCACCAGCTGAAAGATGTCCAGGACAGCTCATTAATGAGGCTACAGCATAATTAGACTCCTGAGTTTTTTCTTAAATCTACTTTACCTTGGTGAATATCCACTGTTTCACAAAGGAGGACTTGTAAGGATTAATAAGAGTCTTTCCAGAAATAAGCTGAGGAGCTGGGAGATGAGGTCAATTTTCACCCTTTTGATCTTCTGAAGCAAAAGTCACACCTGTGAATGAGAAAATGGTGACCTGTGAAATCATTTCTTGAAGACTGATCTTTGGTGAGGCTACCTCTAATGAAGTCTTTCTTCTGCTAGGATTGCAGCATCCCTGGACATGTTTTAGCCTAAAAAGATGTTTTACTGGTGACAGTGCACCCTGGGGAACTGGCTTAAATTCTAGGATTTTATAAAGCAACTCAAATCATTAGCTCCAACATATTCAGTAGCATAATGTAATTTTTATAAATAGAACTTTGTTCTGTAAACTAGGCCTGAGCAATACTTTTTCTAAAAGAGACTAGAAGATATGACAGACAAACAGGAGATACCATTTTTATCTTTTAGACAGCCTATCTACTTCTGGGTTCATAAAATATTTAAGAGCATGTATTTGTCTGCCATTCTACATCAGCATAAGCTACCTGACACAGACGTCAGTAGAAATAGTTGGGAAACTGGATTTTCAGAGATACAAACATTTTAATTCGTGTGATTTAAACTTTTTTTTAAAAAAGGTCACAAGAAAACAAGGTTACAGGATTTGGGATCAACTAATTAGGACATTTGGACAAAGTCCTGTATTGCTTTTTGTTTAGTCATCTAGAACCTTTCCTCATTGGAGAGAATACGTGAGAAAACTCTGAGAAAATTATTAAGCTGTTGAAGATGGTTTGAAATTTTTGTATGTATTACTGAGGAATCTGGGCCAATGACAGGAATATTCTTCAAGAAATTTGTGATTTTTACAGCTGAGGGGAAAATGTAGAAAGCATTTCCCATTTCTCGAAACTGTTCTTTTCTGTTCATTAGTTCTAAAAATACATATCGTAGGAAGTGTTTGACACCTCTTCTACAACAGAAAAGTATAGATTTGCATCCTTATTGAGACAAAAAAGTCCAAGACAAGGAGCATGGCTGTGCTCATTCATGCCTGGTTTTACACAAGTGTCATTTGGAAGCAGCAAAGAATACATACTTATTTGCATGTGATTTTTCTTTTTGTTTTATGGAAAACAACACTTCAGAAACCCCTTCATTTTCTTAGTTGCTCAGAGTTGGCAGTTCAGCTTGACAGGAGGGGTTGCCTAATAGTGTTTGGTCAGTTATTGCTACTGTTGTTGTTTGGTTAGTTACCAGTGTTGCTTCCAGCCTGACGAGCATCACTCCTCTCTTTACTTTCAGCAGCTGTGATCCCCAGCACACAGATAAATCGAAATGGAACAGCAGCTGGGGCAGTGTCCTTGTCCCACCCTGGAAGCCACTCCTCCCCAGGACATAACATACAGGGCAGTCCTCTGCATCCTCCCCAGATACCTCTTCTCGCAGCTGCGGACTCAGAGAGGTAAGACCCTGTGTTTCCCAGCTGGAGCCTGGGGCAGGACTGCCTTCAGAAAGGCACTGCTGGCAGCCCTGGCCCAACAACTGCTCTGGGTATGGGTTTATCAGGGGAAGGAGAGGTGAAAGGGACACTGTTTATCCCACCCTGGGAGGGAGACTTTCCATCCATGTCCATTTCAGAGACTTCCTCCAATCCCTTCTTGATCCCCACGAATGGCCCAAGTGAGGAAAGTGATACCAGCTGGCACACTGAACTTCAGATGATCACAGCCATCCCTTACAGAATGGGGGCCCTGAGATTCATGTTTCTGTTTACTTGTGGGAGAAGAGTCATACTCTTTCAGTATTCTATCAATACTAAATATTTCTGCAGGAACATGCCTTTTTATTTTTTTTTAAATTGCCATTGTATGAAGACCAATAGATAATGACCAAATTTTTATTTCACTAATTTTAGATTCTGATTTATAGTCAGGATTTATTTTATGACAGTTATGTATATTTTATTTTATGCTGATTAAGTATTGTAAATTTTATGATTTTAGATATTTCAGTGACATAATAAATGGTTGCTTGGATATGCTTTGATTTTCATCTTTAGACATTCCCTAAATTATTTTCAGCAATCTTTCCAATGATTTAGGTAGTGTATGGTACTGCAGATGTGGAAATCTATAGGCCTAAGTAAATAGGTTTTTAGTGAAAAAGTCAGGAAAATAACATCATCACACAAAATACTAAAATAAATTCTTACTATATGCTCATGGACACTTACACATGATTTTGTAAAATTCTTTTTCAGTGCTCTAAGTGATAAATTGCTGTATTTCACTAATGTATTTCAAAGTATTTCATTTCCTTGAGTGACAGATATGGCAGTAATTTGAAGAATACAAAATCTCCAATTATACACCAGAAAACAACATTCACTAGATTTCAATTACTGATAAATGAGCATAATTTCTTTGGATGAAAGCAATATTCATTCTGCCTTGTATCAGGAAGATAGAAGAACTTGATGTCTCAGGAAATTAACAACAGGTGAAAGTATGATTTTATTTCAGACTTCACATGTGAATTCAGCCAGTTCTGGAGCCACTGGAAGCTGCTGAGCTTTTTGTACATCAATCTGAGATGGAGCTGACTGCCTCATGATCACAGGAGCTCACCTACTTTTCCAGTCCTTCCTCCCCAGTCCTGCCCCCATCATCCTGATCTTTTCCCTTGTGCTGGCTCTGGCCCTCTGTGCACACCCTCTGGGACTGCCCATGCTCTCTTGCCTGACACAGAGGCTTTTCTGTCCCTGTATAGTTTTCTCCCCATGCAATTTTCTGTCTAACATCCATAGCCAACGACTGCCAGACCATGAGGTGACAGGCAGGGACACATTAATAGTTGTTACAGGTATAAATGTCATTATAAAAGACAATGATCTTCTTATTAGCCCATTTCTGAGGTTCTACTGCTGTAGAACCATAGAAGATGTGCTTAGAGTCTTAATTAATTCAGTTCATTGAATGCATTTCAGATGTCCAGATAATAGAGTACTCTACAGAATAATAAAAAAGCTAACATGGTATTCTCCTTTCTCATGTGTTAAGTGTATACACTCTCTCTAAAAAGGCTTTAAGTGCTAATTGCCATATGTGGAGCTGCTTTGGATTAAAAAAAGTTCCACTGTCTTCATTTAGGTAGTGTGACAAATGGCAATTTAAATTCAGAAAAGGAAAAAGGTATTACAGCAGTGTTGGTTTGATTACAATGCATAGGGTAAAATTTAAGGGAAATGTTTAAAAGAAGACCAAAGGCAGAATCTGCATCTTGAATCTAATACAGCACACTTGCCACAGGGCCCTGCGAGTAGGCTGTCATGTCACTTCATGGGTGTGATGATAGCTGGGAAAATGTGAACTGAACAAACCTGCAGTAGAGAAAGTGGCAGAGACAGTGTCTCTGAAAGATGTGAATCATCCTGTTTATTCCAACCTCATTGTTGAGAGGACTGCAGGATTTAAGGGTGAAAGTAGAGGATTTGCTCCCCCCATTCTAATAAGGGTTGGACTAGATTACTTTTGAAGGCTCCTTCCAACCAAAACTGTTCTATGGTTCTATGCTGTGAGGTTCCTGACACACTGTGCATGCCTGGGGTCATTTCAGAGCCAGGACAGGCTGACCAGCACTTGCTTCAGCAGCAGGCTGTGTATGTTGGACTGAAGCTGAGCCAAACTGGCCTGGCTGCTTTGATGACCCTGGGGGCCAAACCTGTGCCACTTTTTGGACAGCAGACTCAGGTTTATGAGAGACAGAAGCAGAAGGAAATCACTTTCTCTACATCTTCAGATACCACAGATAGAGAAACAATAGGAGTCTTTATCTTTTAGGTGGTGTGAGGGAAAATGTGGACTTGATTCAGCCTTATTAATGTTAGAAACTGAGCCAAACATAGAACACATCTTACACTGCATTCATGATGTGTACAAAACTCTGTGAACACATAGTGCAGGTCAGTTAGAGAATCTGGATCTAAGAAACAATGTCATTTATCAAAGGAGAGAACATAAATAATAAAAGTGCAGATTTACATTTTGTTTGTACCAGATCTTTGATACTAACCTTGAATGCTCCACTAATACAAAATACTGCAGCTATTCAATGAAGGTACCAAATGTGTACCTGAAAGCATATCTGTAAAAGGGAATAGGTACTTCACTTCCTTTTCACTCACTTCTGTAAGACAAGAAGACATGAGCAAACAAATAAGCTGAAAGAACAATCTAATTAAAACTCAGATCAAAAAGTATAGGTTTATGTGGCATAGTTAACATATGCAGCTCAGTGCCCCAAAATTAAAGGTGCTAAATGCTTGAAATTACTACTTTTAAATTCTTTCTTTATTTAATGAATTATCCAAATATACATCTTGCTTTTGAGCAAGAACTAGCCTGTTAATGTGAGACCAGAATAAAATTTTTCGTGGACCTGATGTTCCAGGTGGTTTTTTTACCCTCCTTTGAACCAGAGCTAGTGGTATCTCCCTGAAGCGTGATGCATCCTGGTTCCCCAGGGATTTCTAGAGACTATGTATGGCTGACAAGAAGAACTTAGGGCCAAATTGTTCAATTTAGCAGTATCACTGTAAACTGTTCAGTTTAGCAGTATCACTGTGCTGTAATAAATTATGCAACAGTGCTTATTTTTGCTTATTTGAGTGTTTGGTTATATTCCCTTTATGATTTCACTGTGAAATAATGAGTAGCTCCAAGCCTGACTTCCAGAAGCAAAAGCCTCTGAGTGACTGTAACCAAGAAGCCAAGACACCCAGCCCTCACAAGTTACAAAGCCCTTTGTATGTAGCATAAAAAGGGCTGCCTCAGAGAAGGCACTGTGGTTTTGAAATAGGTACATTAACTTCTCTCCAGGCAAGGGACACTTCAGAGGACTGCCTGCTAATCACGTGGCTTTTTAGTCAGCAAACAACACATATAAATGACAAATGCTTGAATTGGAGGTGTCAGTAATGCTAACCCTGAACCTGAGCCACAGAGTCACAGAATCACAGAATAATTTAGGCTGGAAAAGACCCTTAAGATCATCAAGTCCAACTGTTAATCTAACAGTGCCAAGGCCTCCACTAAACCATGTACCCAAGCACCACACCTACACATCTTTTAAATACCTCCAGGGATGGAGACTCCACTGCTTCACTGGGCACCCTGGTCCAATGCCTGCTCACCACTTCTGTGAAGAAAATTTTCCTACTATTCAGTCTAACCCTTCTTTGGCACAACTTGAGGATGTCCTATTGCTTGTTACTTGGGAGTAAAGACTGAATCCCTCCTGGCTACAACCTCCTTTCAGAGCAAACGTAGCAAAGCTTGGAATTTTTCTCACACTTTTCTTTTTTCCTCTTCTACACATGTGCAAGAAGTGTAGTTCTCTAATACCATATAGGCACAGAAAATGCTGAGAGATTTTATAAAAAGTTACACAGTCTGCCTCCAGGGAGTCTGTATATTTTGGTGCCTACTCACAACTTTCTTCCTTAAATTCCACTTTAAATTCCACCTAAATTCTCCTTTCATCTTCTCACCAAAGAGAAGATGAGGTACTGGTCAGAGGGGCTGTTCTTTTTTCCTGTATCCCTTCTTTCATCTAGTTTTGGTTTTGTTGCCCAAAATGTTTCTGTTGTGCAAGAAGACTGCATTCCTTTAAAACAAAACAAAACAAAACTTGTAGCAGAGAAACTATTGGAGAGGTAAAAAAATTTGGATTTTGTTACTTTAGTCAAATGAATATATTTATAACTTTGGAGAAAGCATTTGATTTTTTGAAATTTTGTTCTTGGCAAAAGGTGTGCTTTCCTTAAATGTGTTTTTAAAGTGTGTTTCTTTTATAAATAATTTAAATTTAATTTTTATTTTAATGCAAATGATGTATTATCACTGATAGCTGGCCAGACTAACTTACAGTGCAGCATGCTGGTCTTCACAACTCTGTGTTACAAGACAATGTTTCCCTCACTGACAGAGGACTGAGGATCTGTAAAGTCACTAAAGCACATCATAAAGTGTGGAACCACCCAAAACGTGAGTTCAGAGCAAAATGACACAGCAGAGAATGGAGACATCATCCCAG
Source organism: Rhipidura dahli (assembly GCA_013399225.1). NCBI lineage: Eukaryota > Metazoa > Chordata > Aves > Passeriformes > Rhipiduridae > Rhipidura > Rhipidura dahli. The sequence continues at coordinate 37,269 of VXAC01006182.1, read as the reverse complement.
ATGTTGTGGATTTGCCTAGAAATAGAAAGGCATTCAAGAAGGAGTGGTCATAGGTTGTTCCTCATTTATCACTGTCAGAAAGCACAGGACTGTACAGGACACTGTTGGAGACAGAAACCTGTTACAGGGAGCTGACAGAGTTCAGTCCTCTGTCAAGCCAAGCCTTCAGCTCAGCAAGCTGGAAGCCTGACTGTGTGAACTGCATAACATCTGTCTATGTTCCCAAACCATTGCAGCCCAGTAAAAAGGACTCAGCTAATTAACAGAGCAACAACCCAATAAATGGTGTTTACAAGTTGTTCAAAGAAAACTATAGCCTCAGAAGAAAAGAAAAAGACCACAATTTTCAGCTTTAATGTTCAATTTCTACTTCAGAAACACATCTGTAGCAATCATAAGGATTCATTTTGTTTAACAGGTGACATATGCTTTAATTTACAGTGCAAAGTTGAGAAAAAAAAATAAGAAGGAGTTGCAAAGCACTTGGGATTCTAGGTGAAGAAACATATATGTCCTTGCTACAGAGATGTAAGTGGTTGTTTCCCCGCTGCACCAAGAACTTATTTGTAGGTGGCCAACCATGATAAAATAAACTAAATGAATAGTTATGAGCACTATATAAATGCACTATTTAAACTGCATATTATTACTCTTACATTTCCTCTTCCCTTCCTTTTCCACATACTGCTTAGGTTGTGCATGTAGTTGTAGTGAATGTTGACTGGGCCAGCTCCAGTAAACAAATGCTAGAGTAAAATCTCTTTTTCCATGTAGTCATGACCAGTCCTGGTCATTGACAAACCCCCTTTGTATGCGCTGTTTTAGCTGATCTCATCAAAGCAGCTGAGCTTTGATAACTTTGTCATCTATCTTGCTTACTACCAAATCTAGTCATTCCCCAGAAGGACACTTTTTCACAGCTACTATTGGAAGAGAAAACAGTTTATTAACAGCTCCAGAAACATTCCTGCTCAGATTTTACACCTATCTGGCATAGGAGAGGGCAAATCTGCAAATCTGGCTGGTTCCTGATTGAATTGACACCTGGGCTTGACCACAGCTCTTGACTGCAGTTTCCAAGTGGTTACAAGCTGGTCCCAAGTGTTTCAGGAATAAAATTAAATTAGCTGTTCTTCCAGGAATACAATGAGATTTGTTCAGAGACAAATCTAGGCTGCGGCAAGCACAAGTTTCTCTTTTGCTGAGCAGAAGGAAAGAAAAAGTATATAGCTATAGTTGTGGATATGGGTGAGCTAGGGTTTCATAAACTGATTTATAAATCCTCATAAAGACCACTTACATCTACTAAAAAGAAGTCCTGTCTGGCTGTACAATATAGTGCATTATTATGGGGGAGAAGTTGTTTAGATGGTAAATCAAATGTAAAATCTGTATAACTGCTTTCCAACTTGAGTTTTGAAAATGATTTTTTCCCTGTTAGTAGGTACTGGTTAAAAGAATTTTTCAGAAATTAATTTTCACAAATTAATCTTGAAAACACAAAGGATGACATCCCATGATTTTTAAAATGATGATAGTATTTAAAGACTCTGCATGGCTCTCAATCTCTGGCAGGAGATAACAGTTTTTCCAAGTGACTCCTATACAAAAAAATAACTCCAGTTATTTCTCGGGAGTCATATAACCAGGTAGTTATAGTACTTTTTAAAAACATCTGATATTTTTATCACAATATAACTACTGATTGCTCTTTCTAAAAAAATTGTTCTCTAGCATTATTGTGAAATATGTGCATGCTTTGTTCTCTTCAACCCTAGTACATCTTTCCATCTACTCTGCATCAGTAATCTGGAAAAATGAAATATTTGACACATTAAAGACTCAATGGCTCAGTAGTGACGTCTTTATTTCCTCCATCCATATAGCATTTCTTAAGTAATACATGTTTATGAAGTTAATATCACATCAGCACCAGGACCATCTGAACCCTAACTAATGGGCTTTAAAATGTGCTTCTCACAGAAAACTGAATAGGCAGTACATCATCCAGAGTTCATCTTGACACTTGTTACACTCCAAATGTAGATTATGGGTCACCAGCAATGTAGTAAATACCTTTCAAATTAAGTCCAAATCACACAAGGTGACATGCGGCATGTACAGATTCTTACCTGCAGCATAAAAAATCTCAAGTGACTTGGATTTAAATACAGTTATAACCTGTATGATGGCCCTGCCCAGAGGTGTTCTGTAGAGCTACTACTGCAGTCACACCTTCTGTTGTATTCAGGGTGTAATAAAAACTTCTTTACACTTTTTCAAGAAAAACATGCTTTTTATTAGGTTAAAAAAAAAAAGTCATCTAGTATATTGAGGTCCAGTCTCAAGACAACAGAGACCAGATCCACACTTTGGAACACCAGTAGACTGTGTTAACAGCAGGCACTGATCCCTCCTAGCAGCAGCTGCTGTGCGCCCCGAGAAGGGTATTCCTTCTCAGCAGACTTGCAGCTTGCTTTTAGTGGTGGAGACATAGGCTGATCTGCAACAGGAATGCCATGTCACTTTCCACTCCTCCTCTTGCAGAAATGTTTTGGTTCTTTTGGGGTATTGGAGAACGCCTCCAGCTCTCCTTTCCTTGGTGGAAAAGGGGCTGAGAGCCATTAGCCATTCCTGAGCTTCCAGTAACTAGCCAGATCCCATCAGTCTAGTGGGTGGTTTGGGGCACAGACAGGAGCTCTTACAAGCTTAGCTTTCCTTCCGCAAAAAAGACCACATGACCTATCTGCAATGTACTTTGAGGTATGCGGTTTTAAGGAAATGCAGAAAAAAAATCAGTAAAAAAATTAAATTCCGTAAAACTCTTGTGTAAAATCTTCAAAAGTAGTGTGTATCCTTGTAGTGGTAGTAGTGACAGAGCTGTGCAAAACATACCACTGAGGTGATGAATCTCTGTGGCAGCTGCACCACCAGGTTTGTTCTCAAGCATTCTCTCCTCTGCCAGGGTTGCAAGTTTATACTTTGAGTCCAGATTAACATTTTGATGGGGCCAGATTCTGGAAGCAGTTTAACACTTGTCCTTGTCTACATTATATTGACATCAGATTGTTTATTTTCAAATAGCTCTGTGTAACATACAAAGTTTTCCAGAGCCTGAAACCTGGAGCTGAACCTAATACCTAACTTCTTAGTGACCAATGACCTGAACTGACCCCTCACCTCACTGTCAGGGATGAACAACAGCTATTTATTGATAGATAAAATTGATACAAAGCCTTACAACAAACAGCTGGCAGTGCCTCCAAAATCAGGTATCTCCTGCAGTCAAGATTTAGACACACCCACAGAAGGAATGGGTTAAAAGTAGTTTTCCATGATAAGGGGTAAGTCAGCCTGCTAATTTCCCAGTTGTCAAACCTAATGATATGTCACAATTTAAAAATATGTTATCTCTGTTTGGGCTGCACACTGTTATTTTGGAACTCTGTATCTATGCAAATAACTAACATGATCTAAATAAAGTAAAAACAATCTTTAGCTCTTATGTATTGGAGATTTTACAGTTTTGTGCCTTTGAACTTCTAGGTTTGTTGCTCCAGCTCCTTCTCCTCATCACATCAGCCCCCAGAGAATGTCCATTCAACATCCCATGATGCAGAGACAGACTCCACAACCTTCTCAGCTTCCACAGCCTGCAGGAATGCCTCTGAAGACATACCAGCCAGAAGAAAGCCCTTCTTTTCAGCCAAATGCCCTTCACATCCAGGGTAAGAAGGAAGAATCTTCATCACTGGTGTTAGTTATTTGTTGCTATTGCTTGTTTTCAAACTAAGTGCTTCAGGGACTGGCACTGATATTTTGAAGGCACTTTTCCATTTGAAAGACCCTGGGAAGTAGCCTCCAGAAGCCTCCTTCAGACTTCCTGAAAATTCATTACCTTAGCTAGTTGTTATTCATCCTGGTATGGAGTTACAGGTTTCTCTTCAGACCGATTTTCAGTGCTGTTCTTGAAACAGAATGGCAAAAATTTCTCTGATGGCTTCTAACGTTAAACTTCTAATCCCTCCTGACATAGCAAGTAAGTGTTAACCAGGTTTTCAAGAGATAGGGTATTTTTCTCCCTTGCACTTGTGGGGAGATGGAGAACTCTGCTTCTGTGAGCACAGAAGATGCTTGCAGATGTGTTCCCACTTGTAATCAGCTTCTGCAAGACTTCTCTCTCTCTTCAATCCTGTATATTTCTTCTGTAGCCAAGAAGAAAATTAACAGCTCGTGGGTTGTTTTATTTGTTTGTTTTTCCTAGCTGGCACGGAGACTGAATGCTAATTACCTTAACATTTCAGGAGTGTGTTGACAGCAGTATTGCTGTTTCCTCTCAACTGTTTAAATATATGGTTTGCCATATTTATAGGCACAAGGTACATAGCAGACTGGACTTTTAAAGGTCTTAGGATTCTGCTTATTGATCAGGCTTCCTGAGAATTATCATTGTAGATATCATAGGAAACACCTTGGGAAATGCAGGGCTTCTTTAATTTTCTTCCATTGATGAAAGCAGTCTCTCTAGGCAAAGAGAGGAAAGAGGCATCTCCCTGACTTCATAAACGTGAAGGACAGAAAGGAAAGTGCCAGTTCTGTTCCATTCTTCATATCATACTAGACCACATGGGAGCAGGATCTGAGACAGATGATTTTCTTCCAGAAGGTAGTAACTCTTTTACAGCACTGATTAGTACTAGAAGAACATGAAATTTACCAATGGATGCAAGCAGTTACTGTTGGCTTTCTATATTCTCTGATAGAGGATTCACTAATAATGTATGGCCAACGGAGTACAGGGTGAAATTTATTAATATACAGTTCACTGTCATATGACATAGGCCAAAACATGGCAGAACAGGTTCAGTGAATCCCTAGTGCAGGGCATGAAGGGATCAGGTTAGCCCTTTTGTTACCACAGTACAACATATTTTACTTGATCCCATATTTTGCTGAACATTTGGAAAGAACTCTTCTGGAAAGGCAAGAACTCATCTTCTGGATGGAAAGGCATTGAGACATTAAGGTCTGTCTTCCTGCCTGGAACAAAAATTGTCTTTCAGTTATACAAATGGCTTTACCACCTTTTTCCTCTTGTGGTTATGGAAGTTTTAGGAATCCTAGAAGCTGGGATCACAACCAGTTGCTCCTAAGTAGAAGACTTTCCAAAGAATCCTGCCTCCCAGGGGTTCACAAATCACCCTGCCAAGGGATTAACTGTCCTCCACACAGGACTTGCACCGGGCAACCTTCATGTCTCCTTGGGCATCTTCTGTTTAGGGCAGGCCAGAACAATGCTACTGTGTTCCCATCTCCTTCTCCTACAGTCCAAAGAGGATTTTAAAGGACAAAAGATGTAGGTCCTCATTCTTCATAAGAAGAAGCCCCAGTAGAGACCCTCATCTCAGTGCATGCCATATTTGAATTTAAGCCCCATTAAACATCCAAATTTAAGATGGAGTTTAATACTATTTTTGAGATCAAATAATGGCTGACCTCAAGGGCTTGGACCTTAAACCCATACCATAGTTAGTCCCACATTAGCATTACTGTGTCTGCCTCACTATCCTAGGAAAGCCCATGTTGAAAATAGGCACTGCTGACAGGAATTACGTGAACATGGATAACAACTTAAAGTTCAAATTCTAAAGATCTTGGCACTTAAAACCGGTATGAAGACAATGCAGACTGAACTTTACTACTTAAATTTTTTTTAGCATTGAAAGATATAATACAGTACAATTCAATACCCACAATGTGGGTATTAAATGTTATTTTCAAAAATCAAGTAGCCTATTGTCACTGTACAAGGTATTTTGCCAGAATGTACTCCCTCCAGCTTAAGCACAGCTGTCTCATCCTGTGTGCTACACTGAAAGTGTTGTCCTGTGTGCCTTAAAGTCTTACCTAAACTTTATCAAAAGCAGATGTTTCAAAGGTTCATGTTTTCCCAGTAGCAACACAAAGATTGCTGTCTTCCTTTGTCATACCATTACAATACAGAAAAGCACCACAGAGCTATCTCCAGACCATACTATTTTGTATAAAAGAAGTGGCTGAGGAAAGTTGGGTTAATTTCTATCTCCTGCAGTTCATAACCTGCCTTTTCAAGATTTAAAGTGCTGTAACTATAGTCACCCCAGCTCATTCTGCTACCAGACAATGGTGACAGATTGCCTCAGTATGTAGTCTTAAACTTGTCAGTTCCATTTAAATTGGCTTTATCAAGGACGAAAGAGTTTCATTGCCCAAAAGCTTTTTGAAGAAAACAAGTGCTAAACAGACTCAGTTTCTGAATGCCTGAGCATCTTAAAAGATCATGGTGATCCTGGAGTACTACCCTTTAGAAAGAAATGATGTATGAGATCCAAGACTGACAGCCTTCTTGTATGTCATAGTTACTTTTATTGTGGAACGTCTTTTTCTTGGAAGAACATTGTCTACAGTTCAAGTTTCATTATTTGTTCTGAGTGATTTTCAACTACACAGTAATGTCAGAGAGGGCTTTCTGTTGCTTCAGTTAATATTACATAATCGACTAAATATTCCCTTTTCTTGCTCTTGTGAAATTCACCACATCCTTTGCTGCATGGAATGTTTGGCAGTGATGATGTTAGACGCCTCACTGAGCTGTAGAAGTGAAGCTCATCTTTTCCTTTCATTAAGTTGTAGTATCTTTACTGGATTACCATTCAGCAAATCTGAAACTACCCTGACCTGGAGACTGGAATGACAACTTCCCAGCTAGATGCTGTTGTATACCAACATGTGTTTGTAGACAGAAGACAGTACAGGTACTGGCAATATGCAACAATTGCCCCAGCACCTGTATTGTACTGGTGATTCTTTTCAACCATGAAAAACTACTCTCAGGAGAGGTGCCTGAAGACACAGGCATCTACAGTACACAAGCAGCTGCAAGAATAAGGTACTGCTTGCTCTGAGACAAGCCAGAAAACATGCAAGGTACAAAAGAAAAGAACAGCAACAGAAGTTCCCTCTTCAGAGTGAGAAAATTTATTGTGCTTGTAGTATAGAGTAAGGTAAAATATTTTTGGGCATGGGAATAGCTGACTTGCTTTTGTATGCGTCTGATGCTGTGAACATTTTTTCACTAGAAGTCTGGTTGTCCTTTAAAATTGTATCTGTAGCTCTGGTCACATGTGTTTGTGAGTTAAGCTGTTGACCAGAACTGTCTGAGTAATGAAAGGAATTTAAAAAATCATGTAAAGTATTCATTAAAAAAAAAAAAAGAAAAATTGTTTTTTCATTAAAAATTGTTAGCTGATATGAGCTAGCTATATTAGTGCCTCTATACAGATAGCTCCACTTGTAACAGCTATCTTTAAATTACAAACAGTAAGATTTTAATAAACAGAAACATTTATATTCTTTTCACATTTGCAAATCATTCTCTTATTATAGTATGTGACTTAGATCTCTCTCTTACTTTTCCTTTTGTTCTTCACAGTCAGATGGTAACACATGATTACTTGGTGTTTGTCCAATTTGCCTACTGGACATGCAGAGATGTAGCATAAAGAAACCCTATATTGAAGGATTTCAGACTGAGGACAGCTGGAATTTTTACATGCCACAGCAGCAAAGGCTGCTTACGCATGGCGTGTATTTCTGAATGGCAACTGTAATGATTTTCTTGAGAAAATATTCTCTATTTCTTGTGGCAGGCAGAGAGGTGACTGTGTAGCAAACAGATGTCCAGCAGAAACTTCCCACCTTATGGAAATTATAACTGTGGTAGTCATTCATTACGTTTCTGTAATGAAATATTTGTCCACAACAGTTCAGTAGGATAAGGATGTTGTTACAAATGGACCACAACTGCACGTGTGAATTTGAGCTGAGCTGTCTGCCAGGGCTTTTTGGATGTTCAGGATCTCTCAGGACAAGCCTCTTTATGTGATAAAAACCAAGGACTTCTTGCTTTTAGAAGCAATTCTTCCAGCTTACAGCTGCTTTATCATATTCAAAAACATTTCACTTTCCTAAGGAAGTAATGCTGTCATCTCATCAAAATAGCTGTTGGTTCTGTACCTTGACATAATGAATCTTGTCTGTAGTGTACTGATTCAAAGAAACACAACTGATGTAACCTTGTGTGTGTGTGTGTTTTAAACAGTTTAATCAGAGTTGCAGCTGAAATGTTCAGTTGCTGGAACTTTATTAGCTGCATGAAAATACAGAAAACTGATGCTACAGTTAGTTCCCTAACAGATACCTCAAGTATGGTCAGGATCTACTCCCTGCATTGGATATGGTTTCATGTTATCCTGCATTCAGCTCTTTTGTAGATTATCTTGGCCATGGCATGTGTAAACAAAGACGCCAAGTTAGGAGATTTTGCGGTGTGATGTTGGGCTCCAGTTCTAAGACCTCTTGGCTTGATGTACTGCAGATGCACACAAAGACATTTAGAATAGAGCTAAATAACTGAGGGGAAGAGAACTACATGTTCTTATTTCTTGTTATGGCTCTCTATTTTAAAAGATGGGTAATTGACACTGAATTGTGCAAAGAACTTATATCTAGGAAAGTTACATTACTTTCCTGTGTTCTTTTTCCATCATAAAAAATTTTTGCTCAGTCTCTATGCATGACCCTACTATCAACCAGCTGTCTTGGCGTCAGTGAGACCTGTGGATTTTATTCAGACTTTACTTGGGTAATCTTATTTTATTTTGAATTTAGCATTTTCTCAGATTTTTCAGGCAGATGAACAGTATGACTCTGGAGTGTACTGGTTCAGACACAGGATTGCAAAGTGGAGGGACGTATTTCCTGAAAACTTTCAGGTTCTAGCCAGTCAGGTCATGCTGGAATCAGGATGTCCACGTAGCAGACTGTGTTTGAAATTAGTAGCAACTTGAGGAAGTTTTGGGGAGCATCACATCAATATGGCTTTATTTGTTTAAAATTATTGAAGACCTGGTGGTAGGGCAGTTGAAGTTTTTATCATTCTCATGGCCATGGTTACACATACTATCCTTTGTATCTCTGTCCAGCTCTTTTACTGACAGCCTTCTTCTCATTCCAGGTTTTTATGGGCAGCTGCAGACTTTCTGCCCTCCCCATTATGCTGACCCTCAGAAGAACATACAAGACAGTGTTTCTTGCAATATGGTTCCTCCTGTTGAAGACTGCTTAGCTCCCACATCAGTGGGCCAGGCAGGGCTTGGCATTTTCCATCGAAGTTTTTCAGGTCATTCTGGTATCAAAGGTAAATAACAGCTGGTGATTTTGTGGATGATTGTGTACAGTTTGTGAACTTTGGCAGATGTTCTTGAGCTGTGTGTTTGGGTGGGACGTGTCATGACAGATTTGACTCTTCACAAAGAGGAGATAGTTTTCAGACCTTGGTGGAGCAGTTGGTGTTGGGAGGCAGGCAGTCGCCACAGGTGACAGCAGCAGCTGGCCTTCATGCAATCTTCACACTGGTGAAGGCTTCCTGAGTTCCTGCCTGTGGGGCTCAGACAGCCTCTGGCTCGTGTATTTGCTTTAAAAAGCAGTCCATTGAGCCATCTGTGATGTTTGTGCAGTCACTCCACTCCATTGCACATATTGTGGCAGAGACCTGAGATGATCCAAACCACTGATTTTGCTTTGTGGATGTTGGTTTTTATCAGTCTTGAATTTAATTTTTCACATTTCTATGGCAAAAACTGCCTGGATGCAAACTCATCTGTGTGCACTTAACTTAGTCTGTGCCTAGATGGAAAGTACTTAGGGGCTTACATGCTGCTCTGGAAGGGTGAAAGTTATCTCTGTGCAAAGGATCAGCACCAGACAGTGAGCCTAATCTTAGGGCCCAAGTAATGCCCAGGTCTTTTACTATCCTTTCACACAGGATGAATCCACTTAACATTTATTGTGCTTTGAAGCCCCTTTTATGTCTTGGTCCTTCAGCAGTGTATTGTAAAGCCAGTGCACCTGTAATTTCAAAGAGGCATCTCACAGTATGTAAACATGTTATCCAAAAGATGGGAGTGTGTCTGAAAACAGTTACTCTGTGCTTACTACTGCCACTTGTAAAAGGTAGTAATTTCTGTGCCAGAGTCTGTTTCACACCAAATGCATTCTACAATATTTTATTGTCTTACATCCTGTGTTCAATATGATGAAATTTGTTAAAGAAGCATGAAGTTTATTTTTAAAATTATCACCCATTAAATGGGGAGGTGTTAGTTGCAATGAAATCTGCTCTACTTCAGACTTGATTCTGACAGAACTGAAAATTCCTCCCTTGGTAAGCAGTAAGTTATGTAATTAATTCATACATACGTTGGCTTATTTATTTTATTTGTGTATTTGATTTAAAATCATTTCCAGCTCTATGCATAAGTATTAGGACATACTTCATTATATAGTTATCCTACTTATTAACTGAGGGGATTTTTGTTTTGTTTTGTTGTTTTTTCCCAGTGTATGACTTTCCAGCAGGGTCTGTAGGTATCTTTGGTGATTCAGCTTGCAGCATGCCAGAGGACAGCAGTTTCCTACAAGTAAATGCAGTGGATCGTTGTTCCAGCCAGCTTTCTTCTGTATACACTGAAGGCTAAAGTAATGTATCTCATTACAAGAACTTGATTCTGTTTCATCTTGCCCTTCTGGTATTTCCCTACAATTTTTTTCTCTCCATGAAACTGCCATGTATGTATGGGGATATGACTAGATATACATACATAATGGAGAAGAAAATAGCAATTACCAAGCATTCTTCATTTAATCAAGCAGCCAACTGAGAAAGAGAATATTTGGAGAAAGCGAGCTTTGCCAAAACCTTAGCAATTGTTTCTTTTCTTCTCACCTGTGGTACAGCAACTATACTTTTTTATTATTTCTTCTTTTTAATTTCTCAAAGGGAATTCAGAGACCAAATAAGAAAACTGGATGTTGGCTGTAATCCTTTCAAGCTAAATGGGTATACTTACAGAAGAACACAGCTTTAGAAAATTCCTTTTTCAAAACAGGAAAAGAAGTAAAACCAGAGCATACTACAAGCATTTCAAAGGCATACAGTTTTTGTACAATCTGTTTGCATGTGATAGTTATAAAGTTAACCACACACCAGTGTCCAAAACGGAGAGAAATTAGACATAAATGTTGGCACCACCTGTTGGAGGCATTGGTGTGGCTTTTTTTTGGATCAAAGGTCATTGGTATTGGATTTCTTACAGGCCTCAGGTTAGGTGTCCTTTCTTTCCCTCTATATTTTAACCCATACAGTATGACTTACTATTTTCCCAATATTCATTCTGACCCAGTGCTATGAGTGTGAATAAGAAGGGTTAAATACACAAGAAGTTATGTGGATTTTGTCTCTGTTTAGCACTCCTGCCAGATAAGAATAAATGCATTTTAAATTTCAGTTGCTTTTTAATTAGATTGTAGAGCATAGTTGCTGTATGTGCTATAGGATTCTGCAGGAAGGTTTAAAATATTTTGTAGGAAAGATTCTTCCTTAAATTCCACAATTTTTTGAAAAAAAGCTATCTGTACTGATACAATAAATTTTGGTTGCCCTAACCTTTTTCCGTAACACATTTTCAGAAAAAAGAACTACTCTTAAGTGTACTGTGTTTCCTCTGGTTACTTAGAGAGGTAAAACTAGACTAGTTTGGTGGTTTTGATTTTCTTGCTCAATGTCAGACTCAAGGTCCTCAAATTTAGTCCAGGATGCAAGCAAATGAGGTTGTCCTTCATGAAACCTGCAAGGTTATGAGTTAAAAACAGTATTTTGCAGTGGGGGTGTCATCACTGTGATCCTGTATACCTTGAGAACAACTCTTACATTAGTAAGACTGAGTTTTTAGGTTTTAATTCCTGTTCATCCATTTCATGGACTTCCTACTGTGTAGTGTGCATGTTAATATTCTCATGGCCTGATAGAATAAGGACAGAAATTTGAAGTTCTTTCTTGCAGGCTGGACCATAACTATGCTTCTGAAATCACTCTTCTAAAAAGATAAACTTGAAAAGATAATGCTTATACAACCTTTTTTTTTTTTTTTCCTGGCAAACTTTTGAGAGTTTTTCAGTCCAATTTGGCTCAAATTCATAATTTAATCTGGCATTATGTGGAATAGATGAATTTATGTCTAGATGTTTTTGAACACTGGCAATCTTTCAAGGTTTGTATTCATGAAGTAACTTCTTACGTGCAGTCAAGTGCATAAATATTTAATGGAGACATATTCATCCGATACGTAGAATATATGGATAAACCATGCACACAAATGAAGTACAATGAGAAGTAATGGGACTAAAATACAGCTAAATCAGTGCTAAGTTCTTCCCCCTTTTATTCTGCTTCTCACATCACAAATGCATGTGTCCCTCTGCTCCAGCCTGCACTAAGAGGTCTAGATGTTACCACATGTGATTTGCACTGGGTTAAATGACACCAGGCATCCCTCACAGCTATACCAGTGCAATCAAAAAGAGAGTCCTTTTGCATTAATGTGCATTGACCACAAGTTTTACCTTTTAATAAAGCTTTAATTTTGTGCTATCTTAAAGCCCATGCTGTGGCCACTGCACAGGCATAACTTCGTTCAGTAGTAATAATTAATCACACCGAACACTTCAGTTTCAAATGTGTGGAATTGTGTTTTGTTCATCCAAAGTCATCAAGGGCAGGATTAGACTGTGTGTGGATATTTGCATGTACATACATATTCACCTATATACTTTGTATATATAAATCCTTCAAAATTCTTTTAACCACATGATCGTCCAGAATTTCTCCACTGCTGTTTACAAAATTGAAATATTGTTGCTGTCTTCAGATCTGTGCCACCTTGACTTTCAAACCTTTTGAAATACTTTTTTCTAGTATCTGAAAGTTGTTCCGTAGAGCTGGGGGATTATACATTCTGAAACATGCTAACCAAAGGGAAAGTGGGAGTACAGAATTCAAAAAGGGCATTTTTAATTTGGGGGTTCATCAGTTACATTTAAAAAAAGCAAGTTTTGCAAGTCATTAATTAATTCTTTCACATACACATACACACTGTATATATTTACAGCTTTCCATGAGCCTTAATCCTAAAAAGAAGGCCCTAGAGTACAGTCAAATCAAGCATATAAATGTGGGCTACCAGTCTGTAAAAAGGTATGCCTTTGTTTACTTCTCATTCAGAGACAAAGAGGATTCTTCACTATTATTTCATTATTCTCTTTGGAGTTGGACTGTCTTCGAGGCATAAATTTAATCACTGAGGGCAATTGCATAAAAAGCCCCATTGTATCTCATGTGTATTGGATATTTAAATAGGGGATCCTGTTTGTCACAATGAAAAATGGTGCTTGAGAAAATACAATTTTGTGGGTTATCTGTGTAACCAAGTTATTTGCAAATACTTGTGCCTCAGTGATTTTTGTGTTATCCTACTTGCTGTATTTTTAACTTTCTAAAGGGATTCATATATAAGAGATGAAGTTATTTTAGACTGTGGACATTAAACAACATTCAAAAGACACTATTTACAATGATTCTTTTATGCAATCCAACTGTTTCCCGACTCAGTGGTCTATTTATATCTGCATTAGGAATGGTTCTACACTGGAGTTTTAAATACAGTCTCAAAGGGCATGTGTACAAGTGGAAGTGTATGAGAGTGCACGTGTGTATCTGGATCTCCCTTTCTACACGTATGTGTACACACAAACACACAGGCATTGTGGCTTACTACTACCAGATGCTGAAGTGTTGCAGTGCTAAAGCCATCTGTCACACTGTATTTTCCTTTCAGCTTTTCTTGAAAAGGTGTGAATGAGTATAAAGATTACATTTTAACTGTTTATTCCCTGTTTTCCCTGTGTAATTTTACAGCAGATTTTTTTAAAACAGCACTTTTTCTTGTTTGTATGAAATTTTGTTCTTGGTTTGGGGCTTTATATATATATATATATATATATTTCCGTGAAGCAGGTAAAGCAAAAGAAAAAGACCACAATTTAAAATTAGCTGAATGAGTTTTTATTTAAGAAAAATAAATCCTTTTGTTCTGTACTGAAAGCAGCATCTGTACAGAAAGCAGCATCTTGTGTAATATTTTTTACACAAAGCACTTTGGTGAGGAGAGAAAGTGGGATTATGTTTTTCCTAAACCTTACAGAGTAATCTACATATTTATACATGCTTACGTATATACATATGATCTTAATTTGCCATCCTGTATATCTGGCTGATATATCTTGCTCTAAAGAAATATTTGTTGCATGTCATGAAAAAACAAGAATTCAGAAGAATTAGTTACACCTTTTACTCTATTAGTATGTATAATTTTGTGATTTGTTACAGTTATTTTTCATACAATCATAAGTTATTTTTGTCCTGTTTCATAACATTCTATTTTATGTAAATGGTAAAAGTGAAAGGTGTATGTGCATGGAACAAATAAAACTGGAAAATTATAACACCATTACATTACCTGTAGAACATATTTTTGTCAGATGCCTTAAAAGAGAACTGCTCCAGCTGTTGTCCTTCCCCATAAAACTGCTTGTATTTGTATGGATTCATACAATTAGAAACAGAAATAGGGAAAAAAAAGGTCAGAGATTTCTCAAACAAACCCACTTGGCTCAGAGTTTTAAGTCTGGATTTAATTATTATTGTGTTGAGGCTAGAGATTTGTAGAGATAAATGAATGCCTCAGTGTGTGTTTACACCCTGGGTGGAGACACAAATAAAAGAACAAAATTTAATTACATTTTTGTGCTGTGATAATTTTTAATTTTTATGGGTTTATTTGGTCATGTGACTAGACAGTACAACATATCAAGGCATTTTGCTTTTTTGTCTGGTTATTGTTTCTAACATGCTTTAACAACTAAGCTATTTCAGAGCACTTAATGTAAGGAAGAGAGCATTTTTTTTCATGTAAGGAAGAGAGCAATTTTATACTCTGCATTAGAAAAAATGAAAACAGAAGATAAAGACAGAAGTTGATGCATGCTCATGTCCAAAACACATCCTAAGAATCCAACAGGAGACAAGAAATTACCTCGTACCACACCCACATATTGGACTAGAAATGAAAGGACAAAATACGAACTAATAAAATAATTAAGTGCAGAAAAATCCTGTTGCAGGATTGCAAAGAGGCCTTTGAAAATAATGGTCCTAGCTGATCTCACTATGAAATTATTAACATGGTTGGCTCTGTGTCAACCATGAGCAGATAAAAACTCCTAAGCCCACAGTTGCTGACACTTATATATGTGATCTTGTAGAGTTTTGCTAAAAATAAACTTTGCCTAGTGCAATCTTATTTACGCTGCATTTTAATTTAATGTAAGAAACTGGCTCCATGGTTTAGCAAATATTGTTAGTGAATTCTGTAAGCTACCATGAAGAACTGGGAGTTTTTGAATTCAAGTGTTTCAAAATTCAGTGTTTCTTTTTTAATTGAGAGCTCTTAAAATGAGACATATAAAAGAAGTACATAAGTTCCATAGGCACTGGAGAGTAACATAGCTCAAAATACCTCAAAGGCATGTGCCTTTTCCTGAGTGCTTGAGCTGGACCAGTGTTTCATGATGTCCTGTAAAACTATCCTACAGCAAAATAGTCAAGTGTATTAAAGAAATTTTTTGACAGGTATATTCCTCCAAAGAACATAATTTCTGAATGAAAGTTGTCTAACTTTTTATTTGATGAAGTGTTTGCGTTAGGGGTTTTACTGTTTCAGAACAAAATCCCATTTTGAAACACCAGAAATTCTCACAAGATGAAAATTTGGGGGGTGGGAGAGACAGTCTTAATTCATTGCTTGTATGAACTTATAGCTATGAATTCTCCCATGCAATTGTGCCAAAGCCCACTGTATTTGTGAATTTATACCAGCTCTGCCCTAATGGAAAACACTTCAATAAAGCTTTATGTACACCAACCTCCTTCAAAAGAGGGGAAAAAATAAACATAATTCTTCCATTCTGAATATGTATCTACTTGTACTTACTGCAGTTACTTACATGATACCTTATATTAGAAGATAAGAGTGAGGATGTCTACATGAAAACACAATTGACCATTTTCCTAGACCATGATCCTCAAGAAAATGCTTTGCATTCAAAGTTGCTGTTTCCTACCTCGGATCACTCTAAAACTCCAAGTAACATCACATGTGTTTTGAATTCCCTGGTTTTCAGACTGTTTCTGTTACCCACTGTTACCCTTTGAGAAGCAGTTTTAAAGATCTTCTCCCATAGTGGACAGTCTTAAATTGGACAACTTGTGCATGACTGTATACTCACTTACTGCAATAAACTACAAGAAACAGAATGGTAAAATTAATCTTACAGAATGAAAAATGTTAGCTCTTTTAAGGTTGCTATGTCTCCTTCCAAAATGTTAATTTATATTTTTCCTTTACCTTCCTTGAAACTATAATGTTCTCTTTTAAAAGCTAAGTATGAAAAATCAGTCTACCACATCT
Source organism: Rhipidura dahli (assembly GCA_013399225.1). Classification (NCBI taxonomy): domain Eukaryota; kingdom Metazoa; phylum Chordata; class Aves; order Passeriformes; family Rhipiduridae; genus Rhipidura; species Rhipidura dahli. Next base: position 20,806 of record VXAC01006182.1, on the reverse strand, counting down.
TCCCATGCCATTTATAGATTTACAACCAAAGTAAATTTACCCAGCAGTCAGTATCATTAATGATTCACAAATGAGATGGGTTAGTTCAGTGAACTGTAACAAAGAACACCTTTCTATGTGTCTAGTTAAACGTTCCAACATGCCTTTGTTATAACTAAAAAATGCAAACCTTATGCATGGTTGCAGTTAGGTACACAGGATAAAACATTACAAATACATCTAGGCAGAGAGAAGAAAACATAACCATTTCCTCAATATTATACTTTTTTCCTTTTTGATCAAAAATGTATCAGTGGTCAAACTCCAAGCTTGGCTGCATGTAAATCATCCAGCTTCAGCTAGTCCAGGAATGGACAGAATGAGGTTGATTAAACTCATGAAAGGGTGAGCTGGCCTTCTTATTCCCTGAAAATTCTGGCTAAAATCTGTTGGATAAATAAAAACCAAAGTGGCTTCTGCAACCGTGGCTACTGTATTTACAATCCTAATAACTAGATTGGCAGCACTGTGATTTCACCCACCACTTTGCATAGCACACAGTTGTAATTAAGCTGTAGTTATCTTTGACTGGAGGAAGAAGAAGGATACTCTATTTTAATGGAAGGTAAATTAGTAGTATATGAGGGAAGTTCCTAGGGAAAAAGTTAAAGCACTAATACAGGGCCAGCTTATCCAGTGAAGAAGGGGGAATAGTGTTACATGGCACCATTATTGCACTAAACCTTTATTCATGATCAATTTGACATCTATGCAATGACGAGTTAAAACAGTTCTTAAAAGAAATTGGAAGTTTTTACCGTGGAAGTTTAAAATCAGTGAAGGCTGCAATCCTATCTTTTTTTTTTTTTTTTTTTTTGCAACCCCTCCATAAAAGTCAAAAAATGCTTGGTAAAATTTTCTAGTTCCAATGTCAGTTTTCTCTTTTGTGGTTTTGTTAAGACAGTCCAAAAAAAAGAATTGAATACAGTAGCAGTTTTGTCATCTAGATATGTACAGAAGAGAAGCTGTATTAAAATGATTAAACTAATTTTAGGAAAATAGAATCAGCACAAGACAGAACTGTGCAGATTTACTCAATTAGAATTACTCAAACCAAAGCTGAACTAACATTTATAAAAAGGTGACTTTACCCAACTAATGGAAATGCCGCTTAAAGGTTGAACTGGAAAGAATGGCAGTCATATCCACTGTGGTACTCTTGCTGCTACACTTTTTCCCTACTTGCAGCTGTGTGTTTCAGGTACCCAGAAGCCTATTTCACTGTTAGGTGCAGAGTTTGTGCTGGCAGTTGTTTCTTTTGTCTTGGCGTGCCTTTCTTCATAGAAACTGGATGCTGTACACACTGCTGAGCAAACCTACTTTGGGTAAAGGCGGGGGAAGTTTGTATTTAGCTGAAAGGGACTTATGTAATAGTAGCTTCATTGCATTTACTTTAAACTTTCTTCTTTGATCCTTAACCCTAGCATGACAATCAAATGGGGCTACACTTAATGGCTCAAAGGACTAAAAGAATGGATCGTGCCAATGCCTTTGTCCTTCATTTTACTTTCACATCACTATGTGACTTCTAATAGGGCATTTACTATACAGGAACAAGCAGAAGCTAGAATGCATGTCTGATCATTTTTCATGCCTTACTGATGGAGTTGTTATTTTCAGTGTATGAATTATGGCCTTACACAAGTCATCACACACAATGAATGCTGTTAGCAGATAAACAAGGACCTTAAGGGAAGTGATAGCTAAAAGAGATCTTCATGCTCTTTTAGACAAAAGGATCAGCAGTGCTGAGCCTGGTGATGCAAAGTGGAGCACTCTGATGGCAAAAGATTCGCTGAAACAACTGGAGATCAGTGTGGCCCACAGCTGACCACAGCCTGCACCTCTTCCAAATATGCTTTCTGCAAAGATCAGTAGTTTTGGTGATTCTCTGCTGCCTGAGAATCCCACCACAGGAAGGATCCTCAGAAAGCTGGCCAGTTGCATTTTACACTGGACTTGGGAGGAGCATGGTTATCAGACAACACAAAAGGCATTGGATGTAATTCTGGCTGCCTGTACTAGAGAAAAACTGGAGCAGAAACCTAGTATTGGGGGTTTCCCAATAAGTGGAGCATCTTGCATCAAATTAATCCCCATTAATATAGTCTAGTACTTCCTGTTATTACTGCTGCATCTTTCTGTTTAGTGGCTTTAGCATATTTTTATGCTAAAATCAGTACTAAGAAAGGAGAGGGGAAAAGTGTCTTTTCCCATCTACTGTTCTCTTTTCTATGACATCTTTTCTCTTTTGTTGTTCACCACAACATCACACTAAACATTTAAGTCATTTTGGGGCTTCACAAATGTGGATGAGGGAAAGTTTACCCCTTTCTCTCTGCAGAAAAAGGTAAATAGGAAAACTGATGTTGTATGTCTTGCTTGAGAATCATACACAAGTCTAAATTTGAACTGAAGTTTGGATTGAAAAGCAAAAGTAAGTCAGAGGTAAGTTCGGGAAACACATTGCTGAAGGAAATATGTGATATATGAAGGAAAAAATAAAAACAGTCATAGTAAACACAGTACAATATACCTCTGTATATGTACAGAGACAGAGAAAGGACATACAGGAGTTGACAAAAGCTTTTTCCTTTCAAAGCTCTCAAGGTTGTTTCCTAAAACAAAATGCGAATGCATCATTAACCTGAACTTGGGGTTGTAGTTGCCAGTAGCATTTATAAGACTATCAATTACATGTTTTCACTCAAGGTAAAACCATTGCAAACATCATCAGAAACAGAAATCAGTAGTTACTGGAAGACATACCTTGCTTATAACCTGGAAAACCTCGCAATCATGGGTTTTTGCCTTCCAATTTTATCTTACCTTGATTTTATGCCCACTGCACTTGAGAGTCTTATTCCAATTCCATGTAAACCCTTGAGCAGATTCTCAATGGCACTTCACTACATGTACCTACTAGTAGCAAGTTGCCATCTTTACAAGTACTATCATTTTGGCATGGCAGAGTTGTACACCCACTCTTCCCTGACATAACCAACTGCATAAACTACACTACAGAGGAGAATTTTGCATTCACTGGTTTCTGTTCTTTTATTCCTCTGTTCTTTTGTCTTGCATTTTTTGAGAGAGTAGTGATACCAGGTACACAGTCTTCCTTGGTATTTCTGTGGCACTTACTGAATACCCTGAGACTCATTTGTCAGATGACTGTGCCTACATGGGAAGTACAGAAAATCTCACCCCAAAGTCAGGAAGAACCTCTGTGATCTTCTCATCCAGTTTTTTGTTGAAGTGGGAGATAATAGAAGAATCTATAAAAGAGTGACACAAAAATGTTAACTTTAATTCAGGCCCCATTTGAATTGACCAAGGAGTGATTCTCCTATAGTCTATAGTGCAAAAGCCTGTAATGATCATGAATACCAAATCAAGCCTAGTAAGAGCCACACTAAAAGCTCATCTAAATTTCATACACTTGGGGTTTGGCGAAGAGGAGAGAAGAAGTGAGTAATGAACTTCTTTTGCCTCTCAAAGCTGCTACTTGCTAAACTATGTGTAGGTCTGCAAAATATTTGAATTAATCTCATGGCCTTACCTCATCCCATAGGCATTTAACAAAGGCAGTATTCTTAAATGCTGAGTTTCAACTAATTATCAGGAGTGAGAGAAAAAGGGGACAAAGAGCACCTGACATGCTGGCATGTTAATAATTCACCGAGACGTCTAGGATAATGTATGCTTTCAGTAAAACAACATTTCATGCACTCCAGAAATAGGCCCACTCTTCTCAGGAAAGGAGATGGAGCACTTCATGAAAAATGGCAGCTAACAAGTGTTTCACCTGTTTGTGCATCATTTAACCTGCACAAGTATGTAAAGGCTTGTTGCTGCAGGGTTGTATTTTACAAGCAAGAATTGATAGGTTCTTTGCTTCTCTGAGTCTCCTTAGTGGCTCCAGTTAATTAATCCTGGAAAATGTACATGGAAATTTCAAACACGCATCTTTGTACAGTAACAAAATCTAGTGGGGTGCACAGGCACTCCAGAAACAACAGGATGAAAAAGGCTGCCTGACCACACTTCTCCAAGGGGTCACATTCTTAATAAATTCTTTGAATAACATAATTGTGATAGCCCCGTAAAATATATGCATGGCATATCTTGAAAAAAAAAATTGAAAAGCAGAATCAAGTTATGCCCCAGACTAAATTCAGAGCAAAGATAACACCCCACCACCCCTGGCCCCCAGTCTCTCCTTTGCGAGTGTGCACTTTCTAAGTGAGGAAAGACGCATTGCCCAGATTATCTCCTGGACTTGCTATCTTTCTACAATGTCACCACCACCAAGCATTTCTGAAAGTAACCAAGCCATTTTCAGTGTTACTCATGGTACTACAAGGTTAGCAGCTGAGGAAAACTCAGAGATGTTGGTGAGCATATCTTGTTTTCAGCAAAGGTAAGTTCTGTTATGGAATAACATGTTGAGACAGTAAGACCTGCTATCTAAAATGCAGGAACTGAGTGAAACAACCTTAAGGCTTTAGCCCTTTTAACTCCCTCTGTCTGCAGCAAGAGGAAAGTGCTGATAAAAATAACAGCAGGTTCTGCCCAGGTTCTGCATTTGCTGAGTGATCTAGGCCCCACACCTGCCTGTTCCCTTGGGATGTTCCTTGAATAGGTGGAATATTCTTGAGAATGTCCGGGAAGGTCTCCCCATGCCTTTTTGAACTCAAGGGATTCTTGTATAAAACAACTCAGAAGCATCCACAACAAAGAACAAAAGCTGGTACTTGCCACTGAGTTATTTCAATAAAAAAAAGTAAAAAGTGAAATTAGCAAGAGTCATGTTTCAAGCAGCAGATCAACTGCAAGCATATATTTCTTCTACTACTCAAGGGATTTTTAAATTTACATAAAACCAAGAAAAATTATGTGCACAAAAAAAAAAAAATCAGCAAAACAGACGATAAGGTTTCTGTTTCAAAGCAACAGCCCTGGTAACACATGTGGCAACTGCACAAGACAAGTGAAAATATACAAATTGTTAAAAAAATCCAGTCTTAATGCCAACTCAAATAACCTTGCTGAGTCATAGAATTCTAAGAAAGTGTGCCCTCACTACCTGTAACTGTTGATGTACCTCATTCAGTTGGTATGTGATATTTGTAAATTTGTTGCTCGTCTCAGTCCTCAGTCTACTGCTTGACAATGCTAATTTTGTTCCACTTCCTTTCTCTGTGTTTGATAGTTCTGGTTTTGAGCAAAGGTTCTCTGATTTTGAAGCGGTGTTACTCTGTTTCCATGGAATTAATTTTGTGCTTACATTGGGAAGACACAGAATGTTTGTGTTTAGCAAAAATGTGCCATGTGCTTTACTGATGTTTGAAAGGCCGCGCTGATAAAAATATTTGGGAAATTAGTATGGTGCCTATTTGAACTGATAGACTGAAAGAGTTTTTTGTACATGGGAAAGTACAGTCAAACTTCAGGAGATACCTTAAAACAAGCTCATGGGATTTTTTTCTTTACGTAGGAAGCTGTTACTGATCAGATATGTACTTGTGTAATGATGGCAGTTATAATCCCGCAGCAGTTTCTCTGAAGTTCCTGGAACTAGTTTGACATAAATCAGTATTGGCAGAGTCAGAATCAGGCATCCAGCCTTAGAAAGTGAGTGTGCTGGGAAGTGTGCGCAGATCCACTCCCTTGGAGCCTTGACTGTAAGGAACTCGAACACTACTGTAAAAATAATCAGATGAATTTTGGTTTTTAAAACAGCTGGTAGCAGTTGTATTTTGCTCTGAGGATCTTCTCTATGGTGTTCTGGGTAGCAAGATTGGCTATAAGGAAACTACAAACTATTTGCAAGCAGATGCATACAAATTTGTCATCAATGTCACATTCCTCACTTTTCAAAAGCAATTCTGCCACAGATGTTGCAGCATAAAGTGACCTAAAAGTGAATGAGGTGAGAAATTTTTTGCTTACCAGTCTTAAAGAGATGGAGTGTGGATAAAATGGCCTCATTTCTATAGTCAAACAACTGTGAAGTCTGGACTGATGTGATTATGAGTTCTTAAATTCAGCTGAGAGCACACAGCAAAACAGTTAACCATTTCTTTTCATAGGCAAAGACATTCCTTGATGGTCTTTTTTTTTCTGTTTGGTTTGTTGATTTTTTTAAGTTAGATACTTAGATAGAAATCCCTTCCCTTATATTTCTTTTCACGTAGTACACCAGTGGAAACTACCTTCTGAAGTAAGCACCAGAAGAATGATTCATGACTCATACACTCCATGATTAACCAGTAATTTCATGCTTGTGATCACTGTATGATAACAATGCCATGTCTAAGTAATTCTCTTGGTAGTGCTGAGAGAAACTATTTGCTCTGCACATCTTTGTCTATCATCCATTAGCTGTAAACTGTCAACTAAAGTACTTCAAAATGCAAAAGTCAAATCTGATGTGTTCTGATTGTGCCAAAATCTCTGTAAGAGTGATTTTAAAAGAGCCATAGATGCTGATGAATATTTGAGTCATGCACTTGAAGCTGTATTTATTGATTTTTCTAAGAGCTGTTTAGATTTAGTTCCATATTTTTGTACAGTTTGTACTGTAATGCAAACTGGCTGTATGTATTTGTAGGATGGCTGCAATTGGAAGCGAATGCAAAGATAAAAATCTCCAATATGACAATTGATGAGTAAATAATATTTTTTATCTTGAAATTTATGTCTGTTTTGAGTCAGAATCAACTGTACTAAATCGGGCTCCAGACTTCAATTTCTCATTATGCCTTCTGACCCCACTCAAAAACTTCTAAGAAATTATGGATTTTTATTTTATCCTATTCATATATAAGAATGCCTATTATTTTTCTTCTCTGTAGCAGTTTTTGAACAGTTGTAACTATTTATGAGCATATTTTTGCAAATGTTAACCAAGAATATTTAATATATTTTTCTCAACCATGAAGGATATCATTAAAATGGTAATGAAAAAAAAAATTTTTTCACTGGCAAAATCCTCACAGAAACTTCTGAGGTACTTTACTGCCATTAGTCTATTAGCATAACTTATGCTGACGAAGCCTCAAAACTAAGTCCTGCTCTAAACCTGGTCCAGTTTAACTGCAACTGCTTTTCACTAATGACAGTTGCTGTCTACTAATTTCCCTATCCCCTGTCTACTATCTACAGTGCTTTAATGTGTAGTAATTTAAAGCACTTGAAAATAATTATAACAGTTCTCTGTTCTTCATAACTGATTCTTCCTGACTTTGATTTGGTGCAAAAGCCAAATCTTAACTCCTTCCCAAATTTACAATTTCCAACAAAAGAACAAGACTGTTGAAACCACAGACAATTTGTCTAACAATAGATGTTCAAATGAAACTTTTGTATTTTGCTCTTTCACTCTTCTATCAAACCTTTTAATACCTGCTCTTTGCAATTTGTTATTATACAAGATTATACTCAATTTCCTTGTGGGAAGAGGACAATATTTTTATTTGGGAAAGAAGAGAAAGAGATCTTTAAAAAGAATAAACTTCCCCATTTTTGAGAAAACATCACAAATGAAAAATAAAAAGAGAGATGATTAATGCTAGGATTTAAAATCCCTAAATAACTTAGCACTGGAATACATCTAACTATTAAATAAAAATTTCTGCCGTCTTTGATATGCAGAATCTTTTACCTGATGCTAGAAGGCTATAGCACATCAATGGTTAATCAAGAAGCCCTTAACTGATCCACATGCTGCCATTTTTTGGTGGTGGTTGACTTCACATGAAAACCACAAGAAAGCAATAAAATACCAAGTTACATGTAAGATGTATTTATTGATATTTTTTCCAAAGGGTTTTTCTGGTATGATTTTATGTCTTGCAACACGCTGTGGTTTGATCTATGGTGAGGATGCCAAAATGCAGCAGTGCATATCACAAGTTAGTGTATGAAGCACTTCAGACAGAATACAAATCACCTGAAAACTGTGGAGGCTGAAGGTGCTTCTACCATTTTGGTGTAAGTGGAAAATGTATAGTTTTTCCTTTGAAAAATAAAACAAACCATTGGCTCACATGGAACAAAAGAAGGCAGGATAGATCCAGTGCAATCAGAAATGGATGTCCAGGTAGGGGCTTTTCTAGTTGGGTAAGCTAAAAGCAAGCAGTGGTGGCAGAAAACACAGGTACTAACTTCTGGATGGCGATACAAACAATGTCACTAGCACACTCTGATAAAAATGCCAAGACCGGGGTGGGAGTTAATGTAAATTATAGCTCAGCATGGTATGATGCTCCTTCCCCTTTCATGAAATAAAACTGGGTGACAATTTTCAGACAAAGCTGCAGCATCCTCCCACTGTACAACTTCAGAAGCTTGACTCCTGGTTGTGAGTAACCCAGATAAAAAGTGTTCATCTTTAATCTCATTGTCCAAAAGTTCATCATATTTTTTCCATTGTTTCAACTATAGAACTTTTAATTTTTTCCTAACTTTTCTCTTCTCTTTGTTTGCTGAATAAAACATTTCCAGAAGACATACTTGTATATTGAAGACCAGTGAATCATACTCCCAAAGTGTTGGAGACATTACAGAAAATTTTGGCTGTGAAATTGTAAAATCTTGTTTAGCAAGTTTTTAATGGACAAGCTTGTGCTATTCACTGCAACAGGGAAGTGTGGAAAGACTTTAAGCAAAAAAGCAACAAACAGATTTTTCAAGTAATAGTAAATGCTCCCAAAAACCCCAACCAACCAAACCAAACCAAACCAACAAAAACAACCTCCCTAAATCACAAACCCAAAAGCCCAAACAACAGTAACAACAAACTAAAATCTCAAAACCCAAAGCACCCTGTGATCCTTTTATAAAAGAATTGAAATGTGCAGAGCAAACAGTTCAGTATTTCCAGTCACAAGGAATTAAAAACAGAAAGTTAAGATCTGGGGAAGCTGAACGGGAAGATCAAGATCAAGATTAGGGAAGTGAAAGCTTTTGACAAGAAGAAGAACAGGAAAATCTCTCAATTCTAGTAAGTGTAGTGCCAGAAAAACTTTTTAAGGCTGAGTAATGGAAGTGGCTGAGGTGAAGTGTAGGCTGGACTTTTGACCTAGAACACCTTCAACTCAGCAGTAACAGCATCCAACAGCAAAAATCTCTCACCATAGATATTTGGGTTTGAAAAAAGCATTTGAGAGCCTTTATCAAACTTCTGAATTTTTTCATATTCCTAGAACAACATGGAATATTACTCCATGCTGTCAAAACCAATTTAAAATGTCAAGGCTTTACATACAGGTACAGCAAGTACATTTAGAGGAAACACAATCAGCTTCAGTGTAGCATTTGGTACCAAAATTCCAGTCTCTCACTTATCACTTTTTACATTTGATTTGTAATGAAAAATTTGCTGAGACAGATTTTGGTGTAGTAGCAAAAAACAAATTAGGAAGGACATTTTGAATTTCCTGATTAATAGAGTTTTAAAATGCAAACTCCAACAGCTATTAAACAAGTAGCAAAGCACTCAGCAGAACTAATAATGGTTTATTTAAAAAAGAAAAAGCAAATCCAGTGGAAATTCTAGGAGATTCTGATTGAAGTGCTACTTAAAAGCAAAGAAACACAGTTACCATAACTTAACAGTAAACTATCACTCAAAGAAGTTGTTTGGGAGAAAAAACCAGCACAAGCTGGAAATGTACCAACTGCAATGATTACCTTAAATTACAACTTTATGAATAAACTACTGATCTTCAGTTCTAAGTGCATTACTGCCTAGAAGCTGACTCAAGAAACAGAAAGGTGTCTAAATGCTTTTGATAGAAAATACCTCAGAAAATAACTTCTAAACACATTTTGAAACCTTTTGATTTGTCAGAGTTCAACACCTTATTTTAAAAGTTATCTGGAAAAGACGATAAGCATCCATAAATCATGTGAAAATATGCTGCTGCATGTTTGCCAGGTTATTAGCAGTCAGCTGAAGGAATTTCACTACTGTATAGTATTCAATGATGGCAACTATATGGCACTTCAAGGAAAGGACATGCAGAAAATAGATGGCAAAATCCATAGCTGGAACATTAAAAATCTTCTCAGTCTTCCTCTTTATTTAGAACCTAAGAAGAAACTTTCAAGCCAAAGTTATAGATTTTTAATGGGGAAAATGAACAGATTTCACAAGTATTTCAGAGGATGTTACAAATTTTTCTACAAATAACATAGGAGGAAACAAAGCCAAAATGAAACAAAACCAAGATTTTCTTGTAAGAGTCAGCAAAAATTGTGAATGAGAAGTAGTATGACTATTCACTGTTTAGTGCTATCACACTTCCTTATGCTATTGCTTGCATCTGATAATTTTATCTGGTTTGTCCTCCTATAAATTTCAAATTTAACTTTTCCTCATATAATCTATCCATTTACAGGGATAATAGCCTATAAAGTTAATTACTTTTAAAAAGTAAGCTTACTCTTTCACTTAACCTGGTTGTCACACTTGTCCAAAGAAACCCCCTCACATATTTTTTCTACCCATTTGCATAGAATTCCAGCAATAAATTTAAAGACTGTTTTTATGCTGCTTGCTTGCACTTATGTTGTTTCTCCCAGGTTAAAGACAAAACAAAAACCTCCAAATGCATCCCCCCAACCAAAACAAAAATAACAAAAAAACCAGAAAAGTAAAGTTGAATAATTTAAAGCCATATTTTTAATTGCTGTCAAGGACAACTGTAGTCTTTAAAATCAATATAAAATTTGCTGTCTAAATGGAGCTTCAACTAAAAAAGCTATAACATGTTTATGAAACTGAAAAAATAAGCAAAATGATCTAAACAATAGCATTATTCTTTCTGCAGAGAAGTTTCAATTGTATTGTTCTTCTGCAAGGCATGGGAAGATACGGTATAACAACTGTTTAACCTGGAGGAGTCATAGAATCGTAGCACATATTCACTGTTACTATCATAATTTTCTTTTCACTTTTCTTCCTGTCTCCAGCACAGAAACGATTTTTACTCTGGGGAGTGCACAGGGAATTACATACTAGTACACAAATTTATGAGAGGACATAAATGTTACTTAACTTGTAAGAATTCTTCCAGATAGATGGAAGAAAGAAGTGAATACTGAAGCAATTACATCTATTCCAAAGATGGCAAAGGATGGTAAAGTGCATTCTCATACTTCAAATTGTCAACTTCAGCATTATTGCACTCCATATTTAATGGAGTCTGCAACATATCCCATTCCTGCAATTTCATAGATAACACTGATAGCAAACCAACGTGCTACTTTTGACTCTTTTACAGTTTCATAAATGAAAGACAAGATAAACTGCTGTCTTTCAGGAAACAAAACACCCCACAGCAACAAAAAAGCAAACACACACTCCTACCCCCACAGCTAAAACCCAGATTACCTGTGTGTTTGTAAATTAGGAATGTTCTGTCAGTGTCTATACTTATATTAAGATATGTTGCCTTGATTTCCTATGTTGCCTCCCTCCTTGGACATTGTTATGATCTGATTACTAGAGAGATGCCTCTGCCCAAATTAAGGTGCAAACAAGACCATATGCCAAAGTCAATGGTACAGAATTTATTTAACAGTAAATGTAAGGTGAAGAGAGAAAGAAATACAAAAGAGAGAAGGATGGGTTGGGGGGTGGGGAGGGGAAGGAAACAAAGAGAGACAGATAAAGCAGAAAGATAATCACCACCCCTGTGGATCCAGTGGTGTCCTGTTGGTCCTCTTCTTCTGGTCTTCCTAGTAGTGGGGTTGCTTCACAAAACATGAAGTTCAATGGGTTCATACATGTTCAGGTATACGTGGGAACACCCAAGCATATTCCCTGTGGATATGTATTTGGGCTTCAGTGGTCATAGTTTTTATACACTTTGCCACAGAGGGCAAAAGCCTTTGGTGATCTTAACAGTGTTTAAGACAATTATGAGAGGCAGCTAGAAATTGAATTTGTTTTTCCAAGTTATTTATCTCAAAGATGGTTCCAAAGAGTAATATGATGTTCTGTCTTTGCTAAAAGAAATTTCTTTCTAGTAATTGCCATTCTTCACTAAATTGAATATAAAAAGAGGTGAGAAGGGAATACTTAATTGAAAACGACTGTCAAGAATATTGTGCAACTAGGCTCAGAGAACAAGTATCATCCACTATACTTCTGATTCTGTGAAATGTTTTTCCACAGCCTGTATGTGAAAAAAGTTAGTTTAAGCTTTCTTAGGTCCAACAGAAGGAGTCAGACAGCACAGGACAGATGAAATACAGCTTTGGTTTTGCTGAAGACCGACACTATGGTAAACTCGGTGAGCCTAATGCTGCAGCCTGGCATGTGTGCACATCTGCTCCTTATCTGTAGAAGTTCTTAGCGCATAAAACAAGACAGGCAAAGATCTGAGATGAGTGCAGATGCACCAACAGCTCATGGCCTTCTGCCTATCCCAACTACCACAAGTGAAAGTTGCAAAAAAAGTAAACTGATTACTTTTCCTAGGTGAACTGAGCAAGGCCTGCTTACAAAAAGTTAACTATCAGAGGCTTCAGATACCTATTTGCTATCGTTTCCCCTCAACAGGCAGAATTGCTTGACAAGTGTGTAAGAAGTCAGTATTGACACCACTTGAGCATTTTCCTCAGTGTTGCCACATAAAAATTCTGAGATCTGTAAGATAAAACCAGGTAAAATACTATGGATACTGCAAAAGCTTCAGCAGAGAATTTCTTCAGCTCTGTGCAGCATTTTGTGAGAGCTCTGTTCTTTCCCATGCAAGCCATCTAAAACAATGTTACTGTTTTGTAACATTTGCACCTGTGGGTTGTTTTGCCAGATCGTTATGGTTTTAACCAGCAAAATATTTGGTAATGGATGTCTTAGAATTTGGCCAATCCCCTCAAGGGGTGGATGGCCAGAGGACCAATTACCTTATGCCATTTAACACACTTTTGCAAACTAACATATAAAAGCCTCAGGAAAAACCATTAAATCGCTTGCTGCCATTGATACCTGAGCCTGGACTTTGTGTGGTTTCTCTACCTGTCCGCAGTGAGACAGAAACAAAAGACTGCTGGCAAAACATTTTTTCCTGGGTGTGGTTTTGGAAGAGTCCACTAGTCTTCTCTCATTGTTACTGTTGCAAACACTTAAGCTTATGAAGATGCAATTGTCTGTCAACAGCATCAAAGAAGGTGACCACAAACTCTAGATAATTAAAAGCATTAAATATACATTAATTAGTGCTTTCCTGTTTGGGAGCAAGAGACTGTATTAGACTACCATATATATAGTTGCCATGTGTATAAATACATAGACATCTGTATATGTATATATAAAGCATAACAGGGAAGTTCAGCGCAAATAAAGGTCAGAGCAGACAAGGAAAACTGGAAAATCTTAGGGTGCCCTTATATACACTGAATGTATTTCATGACATGCTACTTAGTCACAGAGACTGTATTTGCTGAACACTTTCTTGTTTATACCTCTGATGACACACATTTCATACTACGACAAATTCTTGGCCTAGACTGTTAAATAGGTGCTTTTCAGAAAAAAAACCAGTTAATATTATTAATTTTACAGACCTAAAAATCTTTTATTGAGTTAAGAATGGTTAATTAGCTGGTCTAAATCAATACTGCTGCATTAATCTCAGCAAAATATGTACATTTTCTGTCCAGTTACCTTCAGCACATCATGACCATCATGATGGTAAATCAGATATGTATTCCTGGTAAAACAGACTATGTAATCTTTGTGAGATTTCAAAAAAGGTTATAACGCAATTCACAGAACATTCAGAATATATGGAAACTGTGTTAAGAAGGAATATTTTTGTTGTTTTTTTTCCATATTTTAAGTATTCCTTTAGACATGACTCTCTTACCTTAATGTTTCAATAATTTCTTTTCGCCTATCAAGCTTCTTATAATAAAAGCATGTGAAGATTTTAGCAATATATGTAGTCAAAAATATATATAAAGACCCATATAAGGACATAAAAAAATCTGAAGTGGAAAGCATTTATATGGTAATTGTAATGAACGTGTTACAAAAGACAGCACAGAAGTGCAAAAAAAGATGAATGTAAAAATTCTCTCTCAGGCAATGGTGTGGCTGTGTTAGATGTCTCTTTCCTATGGAATTTTTCTGGGAGTAAAGGCAACAGTATGTTTTACTTTCATAAATCAGCTATCTCTGAGTGCTTTTGTCAGTCAAGTCTCCCTTAAGCATTTTTGAATGCCTTTGGTCAGTTTTAGACAAATATGACACAGGTATCAATGATACCAGCTCTTGCAGATGCACTTATAATAGAGCAAAGAAGAGAAAATGAATGAGTGTTCCAGTGACTCACGGAAAGGATGAGGGGTTAATGCAGTTTGCCTTTAGAAACTGAAAACATGCAGAGAAAATTTCTCATTACAGGACAAATTTTAATATGAGTGCATCTATTCCAAGATACAGAATAATGCAAACATGAAACAGAAACCATAGGAAATAGTAATTCGTTGAATAGAAATTTGTTGCTCATAGAGCTGGATATTTTAAAAGTGTGAAAATTCTGAAAGTGGCTAATGTCTTGGGTGAAAGTTACACTTTACAGAGAACTTAGAGGTTCTCTGAAAAGAGACAAATCCATGTGTCACAGGTCTGGTATTTAGTCTAATGGAAGTGAGGTGATCACTAAATACACCTACCATGGGAAGCAATAACAAAGTTTAAAGAAGAGAGTAGGTTACCATGGACTTTTAGGCATAAGAGAGTAAGGCCAGGACATGTATTGCTGTCTGAACTCTGGTCTGCTGGAATTGTTTATCTACCCAACATTCTAATACTCATGCTTTAATTACATTACCTGACAATCTCATCCTCTTAGAAATAATTTTTTGTGCAACAAAATCTTGGGTTAGGGAACTACCGTTACTCACTAGCAGAAACAGTAAGAAGAGCACCTCAGACTCAGTCTGAACAGCTGAAGCTGCTGGTTTTGCTGTTGCCACCCAGAACTTAGCTCTCACTGACTCTGTCGTCAGGCTCGGATTAGGAAGTAGATCCTAAAGTGCCTGGCAAAGTGAGTTAAACTGTTTCCAGTCTATGTCCAAAAGTCTCTGAAGCTGATGGAGAACATACTTGATCAGATAATTCAGCATCAACAAGTTTGGTTCAGGACAATATGTACTTCTGTAGTGTTTTAGTGACAAAAGCCTATAGATAACATGAGTCATACTGACGTTACACTGCACTGTTTATCCCCAGCAATACACATTTCACCCAGTGCTGGAAAAGTAGTTACTAGAAGTATTTCGTTAGACAAATGTGTATCTGCTTTCTTCCTTGTTGCTGTCTTTGTGAGACATTATAATGCAGTCAGATCTGAAAAGTGATTTTTCTGCTGTCAAAACAGTCCAGAATTCAGAGCAAGACCAAAGTTGTACCTAATGCAAGTTTTGCCACTTTATCCCATATTTGCTTGGGACAAAAGCTGCAATGGCTCCTGCATTTTCTAACAGTTTCATTTACACTATTCACTAACAGAAAAATAATGCTGCATAAAAAAGACTCTTGAACTAAATTGTCTGCCAAAGCAAACACTGTGGTCTTAGATATTTGAAATAAGTCTTCAGAATGCATTCTGTAATTACAACAGACTGAGCAATAGAGCTGTAGGAGGGTACATGAACATTTCCAAATGCCAAGTCCTGAAGGAAGCTGTGAAATGTCATCATTCAGTTCACCTCACCAGACAAAGAAAATCCAGACCTTTGATGACCCCTGGTGAATAAACTAAGCACTGCATTTAAGTTATAAGTCAAGATGTACTTGGAAGAATAGTTCAATGCTTACTATCATCAAAAAACCAATGAAAAGCGACACGAAAAGGACACATTCTTTCATGACATGCCAAAGAAAACAGCTCTTCTAGCAGCAGAGCTGAAAGATGTACAAGACAGTGTAATATCTTAAACAGGTTTAATCTGATGAAGTATATTCCTGCATCTGTTAAAAAAAAAAAAAGGGTCAAGCTATTAGATGAAAATTATTTTACTGTACAAATGCTGCATTTCTCTTATGACCTAGAGAAGAGGAATCTTTAAATGGTACAGCAGTCACAAGGACAATCCAGACACTTCCTGCACTGTCTGACATTGCTTAGGGCACTGAGAAGGTTCCTACTGTTCCTTTCCAGAACAGCTCTTTCTGCAAATACCCCGTGCTAAGCATGTGTTAAGTCCTTCCTTTTGGAGACATGTATTAATGATGGGAAGTCCTTCATCAAACTAACTCAGTGACTCTGCATTCCTCCGGAGAATAGTTAAGGGAGATGTAGAGTAGAATTATGTATCTCTTTTTTTTTTAATACACCAATTCCTACAGTGGCTAAGATAACATAGCCATTGTCTCCTCTTTAAAAGGACAGCATGTTGCCTCACAACAGCCATAGAAAACCTTCAGAATTTTTTACACTATGTATGAAATGTTAAATTAATTTTTAATATTGTTTTCAAGAAAGAAGCTGCAATTTGTTAATTGCATACAACTGTTATTTCATCATAGAAATGCAAAATAAAGTAGAAAGTGTCTAACGTAGACGTATCCATAAAAGTTATGCCTGTTTTATAGCTAAGATAAATAATTTATTACAGATAGACAACATAGGTAGAATACAGACCACCTGTAGACGTTTCTCCACCATTCCTGGTCTTTTGGCAATGAAATCTACCACGTGTGGGAGACATAAGGTAACTGCAAACTTAGAGCTGAAGTGAAGGACATTTTTACAACCCAGTGAAAGGGGAAGCACTAAATCACCGAGTTTAGACATAACACTGCTATTTACAAGTTATAAAATTTATCAATAGCATTCAAACTATTAAATAGACTGAAGAATTTCTTAGTGTGGCGTAACATTTTTGCAGGCAATTCTGAGTTTAAACACATGGTTTAAATTCCCTATCTCTGTCTTCTCCATCATCTTAGACTTCAGTCTAACAAAGCCAGACAAATTTATTTCTCACCAGGAATTTCAGAAATGTTACAGAAAACAAAGTATTTATTGGAAAATCATGGGACTAAATCAATTTGTTTAGAAAAGCAGGGTAAGTTGAAGAGTCACTTGCAGCTCCAACAGATGCTGCAAAAAGCCTGGAAGATGCTGTTTTCTCTTACCCAGCGGCTCTTTTCAGGAGAAGGAATGCAGGCAGAGCTGGGAAAGGAACCATCCCTGAAATGGCAGGACAAAAACATACTCACTTCTAATTCTGCTGAACCACAGAAAGGACTGTCACAACAATGGGTTTCCCACCTTTCTTAGAAAGTTAGACTTGCCTTGCATCCTTCTTCTAGCTGTTTACCAATTAAAGGAGGGCAGCTTTAAAGAACACAAAATCCTGCATTTCTTCAAAACTTATTAAAATACAGCATTTTGGTCACTATTCTAGACAAAAGTGTTTTCCGATTCAGAAAACCATGGCATCAAGAATTAACACTGAATCCAGCTACAGACAGAAAAGAAACCTTTTTTTATCAGGCTAATCTGCCACCTTTGGTTGACCATCATGTCTCCTTCAGCTGTGATAGACTATTCAAAGACAGCCTGTCATACTATATTTATATCTTGGGCTGTCACTTGACATTTTAGATTATAGTACATGTGATCCAACACTCTGTGTGAAAGTGTTACAAGAAAACCCTGCCACTATTCTGATGAACAAATCAATAACAAAATATGGGTGATGAAGAAACCTCTTGTCACATTTAATGGTTGTCTTTTCAACCTGAATCAGTACATTATGTAACTGAAAGCACTGACCTAATAGCTAGCAGTGGTTCTAACATAATGAAAGGGGAAAATAAGGACCTCGGGAAAGAACCTTTTAGTCAAAACACAAAACTGTGTTATCATCTGGTCAGTGGTTTAGGATACAGATACACAATGGATAATATGCAATCTTCATAATTAATTTAGATTGTTAGATATTGGGTCACCTGAGGATGCCTTTGAAATCAGTGAAAATACAGATCTTTGCAGTTTTTCTCTACCAGTACAAAAAAGGTAAAACTCTTCCAGATACACACATAAGAAAAAACAGAGGGATCCAACCAGTTCTCATTGCTGTCCTCATCAAAATATTTCACCACATTTACATTAGATAAGCATTGCAGCCCAATGCCATGAAGTAAGGCCTTACAGACTGGGTAATCCTCAACAATAAACACGTATGTTTATCTTTGTATCTGTATTATGTCCACATATAAAAATTTTCTCCATGCACCAAATGCACTGTGATCTGACTTTTATACAGACTGTTTGTTAGACAAACTAAAAACTATTCTGAGTTTCTCTGATAAATAATTCGATGCTTCTAGAAAGAGGATTTAATATTATCTGATTGCTCGATAAGGCAGCCATTACCATGAATAGATGCTAGGCCTCTCTTACAGCTAGAAAGAAGTTTTCTGTTGTAACTTGACATTAGGTTCATTGAATGAAATGTGTCTAAGATACAAGATAGTTGTATTACTTCATATGACTTGTGTAGATCAGTTTTAATTTTTTTCTTTGTAGCCTACTGGGAAAAGAATAATAGTGTTCCCTGAATTTCTTTTATAGTGTGCTCTTCTTGGTGAAGAAAAGTAGAATGTAGTATTTCAATCATATAGATGATTCCTTTCTCTGAAACTTCTGTAGAATCAAAAGTGGGAAAACGTTATTTTTGCAAATGGAGATCTACTTATCTTACTGACTGCCAGCCTTCAGGGCAGTGTGAAGGATGAGTAGGTGTAAGAAGTTTTTTTGCCTGATCTCACAAACTGAAAGGGACACTGTCAGACTAAAACCTGTATTTAAAAAAATCTTGTGTAAAAAACTTCCATGAAAAAAAATCCCTTTTATTTGGACCATTTTTTTATGACTCTCTCTTTTTATTTTTTTGTTCAATTAGAACAATAAAAGCAGACCATGCAGACTTCATTTTTGAATGCAGTCCTTTTAACATGCTGTCTCATGTGGTAATATGATATTGTGGAATTGAGCTGAAACCCCCTGCAGGAATATGCTTACTTTCAATGCACTCTACTGTACAAAATGTTTACAAACATTTTAAAACATTAAATACAACATATAACTAATCCCCAAGTGTTAATGCACTTTTGTTACAAGTGTCATTGATTATCCTCTAAACTAACAAAGATTCCTTTTCACTAATGTGATACATTTCATTCTAAGTTATTACCCTAGTCCCCCTTACTATTGATATCAGTTTCCCCTGTTGATTGTATAAAACTTGTACAGAGACTTAAAAAGGACAAGAAAATGTTATTGAAAAAAATTATTAGTGGTTTGCTTCAGTAGCTGCTTTTAGTACCCAAAATTACTTCATGTGTTTTCCCTTCTTCCCCTTCTTTTTAAAGCTTGCTCCCTCTCATGCCTTTCTTAAAGTATCTGGAATTTTTTTACATACTACCTAAATGACAACAAGGTTCTGACAGGACAGACAAGCAATGCAAATTAATGAATCTTGAGATACCATGACAAGATGATAATGAATTTTTTTCTTTATTGTCAGCTGCAACATTCTACTTGCAGCTCCAGGACAAAATCAAAAGTTGCAAGTCATTCCCAACAGACACAGTAAATTTGCATATGCCAAGTGATACAGTTTCCTATGATGAGGTTAGTGCTTATGCAGAAGGCACCTGAATACTCACATGCAACATTCCTGGAATACAGGTAATAAATGGTCTTGTAGCTTTCTAGGACATTGTTATTATATCCACCAGTGAGAGATCATTGAGTGTGTATTTTTATGGGATGCATGCCAAATTTTAAGTCAGTGACTTCTATAAATTATCTAAATGTTTCAGAAATCAACTTTGAAATTTGGTATTTTTTCTGAATAAAGACTATTCTAGAGATGCAGAGCAATATTCCAGGTAGATGTTTATTTTTTAGGCTGGATAAGGCCTTAAGCAACCTAGTCTAATGGAAGGTGCCGCTGCCCATGGCGGGGAGGTTGGGACCAGAGGGGCTTTAAGGTCCCTTCCAACCCTTAACATTCTATGATTCTGTGATTTAGAAAAAGATCAGGATTCAAACTTAAGCATGCATAAATCGTTCAGTACATATAACAATGCTTTTAAATGTCAGTTGCTATAACTCAGGTTTGATTTCATGAAGTCTAAACCTACAAATATATGGGAGACTGTAACCCTAGTTTGAGAATTCACTACAGGCTATGGACTACAGAAGACTCAGCTGCTATAGGATCACTGATGTACATTGCATTTATCAATATTAAATTGTATAAATTGGACCTGCAAAAGGATAAAAGAATGGGAGGATATGAAGATTGAAGGGTGGGGCTAAACCTCTTACTT
The DNA here is from genome assembly GCA_013399225.1 of Rhipidura dahli. Taxonomy (NCBI): domain Eukaryota; kingdom Metazoa; phylum Chordata; class Aves; order Passeriformes; family Rhipiduridae; genus Rhipidura; species Rhipidura dahli. The sequence goes on along the minus strand of VXAC01006182.1, from coordinate 390 downwards.
GAACCTCACATTAAAAACCTTTATCAATGAACAAGTAATGTCCTAGATTTTAGGGAAAAAAAGCAAAGCAAAGCAAGACAACAAATTTAGAGGTATCTGTGTCTTCTGAAGGCCAAAGGTGAGGTGGAGAAAGCCTCTCAGTCAGAAGAAGTGTAAAAGAGAGCAATGACATTCTAGTACGATTGCTTTGTTTCACCCTGCAGAGAATATAACTGGATCCCAAACCCCTTCACTATTTTTTCTTCAAGAAGTATGAAAATGTAATTCTTCATTCTTGTTCCTCTTTTCTCTGGCCTCCCTGTAGGAAGAGATTGTACCTTTTAACGTAGACATTCTTACTATTGCCTTATTATTGTGTTCTTCAATGCAAGTGTTTTAACAGTTTCATTT
>VXAC01006180.1:180451-201880 GCA_013399225.1 Rhipidura dahli | reverse complement strand
TTTTTTACAGTGAGGGTGGTGAAACACTGGAACATGTGGACCAGAGAAGTTGTGGACACGCCATCCCTACAAGTGTTCAAGGTCAGGCTGGATGGAGTTTTGAGCAACCTGGTCTTTTTGAAGGTGTCCCTGCTCACAGCAGGGAGAACTGGACTAGATGAACCTTAAAAGATCCCTTCTAATCTGAACTATTGTGTGAGTCTATGAATTTACAGTTAAGACAATCAGCAATGCATCATCCAAATGGATCTGTGGCCCCTTTTGTTGTCACAGGACATTAGTGCATCTGGACCCAACTCTCAGCAGGTAAAAATTGGGAATTTTTGAGCTGAACACTCTCTGGGCACAGGAGACAACCTGGTGCTGATTATCTTTACATGAAGGCTTAGAAAACTGCAGCCTTCCCTCCAGTTTTCAGTAGGTCAGAGCTACTGAAATCAGTCAGATTCTCACCTAATTTCTCTGCAATTCAGACCCGTGAGTACTGACTTTAGCAGCATTTCAGTGGGGCAGTGCCTGCTGCAAGACCGTGATTCAGATTAGTGAAGTTACACAGCTGTACTGATAAGGGTGGGGGAGAACAGCCCATTTTCCAAAGAAGAAAACCCCCAACTATAGAAATTGATAAATGCTCAGGAAAAAGAAAAAAAAATCTTGTTTGAGACTAAGTTTCTCTCAGATACTAACTTGCCTTTGTCACTAATGTTTTAAGCATGTGATTTTTAAATCATAAACATTTAGACTAAGGCCATAAAATTTTGAGTAGGTATAGAGCAAACAGTGTAACACTGAAGACAGATCATGCTCTGAGTATATAAGAAAGTATTTATAAGTCTGTGCTCACAAATATACATACATTTTAAGAATGCAATTCTTTTTCTATTTGTGATATTACTTCACCATGAGGAGACTGGAAAACTTTGTTCAGCTTCACAGAGCTGTAATACTTTTATATAAACAACCCATTCAGTCCAGACAGCTACTTTAACTTCAGCTTAAATCCTGTTTGCTTCAAGCTTTGAGTTCCATTAGTGCTCTTTCAAGTTCAGCATAGGCTTAGCAGCTTTGTTAGATCAATGCCCAGGACAGCTGGTGAGAATTCTAGCTATCACTAAGTCTCCAGTGCAAAGACAACTTCTTTCTTTTTGCCCCTAAAGCTGTTTTGCTCAGCTACAGGTGTGCACTTCTTTAACAGTCCATTTGGTGGGTTGTTTATGGCCTTGGGGGTCTCCAGTGCTGATGAATGTCTCTTCTCTATCACCACCTGCCTGCTTGCACTGCATCCCCTGTCCCCATCCTCTGCTATCACATCAGCCTCGCTTTCCCCATACAGTCTATCATTATCCTGGGGTCATAAATACTTCATTTAAGTGCAGAATAAGTATTGTCTATATAAAAAAACCCCAAGGTTTTACCACATTATTATAACAAAGAAAACATATGAGGCAATAATGACCATGGTCTCTAGAAAAACTGCTCTTACAACTGAGCAGGCTAAAGCAAAACCTAAGGCAAGCCAAGACACGTTTGAACAAAGCCTGGCAAGTCCTGAGGCCTCACAGAGAAAGAATGAAGCCTGTGGTCTTTTATAGCAATGGCAATCCCGAATTTAATGGGATACAGGGCAACAGTGAAATAAAAGCATTAAATAGGCTTGGTGCCCAAATTGAATATTGAGAAACAGTCCTAACAGCCTATTGTTAGCCTGGTGACTCCTCTTTCAGGAGACCCTGTTCTAGGACATGAAGCACTACATCCAATATTTGTTTGAAAAGAGACAGAGCAGTTGCTCTGTATTATACTTACATAAGAAGTCCATTATCTCCTGAGAGAAGTCCAATTCCCTGAATGCTATGTGCCTTATTATATACCTTAGGTAAGACACAGTTCTAGCTCTTGACTTTAATTATCCTTTCCTTCCAAGTCTGTTCCAAAATGTTAAGTACATAGGCCTAAACTGTGAGCTGGTGGGCAGCAGGATCTTTTATCCCCTCTGTCAACATTTAATGTTTTTCTGGCCAGTATTCTTCTTTACTGTACAGAACCTTGGAGCTGTGCAGTGTGGAAGTCCAATCCAGGCACTCTTGCTCCCTTTACAGAATCACAGAATGGCTGGGGTTGGAAGGGACCCCTGGAGATCATCTTATCCAGGCCCCCTGCTCACACAGGGCTACCTTAGGCCAGTTGTCCAAGTCCATGGTCCATGTCTAGATGGCTTCTGAATATCTTGGAGGATGCAGACTACAGCCACTCTGGGCTACCTGTGCCAGTGTTCCCTCACACGAACAAAGTGTCTCCTGATGTTCAGGCAGTACCTCTTGTGTTTCTGTGTGTGCCCCATACTACAGCACAACTTTATAGGCACTTCAGGGAGATTCCCCAGAACCTTGAGGTTCTGGAGGTGGTTTGGAGGATTTCTCCAAAATGGTGTCTTCCAGGCACTTCCTTGCTCACATGCTGGAGATCCCCCTTAAGCCTTATTTTGCTAACTTGGTGGTCCCTTCCTTCTGGACTTGGGATGGAACAACCCAGGTTATGTGTACAGACTGGGGAAGGAGAGGTTGGAAAGCAGTGCCAAAGAAAGGGTTACTTGGGGTCCTGATCAGTGGCAAGCTGAACATGAGCCAGCAGTGCCCTGGCAGCCAGGAGAGCCAGGTGTGTCCTGGGGGGCATCAGGCACAGCATCACCAGCCAGGCATGGGAGGGGATTGTCTCACCTGGAATGCTGTGTGCAGTTTTGGGCACCACAAGATAAGAAAGATATTAGAGAGCGTGCAGAGGAGGGCAATGAAGATGGTGAAGGGCCTTGAGGGGAAGCTGCCTTGAGGGGTGGCTGGGGTCACTCAGTCTGTTCAGCCTGGAGGAGACTGAGGGGAGATCTCATTGCTGTTACAACTTCCTCATGAGGGGAAGAGGAGGGGCAGGCACTGATCTCTCTGGTGACCAGTGACAAGAACCCAGGGAATGGCCTGAAACTGTGTCAGGGGGGTTTTAGGGTGGATATCAGGAAAAGGTTCTTTACCCAGAGGGTGTTTGGGCACTGGAACATCTCCCCAGGGCAGTGCTCACAGCACCAGCCTGAGAGAGTCCAAGAAACTTTGGAACAATTCTCTCAGGTATTGGGGATGGTCCTGTGCAGGGCCAGGAGTTGTACTCCATGACTCTCATGGAGTCCCTTCCAACTCAGCATCTCCTGTGACTCTGTGATTCTGATCCACAGCCAGTTACTGACTTGTCCTATTAGCACCCTTCTCACATCCTTTACCCTCCCCAGCAGGACTGAGGAGAGCACCACATGGATCCCCGTGCCCTTGCCTACTGCCCACAGTGCTCTGTAGTCACTTTTGATGTTGTCCAGGTTTCCCCTGGCAGTATTGTTCATGCCTGCCTGGAATAGCAGCAGGAGACAGTGGTCAGAGGGCCAGATGAGCTCTGGCAGTCCCTCCACAACACCTGGATCCTGGCCCATGGCAAGCAGCAAGGCTCTATAAATGTTTGATCAGGTTGGCAGATGGGTGCTTCTGTCCCCCCCACTGCAGGCTGTTTCTTTCTGATAGTCTTGCATGATTTAACACTGAGTGGACCAGGCCTTTTACATCTAGACAGATGTAGTTACATCTGTGTCCCCTTCATCTTCGATGATGGTGAATCCATTTTGCAGCTCTAAGCTCTTAGGTGAGGCAGAAGCCTTCACCCTGGTGCCAAATTCACTGGTTTCCACTCTTCCCCTTCTCCAGAAGTTTTGCTTCCCTTACTGGTGGGAGGTAGACACTGCCTGCTTCTCTACTGCAGGATAGTGGAGACAGCAGAGAAAGAGGAACTGCAGGGCTGTAATTCATCTGCCCTGTCTTATATATTGGTCTTAGGGTGAGATAACATAGTCCATCAAAGTGCCTGGCTTTCTCCAGTGACTGCAAAGCTGTACTAGACACAGGAATGTTACACAAAACTTTTTTTTTTTTTTTTTGTGGTGTGTGACATCAGGGCTTATAAAGTAGCTGCAAGTTTGTGACTTAATTCTTATTGTTCCTTTCTTGCATGCACTGTAAGAAACAACACAGGAAAAATGGAGATAAAAATTGAACTCTGACCACATAATCTTACTGCTGGTTTTCGGTATTTGAAAAGCATTTTGGTGCCAATGTGCCAGCAAATACTTTAATTTAACTTTTAAAAAATACTGGGTGATCTCCTTATTGAAAAATGTTGATGAATACGACACTAGGTGGCATTGTATAAATATATATAAAGTCTTGCCCTTTTTCTGTTTCAAAGGAGTTGTAAGGTATGAAAATCTCATCAAAATGTGTGGGATTTGTTCAGTAATTTTTGTTCTCTGGTCAATGTAGTCTGAGATTTAGCCTTACTGGAATGCATGGAGTAGTCCAGTGATAAGCTACATTTTATGGTTTTATCTGCTACTGACAATCTTCAGCTCACAATCTGTCTTTTATTTAAATATGATATTTATTCCTGAAGAACAGCATCTTCTAGAATATAAAGGGGAATAGATTCAAGCCTCCTGGCTACTTATCCTTTGTCAGCAGCTCAGAGTATGACTGGTTCAGTCCCAAGGTGGCCAATGAGTTTCTGTGAATCTCCATTCAGCATTCCTCTTCTGAAATAAATTTCACCTCCTTGTTTTTGTGAACACTTGTGAGGTATGCTGTGCCTCTGAAGGATCACGCCAGGACTGCGTGATCACCCCACTTTGTGTAGGTGGGATTGAAATAATGATAATACCAAATGAGGATGTTGATAGGTCACACATGTCACAGGGGGAAATGAACCTGGTTTGTAAATGGTGGGAGATTTTGGGGTGTCTGAAGTGTGAAATCACTCAGTAGGATCATGTCCACATTGGCAAAACTGGACTGTGCAGAAAGATGCAAGGCTTTAAAGGCATCAAGGGAAACTTCTTCTTGGAAGTGGCAAAATTTCAGATCTGTTCTGAAATTGGACTAGTGCTTAATGAAGGGTACAGGGCAGGAAAACAAATCCTCCTCATTGCTCAGCCCTCCTGGGCAGATCTTGGGGGAAAACATCAGGTCTTGAGGAACATTATCAATTCAACTGCTACAGGGAAATGGGTGCTGATCAACCCACGCAAAACTGACTCGAGTCAACACAATGGAGTCTTCAACAACCTGGTGAGAAACTAGGAAAGTTCTCATGCCTTTTCTGAGAAATCATTATGACTGGAAACCTCTCTGAAGTGCTGGCACTCCAACAGTGCAGCACAGCAAGCAGAAGGAATTAGAGGCCTCTGTGCAGTAGCAGGGCTACAACTTCTCTCTGATCATGGTGAGATATTTCACACAACTGGAGCCTTCTGAAGGTTGGCTACAGGCTCCTTGGGAAAGAGGTAAGGAGAGGGAACTGCTCTATGTGAGAGAGAGCATTGGGAACACGTTGAGCTCTGCCTTGACATGAATGATAAGCCATAAACTGAGAGCTTACGGGTCAGGATTAGAAGGTGTTGTTGCTGTTGCAGATTTCTGCTACAGACCACCTGATGAAGCAAAACTAGTTGAGACCTTCCTCAGACAGCTGGAAGAAGTCTCACATTCACAGGTCCTGATCTTCATTGGGAACTTTAAATACCTTGAAGTCTCCTGGAGGGACAATCAGCAGACAAATGAGTTGTAGGTTTCCTGAGCAGACATCAGTGCACAGCTGTGTCCAGCTGTGTCCAGTGCAGGGAAAAAAAATAAACCTGCAGAAACAGACTTTACCTTGCTTATCTGGGACAGCTTTTATTTTCACAGTAATGAGAAAGGTCAGCAGCAAACCTTGGTGATGAGGAAAACAGGATGGATCCTTTGTCTAGTCATCCACTCTCAGTTAAGTTTTTGTATTTCTTTCACCCAGTGTCACTCCTGTCACCCAGTGTCACTTCAGACGAGCAAGAAGCTGGATTTGAGAACTGGAGGTTGCTCAGCCTTACCTTGAGAAGGCAGTACTCCTGAAAACTTTTTCCAAACACATTAAGTTCAAGAAGGTGACTGGGAGTAGTCAGCGTAAGTTAAAGAAAGGGGAGTCTTGCCAGACCAAACCAAGAGCCTTCTAGAAAGAAATTATGAGCTCGATGGATGAGGAGAGACCATACGGCTTTTGACACTCTGTTCTGTGGCATCCTCATAGGGAAACTGATGAAATAAAGGGCAGATAAATAGACAGGGAGGTGGACTGAAAACTGACTGAGCTCTGGGGGTAAAAGCATTGTGAGGACCAGCATGAAGTCCATGGACATACTAAAAATCTGGCTGTAACTTGTCCCTAGCAACCTGCTCTCGATGACCCTGCTTTGAGCAGGGGCTTGGACTAAACAATCTCCAAGACATCCCTTCCTATCTCAAATATTCTGTGATTTTGTGAACAGCACCTTCTCTGCTGGCCTCACTTAGGGTTGAGCCTGTAGCTCAAGCCTCCAGTTATGAAACTGAGAGTCTCATGAGAGTCTGCAAAGATTTTGGAGAGGACAGGGTGATTTGTGCCCTGCAGGACTGCCTCCAAACTTGGGAGACAAGTGGCAGATGTATGCAGTCTCATTTTGGGAAAAAGGAAAAGTCTCATTTTGGTTATGGTCAGAGCTGTGTTTATTGCTATAGGCTGTCATATAAATACTTGGTAATGCTGGTGCATGTAAGAATCAAACAATGGCTTTAGGCATGTAATACACTTCTGATACTTGGACTGAAACTTCTTATACTGGGGTGATTTCACCCCAGTATTTTAGGCTTTTGTGGCTAACACAGCAGTGTGGCTGATAACTGAGCTGCCGTGCCATATTAGTAGTACTGCTGCTAAATGTGGGGAATTTATTTGTCTTTACACACTTAAAGCAGCAGGCTTTCTGGGACTAATCCCACTGTAGATGCATACAACCCAAACAAACAGAAATGTGGATTGCAGCTAGAATTTTGCAATGTGCTGGGAGAAAACCATCCCTGCTTACCCTGAGGGACCTACAAAGGCAGACCAAGCCATCTGGATGGTCCTGCTCATGTGGGAGGTTTACATGGGCAACACAAAAGCAAAAGTGATCTTCTAGAAATTTTTAGGGAATAGAACTGGTAGAAGTTATTTCTTTTAAAATAAGGGTTATTTCCTCATGGTCAATTTTGTTATCTTTCAAATACATGTTCCAAGATTAAAAAAAAAAAAAAACCTAAAGAAAGAAATGGAAATCTGTATCAGTGTTGTAACTCACTGTTTTGTGAGATTGTTTATTTTAGTTAAGCTTTAAACAAAGCAAACTCTTTAAATCAATTCAATGGTTTTAGAAAAGTGGCCATGGTAGGTGGTGATTTACACTATGTTTTTCACAAGATGAAAATAAAGAAACCAAAATATTTTAAGAATAAGCTGGACCCTGTAAAACAGTCTAATAATTTTTTATTGTTTTACTTTAAAAGCTTAACTCAGTCTTATGCTCTCTGGAGGAAAATTGAATGCTGCAAAGATTAACAGGCATTAGCAATTGAACTGGCCAAGGAAAAGTTTCCCGTGTTTGTCTGTGCTCTCCTAATGCCTTTTTGGCCAATACGTCCTGTTTTGCTGTGTTAGTGGATTATTGTTCCCATTTCATAGGAGACTGTAGGGATATGAGAGAATGTTAAAATCATGGGGCAGTAGAAGTATATTAGCACAAAGTCCAATTATTTCTATCTTTCATATCCAGAGGGAATAGTGCAGCATCTGTTCTTAGCAACTGTGGAAAGTATTTGGTCAACCTGCAAGTCAGTGATTATTGCATTGCACTGACAAGAACCAGCATCACGTGGCTTCAGACATATGGAAGGTGATTGCTGGGTTGAATTCTAATCTGAGTTACAGAGCTGAGACAAAAATTTACAGTAAATAATTTATATGGCAAATTTGGATTCCTTTCTGCCTGTGGGATTTTTTTTTAATCTTTTTTGAGGGCCTTAAGCTTTTGTCTTTAACTGCAATAAGAGACTCCTTTCTTAGAGAAAGATACAGAACCTCCTGAGGTTGTTTTGAGCTGACACCTACATATTGCCTGCTCATATAGCAAAATAATAATTCAAAAATTCATGAATGTTCATGGATCTATTTTCCTTTTCCTCAGTTTACTTTGAGATAAAGCTATTACATGGTAACCAACTTTGTGTCTTTTTTTTTGTTTTTTTTTTTTTTTCAGAACTAATAGCTGAAATAGTTTGTCAGTAATGTTTTAAGAGGTTGTTTTTTCTTCTGGCCCTTGGTAGGACTGAAGAGCAGAGAAGGAAAGTTGCCAGGCAAAAACCTCCCAAACCACAGTTGCTACTTGAGGAACAGAGCCCTTGCACAAACCTGCAGATCTCCCAACCTTTTTCCCCCTTCTTCCTACCACTGCTTATTTATTCTATCTCTGCCCTCCAGGAAATATTTTACCTCCTGAACTGAGTCAAATACTGAAGTTGCAACTGATGCAAGGGGTAGAAAGTCTGGCAAGGAAAATGAGAGGGCTCTACAACATTGTTAAACTGTTAATTTCAAATCAATTTCCTTTGGCACATGGAAGAAAATTTTATCAGTCTTGTTTTCAGGATTGATGATGGAATTTTTTGCACACTTTCTAAAGAGGGAATCTGGGCCTGTTGAGTAGCCCTCATGGTCCCAGATCTCTCAGCATCATGTTTCCTCCTGGATTTGACATGCAAGAAATGAATAAATAACAAGCAACTTTCTGATGAGATTGCTGTAAAGATGATATAAATCTTACCTAGGTTTGTATCGGTTTTGGCTTGGATAGAGTTAATTTTTTTCACAGTATTTGGTATAGGGCTGTGGTTTGGATTTGTGCTGAAAACAGCTGGTTGACTGCAAATGCTTTTGCAGCTTTCCTTCCTCTGCACAGCACTGAAATCTGTTTATCTGTGAATATCAGTTAAGGAAACAGGAGTGTGTGAGTTTCAGAGAGCATAATACAAGATGAGAGCAGGAGCTGCACTTGGCAAGACACAAGTGTTATATCTGGCCACCTCTATTGGATGTCATGGAACACTGCAAATCCATAAGCACATCACTGATCTTTTCTGCAGCAAATTTCTAGCTCATCAGATAAAACCAAAATTGGCGATCTGGGGGATATTTTCATTTTGACCTTTCGGGTTTTGGACCAAATCACCAATTATCAGCAGAGCCAGCATTTGTCTGTGTGTGATTGGATAAAGAGTAGTAATATTTTAGTCACTGAAGGTACCATTCTTGAAATCAAACATCAAGTCCTCTTAAACATGCAGGGAAAACAGGTTTGACACTTTTACCATGCAAAATAGAGCTTTCTCAGGACCCTCTGTGGGTTGTTTGATATGCAAGTGCCCACAGAAATCTGTGTACGGTGCTGGGCTCCCTGCAGCAGTTCTGGCCATGTGGTGCATTGCAGCAGGTTCATGTTCTGCCTGGGTTCTGCCAGCACATTTGTCCTGATTTCTGGCTGATACTAGTCCTCCCAGCGGGCTGGCACAGACACAGTTTCCTATCCCCCAGGATCAGCATGGCAGATCCCAAACAATCATTTCTGATGTGGTATGCCCTCTGCTCATAGCTAGTTCTGCTTCTGGACTTATTTTTTGTGTGCTGGAGTGCAATACAAGAGAGTGTCTCAAAGCTTGCAGCTGTAGCTCAAGGGCTACCATGCCTTGTGTAGCAGCTTTGACAGCCCTGTCACACCATCCTGACCTTGGCATGGTGCTTCCCAGCTGGGATCTTCTTTGGGTGATTTTGATCAGTGAAGGGCACTTGTGCTGTAGAGGAGATCCCCTCCTGTACTGCACAGGCTCCATGTCACAAGTACAACCTGTCTATACCACAGTTTAAAGCTGCCTCTTCACCTGGATTTCCATGCAAGATATCTCACTTCTTGTAGGTCCACTCAAAACCCCCCAAATTCCTTGCCTTCCTTTTGTTGGGAGGAATGGAAGAAGAAGAGTGTTGACATTATGGGTTGTCCTATGCAGTAACGGTGAAATGATCTTGATGCCATGATGAGTTTTGCCTTTTCTTTTATACCCGTTGTGTCTTTTTACAGTTTCTGTATTCTTGGTGCTTTTGCCTACATTCTTAGACTTGTTTGTTAAGCTTGGGGACTTTTTAAACATTTTAGAAGCTTTGCAGTGAGGGATCAGTGTGCCCCAGACCCCAAGGTCCTCTCCAGAACACTCCAGATTTTGTAAACTAAGACAGAACCATCCAGGGGAAGGTTCCTTGGGGAGGGGGGCTCATTTGAGCCTCTCATTGGGGAATTTTTGGTAGATGTGCTAATTAGTGAGACCTACAATGTTAGACCAGGTGTGGAGGAGGAAAATTGCAGTGGCCACTGTGGGGAGCACTGGGGTGCATTCGACCTGGACATGGTACACCTAAGGATCCTTAAAATAAATACCAAGGTAAAATCCCTTTTTCCCTTCTAACTGTGTTTGACTCCTGATTTTAAGATCAGGAAAAGGCATCAATCTGAGTCCCTGGTTGGGCAGAATTTGGCCTAAATCTTGAAAAAAAATGCACGTGTCACCCCCCTGGCCAAGGCTGTGAGGAGAGCTTTCCTGTTTTCATGTGCTGTCCATCAGGTTGATCTGGCCATAGCTTGGCTGGTGTAAAAGTGCTCAGCCCACCATCCTGATGACCTGTCCTCCTCACCTCCTCCTAAGTTCTGCTGATGCAGTTTCTCCAAGCTTCAGGCTGCCAAAATGTCCTCTTGAAAGATCTGAACAAGCAAAATGCACTAAAAAGTCTTGGGTAACCCTGGATACAAGCACGGCTTTTGCTGGGGGTTATGGAAGGATAATAACTGGCATCAAATGTAGTGGGAGGGAAAGGTGGGGGCAAGTGGCCAGGGGCCTGCTGGGACTGTAATCTCTTGAACCATGGCAGCACAGCACGTCTAGCCATGCCATTGCATCATGTGAGAGAGAGGGCTCAGACAGAGAGGACCCTGGGGAGCAGGAGTTTAGCTCTGATCCCTAGGTCCAGACATTTTTTGAAGGGTGGATGCCTGTTGCAGCTGACCTGCCTATCTTGTCTCTGTCACTGTGCTGGTGCTTGATTGATTCATCACTGTTTTGTGTTTTTATATAATTAATTTTCCTTGGCATTTGAATGCCCTTTTGTTCCAGCCCCTCACTTGATATTCAGCTTCCCACAGACACATTAGTAGTGCACTCTAATAACAGATAAGTGGTGTGGTAAATACCCTGGGGTCTCGTTACCATTCACAAAGTTATTGTTTGAGAAATATGGTTCCAAATGTGCTGGTGAATGAAAATAATTAGTCATAGCCCATTATGAACAACTGCTCTGCTGTGCCCTCTGTGTGCACTCCACAACACGTGTGACTATTACCCACTGGTGGGTGTCCTTTTTCATCCACCTCTGGCTTGAGCTGGTGGTCCCCCACCAAGCCCTTTTCTCTGACTTGGTTTTTGCCTCATTTATGGCCATCGCTGCTCTGCTGGCTTGATGATCCTTCATCTCACTGTGGGGGCACTCACAATTATTATGCTTTACTGGTGGGAGCTGTTCTTGCCAGGAGCCACCTTTCTTTGGTGTTCCCTTTCTGGTGGAGTTTTTCTCTGGTAGCAGAGTCCACAGACAACACTATGGATAGACTGTGACCCAGAGACAGGATAAAAGTTCCTCTCTCTGTTGATTTCACAGAACTGTTGTGCTGATCTCTGAGGTTAGGAGCTTAGACCTTGAAGAATATTTTTTGGGAAAAAAATTATATGGGAATATTTCAACTTTTCCATCAAATAGTTTTATAGGAAGTATGTTGCATAAATGTCATTTCCACAGACGTTGCTGCCCTGGAAGATTATGGTAGTTCTCAGTCATTAATGATTTCTTGAGCATTTAATCACCTCTGTGCAAAGAGGCCTATGAACATTCCACTACTCTGCATCTGTTGAATTTTCAGTGTGACAACCTGGGCTGAAAAATAGCTGTGGCTATATGGAGAGCAAACCAAGTCATGGCTCAGCAAGCTTTGTTATCCCAGTAAACAGAAAGGACCTATTTAATCTGCCTTTTTCTGTTTGTTTGCTTGTTTGTGGTTTGGTTTTGTTTTGTTTTTCTGAGGTTTAATCCCTTCCCTTTCTCATTGCTTGTGAGTGAGCGAGGCATTTTGGGATCACTTGGAATGTCCTCCCTCTGTTGCTTCATTTGGGTAACTCCTTTGTCTTTTGTAGCTGGAGACTAACTTACACCTGTTTCTTGCAAAGAAAGAAAAATGCTGGCTCTGGGGCTGGGTTGTGCCAGCTCTGAGAAGGTGCTCTCTCACTTAGGTCTCTACACATTATCAGTAAATGCTGGTTTCTCTCCTTGATGCTGATACATTTCTCAGACAGCTTGCAATCCAGGGATGTCAAGGTCTGGTGTCTCATCCGAACCGAGCAGGAATATCTTTGCTCTAGCAGTCATTGTGAGGTCTGGAGGCATCCATGGGGCCTTTTAGCTTGTTCCCTTCGAGTAGGAGCTGTTTTCTGCACCTTGCTTGTCACTCAGAGAGAGAAATGGTTGAGCTCAAGGCTAATGCAGTGCTCAAACCTTAGCTCTGTGTAGCAGGTTGTTGCATTATTCAGCTTGGATGCAGTCTAGTTGCTTGGTTTCTAGGTCAACTTGGTGAATCTCTTATTATTCCCCTATTCCTGATATTTTTGGCTAAAAAGCCCTATCCCCCTGTTCACTCATTTTCTCTATTTACAATTACAGTTTGAAGGAGTGTAATAAAAACTTTAAAAGAACTTTTATAATACTGTAACTGTCAGGGGATTCAGTGCAATAATTTTTAAGGCTTGAGGAATAAACCCAATTATGTTTAGTATTAATTCGATAGTAGAAAGAATATCTTAGTATTTTCCAAATAATGATGCCAAGATAGGCTTAAAAAAGTTACTTCTATTTGTGAAGACTGGAAAAACTGTTTTGTATAGTTGAAAAGATCTAAAAGTCCCAAAAGTTTTGTGGATTTTTGCATGAATAATTCATCCAGAAAGTCACCCCAGAAAAGTGTTCATAGCCTAGTGTTCCTTTAGCTTCTGGTGCTTCTATTGCCACTCACAGAGTGGAGACAATACTTCATGATTTTGTAGTTACTGACACACAAAAAATAATGAATAATCACATTGGCCATTTGGAAAGAGTCTGGGATTTTACTGTACCAGTGCTCAAACAAGATATTGACATAAACCTTCCAAACAAAGTGTCAATTTTTATGAAAAAAATGGGATGAATTGGTGGAAAAATACAGAAGAACTGCTTTTGTAATGGATATTACTGTACAACTAATTTGACTGGTTCTATTTATAAAACAGATACAGCTGTGGAAAAACTTTATGAAGAAGCCCATAAATATGCAGCTTTCATTCACTTTTAACCCTGAATGGGGAATATGTTCTTCCTATTGCCAAACCTGTGTATAATTTATATATCTCTGTGGAAACCACGTGAAGCTGAGTGGAGTCTTCATCCAGTTGTAACAAAAAACCAGGAGAGTTTTGTGGTTTTGGCTGGGGCTTGGTGTTATAATTTGATTTTAATACAAGTAACAACAACCCTCTTGGCTGGGAGATGGCATCTCAATTGCCTTGTCCCCATATAAAAAATATATGTTCTGGGAAGCTGGTGTAGGTTGGCTGTTTGTTGGTGAACCTTGGTCTCACCTGCAGATCCATGAGCAACCTGCCCTTGCCTTCACCAGACACAAAACCCTCCCTCCCCTCAGTGTATCATCACTGAGTAACTATTTAACTTTTCTTTCCTTTTCCATTCTCTTGGGCTGGACCAACTTCATAATTATTTAATGCTGTTTTCCCTCTTCAGAGAACGGAAACCAAGTGGTTTGTCACCTTTTTTTCCAGTCAGATTTGCTTTCAGATGTCTGTGTTTTGGATTAAAAACACTAAAGAAGGATGTTTCTTTTCAGTGTTTCTCAGGGAGATTTAATTGCAGGAATTCATGTTAACTTGTGTTAATATTACCTTTGGCAGAAACACTGTTCCCTTTTGATAAATACAGTCTAAAATGACAAGAAGTTGGAAGAACTAACAAAATGATTCTGTTTCTGTCAGGCTGCTGTGTGTGAAGGGAGATTTCACAGATAAGAAGTCCCTTAATGATCTATCATGGTGTCTGATAAGATACAGTTTAAGAGGAGGTTTAACATAGTGGAGAACAATCTATTATTACTGTAACTCGCTCTTCTATGGCTCCAGGCAGTCGATGGTTGCTTGACAATTTTTCCTCAAAAATTCAAAATCCAAATTGCATTCTGATATATATATACATATATACACACATACATATATGCACACATACATATATATACCTATGTGTATATGTATATGTATATATGTGATATATATACGTGTATATGAAATACATATCCCAAAGTAGAAAATCTTAATGTCCCTGCTAGTCACTTAGGTTCCTTGAATTCACTCCCCAAAGAAATTTATCCCAGTGTCACTCAAGTGGAAGCATCAGTAGATGGTCACTGCTAAAAATTCTCCTCTGCCCTTGCAGCATGGACAGAATTCATCTTTCAGACCCAAGTGATTGGATGGATGAGTGAAGGAACCTCTTGATATTCTGTGCCCACACAAAAACTTTTGATGCAAACTGATATGGACTCCTTGCTGCCCGTGTTCTTCCTTATCTGTTTGTAATCAGGGCAAAGCTGAGTAAGACCTTAATTCTTTGGGAACTTGGCAGACTTGGTGAACAAGATGAAAAATGGTATTTGAAGGGAGATGGGATTTCACTGCTGCTGGCCTGAGCAGAATGGATGGCTGCTGAGTGCTTTTCAGTATTCTGAGGACAATTAAAATAAACCAGCTGGATTTTCAGAGCAGCAGGCAGAGTGTCAGTTAAGCACATCATTTAGGAGTGCTTATTGCTTGTTGTGCCCAGTGTGAAAATTTTAGGTATTTAAGCCTAAAATGTTCTTGTGCAAAACTGGCCTTGCCCTGCAAATTTTGCATGCAATCCACTGTGATTGACAAGGCACACATATGTGTTAGAAGATGGGAGCCCAGAGGCATAAACACAAGAGTTCTCCAAGATCCTGTAGATGTTTTGTTTCAGTCCAACTGTTTTCACTTACCTTCCTAGAGCTGAGCAAAAGAGATGTTTAACCTTAAAAAAATAATGTATATAGGTTTTCTCAGGAGAAAATAGTAGCTGTTCTGATAAAGTAAGCTCTGTGCACTCTTAATTCAATTTTAAAATGAAACTATTAAGACCATTTCTATGCTGGCTGGTCTTCAGCGTGCATTTAGTCAGCTTGAATTCTGATTACAGACAGAGCTGAAACCCGGCTTGTGACCTGCACTAAGCAAGTTTCATTAAAAGAGATTTGGACATTGCTCAGATAAAACTAGATGCATTTTTAGCTAAAAATAAGGAAGAAACAGAGAAGGAAAAAGCCTCTCCCAAAAAAATGTAATTGCTGTGTTTTAAAATGATGTCCTTTTTCAGCTAACAAAATTATTTCAGACAGAGCATTGAATGATGAATAAATTCTTAAATTATCTGGGTCTGGGCTGGCTTGCATTGTTTGGGAAGTCATGCAGTGTCCACACGTGGCAGAGGGTATTTATCCTCAGTCATCAACATTTGTCTCTGTTCTGTCAGATTTGCTGTGCGTCATGCTGGGGGCAGCCAGAGGACGTGCAGAGACCAGAGCAATAATTCCTTGAGGGCTCAATTTATGCCAAATATTGAGCATGCTTTTCCCATGTAAATCACAGAAGACAGTTCCTGTGTTGGACTCTAGGAATATTGGTGTTATCAGCAGTGCATTATTCCCCAGGCATCCATGTCTCAGCTCAAGGAGTGCTTGGCTGCCTCTCAGCATCGTTGCAGACCCTGATGGTGCTCTTAAGGAAATTCTTCATTCTGTCCTCTTTTCCAGCTTGCCAAAAACTGTCCTCTTCTGTCAAAAGCCTGTTCTTCACCTCATGTGTCTTTGAATCCAATATACAGAATCATAGCATGGGTTGTCTTGCAAGGGACCTTCAAGATCACCTGGTTTCAACCCCACCCTGCCCCATGGGCAGGGACACTTCCCACTAGACCAAGCTCCAAACCCAGACTGGCCTTGACCACTTCCAGGGATGGGGCTTCCACAACTTCTCTAGGCAACCTGTTCCAGTGCCTTACCATCTTCACATTTAAGGATTTATTCCTAATATCTAATTGAAAACTACCCTCTTTCTGTGCCAAACCATTTTCCCTTGTCCTGTCGCTCCATGCCTTTGCAAAAAGTGCATCTCCAACTTATCTGTAGACCTCTTTAGGTTCTGGAAGGCTGCTAGAAGGTCCTCCTGGAGCCTTCTCTTGTGCAGGCTGATATCTGATATCTCGACATGATGCCTGGGCTTGCCAAAGAGGGGAGACTGTCTCTTGTCTCTTCCTCCAACCCAGTCCACCATGCCATGGTTGTCTGCCTCAGGATCTCCTGCAAACCTCGTTCCAGATTATGAACTTTCCAGGCAGAGCAGCGTCTGAAGTTTGATGTTGCAACTGCTTGTCACTGTCACCATTATGGATGTGTTGCTTCTGTGTCCCTGCCTGCTGAGAGTTCATCTGTGTGCTGCTGACCAGAGAGCTGAAACACACAACTTCAGCAGGGACAGCCATTTGGGTAATTAGAGATTTTTATTTATTACCATGCAGTCTCCACTTCAGGCCCTTGTTGCTCAAGAAGCTCAAGGGAATGCATGAATGCCTCACTCAGCTTCAGGGATAAGAAACACAAGCAAGTCTGAGGTAACCTCCTTACCATGGCACTTGTTCCTCCCTCTCCATGTGTAGCTGCTTTTTCAACCTTCTGCTAGAGCTTTTACCAAATCCAAATTAATTATGCTTGGCTCTGTTACTTAATTCCTCCTCCTCCATGCAAAACATGATGTAAAGAAAGACTCCTCTTAGGGCATTCTGTTGTCCCTTGTGACATCCTGCAGATCTCTGAGATATAATATATATGATCCAGTGCTTCTCAGATTTCCTTAGTTTGCAATGTCCAGCTGTGTGCAGTGGGACAAAACTTCATCCTTTCATTGTTTACCTTACTCCCTCTCCACCCACCTCCATAGGAAACCTCATCAGAGTGTTTGCCATGGGAGTGTCAGTCTTGGAATGAGAAAAGCCAGAAAACACTTTTTTTTCTTCTGAAGTCAGGTCTTCAGTAATATGATCCTTTTCTATCTACAGCAATAATTTCCACAGAAACACAATCATTTCCTTCTGACCTGGTAATTATTTTCTTTGTCAAAATTTTGCCTTTATTTTATTTATAGTGGTGTTGTTTGAGTTTTAAAATTATTATTGTTATTAATAATAATAATAGTAACAATAATTCATGTTAATTTCCAAATGCTGTTTTATTTATTGTCTATAACTGACAGCATACCTTAGAGTTTTCTTTTTCAACATATATTTTATCGTTTTTATTTCGTGGAGATAGTTTTATATTCTTCTAACTCTCAAAGATTTGCAGTTTAATAGCTGTACATATGTCTGCAAGAAAATGAGTTAGTGTGGCCCCGTGGCTTACTGCTGAGAAATGGAGTTACTTAACTTCCCTGAAATAAATTAGTTCATTTTGTTTTATATTTCCAACATGCTTGGGAGATACAAGTGACTGCCTAACAGAGATCGCCTCCAAGTTGTTCTGCAGTAAAGTTGCTGCAGTTCAGGCTCTGGCATCTGTTTATCCATACGAGCTTTCTCAATATTCTTTCTTGATTTGTTTAATAGAGTATGGATGTGCCTTACATAGCTAAATCACCCAGAGAGAAATACATTGGTGGCTTGCTGGTAGCTCTGCAGAGGTACAGTTAATAAGTAGCTCTACAACAGTGTGCAATTTTAAAGTTGAATATGCATATAATTGTGTTCCTGGATCCAAGTCAGTTCTGGGGAACATTTTGCCCTAATTTTAAAACCTATTCCTTTTAAAAGGGGTGCACACAACCTGTAGGGACAGAACAATTGCTTTTCCAGGGCATATTGCTCAGCTGTGTGCTGGAGTGACTAATGGGTAAGTGCAGCAATTCAGACGAATGGGATTGCTTCCAAAGCAGGACTATGTATATATAGTGTGCATATATATGTATATACACACACACATAGACTGAAAGAGAGTAGGTTTAGATTGGATATTAGGAAGAAATTCTTTACTGTGAGTATGGTGAGGCACTGGCACAGGCTACACAGAGAAGCTGTGGATGCCCCATCCCTGGCAGTGTTCAAGGCCAGGTTGGATGGGGCTCTGAGCAACCTGGTCTGGTGGAAGGTGTCCTTGCCCATGGCAGGGGGTTGGAACTGGAGGATTTTTAAGATCTCTTCCAAGCCAACCATGCTATGTTTCTATACTTCTTTCATTCCCTACTTTTCTGTTTAAATAATCAAGCTTCAGTGGTTACTTCTGCATGTCTGGAATGAGGTGTGCTAGAATTATACGTTCTTCTCCATTTCGAGAGTGAATGCATCTTTAGACAGGCTATTTTTCAGCTGCCAAAACACACAGTGAATGACACGATGCACAAGGGTGACTTCTGAATAATATGACATTATTAATGAGGTTGCTCTCTGAACATAAGCACGGTGCTCAGAGATAGCCTGGCACAACACAGGGGTAACCTGGCACAACACAGGGAAGTGCACTTCACAGCAAAGCTGAACTATTACAGAGCCAGCTGAGCAGAAAATTCAATGCCTCCATGCTGGCCTCGGGGCTAAGGGTTAAAAGCTTTGTTTGGGTAGCTGAATAGTGAGGTTGCCATCTCAGTGCTGCAGCAGGTTGAAATGAGTAAAGTTTTTGCCTCTACTTATTAAGTAAATGAACTATTCAGGGATCAGGTTCCTTACTCAGTGTATGTTACATGCTTCTGCAGATGTCAGATACTGAAATTCCCCATGCATAGTGATTTGTAAGCTGTGGAAAAATGTTTAATACTTTGCTCCCTAAATGATGCGATAGGTAAAATACTTCTGTAAATATCCTTCCCAAATCAATTACAGGGACCTTAAATGTAACAGGTTATATGAAGTTACACATATAAATCTTATGGACATCTTGTACACCCTCGAAGCTTCTTCTGCCTCATGGCTTTCCCTGCCTGGAAATTTTGAGCCCTTGTCAGCTCCCTGCCTCTGGGTGTGTGCTGATTCAGCTGCTGCACCTGAATTGCTTTTGTGAAGGACGTTCTGTGGTGCTGTAGCCACTGGATGTTACCTGAGGAGATGGATGGGACCTGGGTAGAGATGTTCAGGTGGAGGGGAGAAGCTAAAACAAGAAAAGATGTAGGATGGACATACAGGTTCTTCAGCACTGCTCCGCGGCTGTAGGTAACAGCCCTGTCAGGACAGGCTCCTACTGCAATGCCCAAAACCCATACTGGAGTCAAAAATAGCAAAATAGGGTGAAACTGAAACATTTAAACACTTTTGATCTCAAATTCTGTTTTCTAGTTGTTCTTAGACTATTCCTACAGAATTCTAGTTCTGTATCAAGATGAATTGTTGATCTGAAGTGTCATTCCACATGGCCTGCATATTGTGCTGGAAAGATTCACTCTTGGTTAAAAGCTGATTAGAACACAATTTTTAAAAAGTCACATTTTACTGGTATTTATGAAGCTCTTGGCTAACACTTTGGTGTGAGGTCTGTGGTTTTTAGAGCATTCAAGTGTGGAAACTATTTATTTGTCTCCTAGGTGATTATGGCTAGCTTGGATGAACACATAAATCAAACTAATTTTTAAATATTTTTTATTTCTTTAAAAAGCAACACTGCATATGACTATAATGGTCTTAAAAAGTTCCAGAGGTGATGGAGTATTTGAATGCAGCAGGGCCCAGTTCATAGACAGCAACCACCAGGGAGACATAAGGCCAGGTAAACACCTGGACACAAGAAATAGTCTTCACCACAAGGGTGTTGAAGGTTTGCAGCAGCACCCTGTGAACTTACGGGGACTTTCTCAGAAATTTTCAAAACCTGACTGGAGCAATATGGTCCCACTTGGTGCTGCATTGGTATTGAGTGTGGGGGAATAGAACAGATCACTGCAGATCCCTTTCAACCAACTCTGTTTTACCATTCCACCCTCTGACTGGAGTGCTGAACACAGATCCATGCAACTTGAATAATTATTTATTTACATTATTATTTGATATTTATTCCAGACCTGTTTAGACACAGTCCTGAGCAGCCTTCTGTGGCTGACCCTGTTTTGAGCAGATGGTCTCCAGATGCCTTCCCACCTCAGCTAGCCTGTGAATCTGTGAAATTACATGAAAGCTGAGGAAAGTACTCCAGGGTGAGTGGATTTCACTGTTCAATCCATTTGAAAAGAAAGGCTGAAGAGTGGCTTCATTACGGTGGGCAAGTGCCTTCATGGGAAGGAGACAACAGGCACTAAAAGAGCCCTTCAGGAGGAAAAGAAGAATATAACAATCAGAAGTGGAAGCAAGATAATTCAAGTGACAAAACAAAAAATCAGTCTTTCAGTGATGGCAGATTAACCAGCATTTGATGTGTCTTTCACTGTCCTCCCAGGAAGCCTGGTTTAGCCAAACGTGAACAACCTTTTTGTTAAATACAAGGTATTCGTTCCAAGAGCAGATACAACCAGGTGAACTTAATAGAGCAGGATTTACAGGAGGCTTGCTTGGACAATCTAACAATAATTATTGAAGAATCTGTGTTTGATAGCTGAAGAGAATTAAATGAAATACAGGAAAGAGGTTTAATTCAGGCTGTTGCAGATTTGTGGGGTCTTATTAAAGCTTCAACAGCAGATTTTGTTCCTCCTGGGTGTTCTTAATGGTTGCCAAAACTGCCTGTTGACATTTTATCTCTTTTCATTGAGGTCTGATTTGCAAGAAAAGTAAGGTGTGTCTGGAGTAATGAAAATAAGAGCGTTTCAGCATCTGCTTATGGGTGAGTACTGGAGCATAACCCTGTGATGCAAAGGACAGCATTCCCAGTGTCTGGGAATAGCATCAGTGTTTTGCAACTGGTGGGGTCTTTACCTGTGTAATCATAGATCTGCCTCATACCTGGAAAAAAGTCCCATGAGACTGTAAACCATTCCTTAGTGGGTATAATAGATTTTGTCAGAAAAAAAAAGCTTTATGGCATGAATTTACCTGTTAACATAAATATTAATGAGGTGTTGCTTGTCTTCACACAAGCACTACTTATTAGTGAGACTGAAGCTATTATCTGAGATCTTGAGATCTGCTGAGACCATGGTGGAACCACTGAATGTCAGTGGGACAGCAGCCTCCGCTAAACAACATCGAGTCCTTATGTAAAAAGAGGTCTGGGGACCAAATAAATCAGACCCCTTAGAGACAGACTGTGTGTCCTTTCCTGGACACTAAGAACACAAGATAAGCTTTTTTTTTTTT
>VXAC01006180.1:103782-180417 GCA_013399225.1 Rhipidura dahli | reverse complement strand
TTTTTTTTTTTTAAATCAGTGCTCCTTGACCTTTGATTTAAGCATTGACACAGTAAAGGGAAATAAGATTCCTACCACATTGTTTTCTCTCTGAGGTTGGATGTTCATGACAAAGAAGTGTTGGAAACCATCTTTCTTGCACCCCATAGAACAGAGAGAAACTTTCATCACCACTCCAGAAGTCCTGGTTGTTTCCAAAACCCAGGGGTGGTGGTGACACTTTCCCTCCCATACACAAATGAGCCAACCTCCTGAATTCCTTCAACTCATCCTGCTGCATTTAGCACTGAACCCCAGGGGTGGAGACATTCTCCAGAGCATATTTCAGCCTGACTGACTTTTCTGTGCAGAGCCATGAAAAGAGGGAGGGAAGCCTCCCTGCTGTTAGGATACAAGTGTCTGCCAGATGTTAGCTGTTTCAGAGGGTGACTGAATGAAGCCAGTGCTCTTCCCTAGAAATAATCACCTGGCTCAGTAAGCACTCCTCATAGCCAGCTGTAGTAGCCAAGAGTCCCTGTTTGCTCAGCTAGTCCTAAAACAGCAGGAATCATTCCCTTTCTCTTCTAACTTTTCCCATCTCTACCAGTTCAGTGTTTTGAAAGGTTAGTACAGAGAAATTGCCTCTGGTTGCTCTTTGTCTCTATATATCTTTAAGGCTGTTTCAGGGCTGGGAAAGTGACAATCTAGAACATGAAAACTGGGCTGAACACAAAAATAACTTGACTTCTTCCTTTCAGTAAATTCAGGTATTGTATTAGAGAAGGTAATAAATTCTGTGCCTTTTCAGTATAATTGAAGTTTTCAGAATGAAATTTTACAGCCTGAAAAACAATGGCATATACCTTATCCAGTTCTACTACAAGAAACTTCTCTTTAGCTGAAATTGTCTCTGGGGCTAAACCATCTAACAGACATGTTTTTGGTAAGATAATATATTTGAATTCTTAGGGCTTTCCTTTCTGCAGAATTTTTATGTGTTTTTATGTGAGGAAATAGAGATGACTTGAACTAAGGCTCAGGACCTCTATAAGCAGAGCTCAGAGTGCAAGTTCAGGACATCAAGCAGATGATGGGACTGTTGTTAGAAAGAGTGGAGAGACTTGCTCCTGTTGCTCCCATGAAGTTCAGTGATGTGCCTTTCCCAGCCATGCTTTAAACTGATGCCCAGTAAACTTTTGTTCTAGCTCAGATGAATATTATCAAGTTGTGAACACTGGGAGGAATAGTAAGGACCTTTTAAAAGAAAACAAAACAAAAAAAAAAGCTCTGAGATCCTGGAAAACAGTAGAAATGTATAATTAAGGGCAAGCTGAGCCTGGTGAATGGCTGTTTGCTGCAGATAAAGAACAGTTTTTCTGTTGTAGAATAAAAACATACTTTAGGGACCAAATGCATTTTTCATTTGGGTAGTATAATCTTGTAATCATTCAATATCCACATCTGTTGATCTGGAGAGTCCTGCTCGCAAAAAGGCTTCAGAATTGACAGCAGTGCACGTTTCATCAGATTAAAAAGGAGGGGAAAGACCCTTTACTGACAGATCACTTTTCCTGTCAGTGTGTCAGTACAGTGTATTCAATTCTTTACCCTTCATCCTTCTCTGATAATGCTCAACTCTGTAAAGTAAAATAGAGGAAAACCCAATGGTTAATGTGCCACTGTGGAGCTTCATAACTCTGATGTATCAGTGAACAACAAAGGAAGTTAATTGTCATTGCAAGATATTTTAAAAAGGCAAGGATTTGCACAGGGCTTTGTAAAACAGTATTATAGCATTTAGCTAAATTGAGTCAATCTTGCAGGGTGCTGTACAAGAAAGAAGATCAAGCCCATAAACCAGGCATGCCCAATATAAAACAGAGCATTAATACAAATTTTAGGATGTCATTACAATTTAGGTTGAACATTAACTAACAAAATATGGCTCACTTACAAATCTACTATTGTTTAATGTCCTGATATGAAGTTATGATTCTAATATTATCACAGATAAAATTCAGTTTCATATCAAATTTTGTTATAAAGTGGGAAGGCAAAAAGTGTAGTTAAAAATGTATCTAATCCTGAGATTTTTTAATGGCAGCTGCAATAGAAACTTGCACAGAACTAAACCTTAAGTCCAGAAAAACTAAACATTAAGAATTTTATATATGCTGTTAAAAACCCTTACTGAGATTAAATTTGAAAAACCCCTACAAAGGACCCCAGAAGAATTCCCCCTTCAAAAAAACACCCTAAAAAACCAGTGTTCTTTATCTTCTAATATTCCCTGGAATATAGTGGTTGAGCCTGGGTTCTCATTTTGACAGATACAAGAGAAGGACAAAGGCTATTGCTAAATATTTATTAAAATGTTCTTCATATTTCAGACGAGAACTGACCAAAAGTTTTGCATCAAACATCTTCCTTCTTCACATGTCTTGTGAAAACCCCGTTGTTCCACTGTGCCCACAAGGGTCTCTTACATATGTTGAATAAAGTTTGAGTCTCCCTCACAGCACCTTAAATCAGTGAGGCTGTTTGAAGAGAAACAAAGTGTGTGAATAGGATCACAATTTACACCAGTCTGTGTGAAAAGGGATACAATAATCTCTTGGAGGAAATTAAAGCAGAGAGAGTAGAAAAATGGTGTTGTTTATATGATATATGTATATACTTACTTGTGTATTTTCTTTTGCTGGTCCTTTCACAGACTACATGCATTCGGGTGCTTAGCTACAGAGTTGAAATCTGAATATGCAATGCATATTCTTCAGTATTCTAAACACAAGCTCATTGTTGTTGGAGAGGAAACTGGAGATGGTTATGATGCTGTGCAGAATTGGAGCAAATAAATATAGAAAAAATAGGAAACTCAATTCAAGTGCAAGTCCATAGCATATAGCTCACACACATGGTTACTTGTGGTTTTGGATATTTTCAGCTGCCCCAGAATGCACACTGCTGAACAGTCTTTGAACCTTTCCTGCACTGATTTTCCTGCACTGATTTTCCTGCACTGATTTTCCATTCAGTGTTTGTTGCATGAATATTTTCTGGCTTCGTGAAAACCCTGATTCCTCTGAAGACTAAAATTTCTGTTTGATTCCTTTAATTTCTTTGTATTCATGTTCATTTCAAAGTTTTCAAGCTTATTTAGGAAAATTTATCTTGAGTCTGTGATATTTTTCTTTCACTTTCTCTAACTACCTGAAAAGAAGAGGTATTGAGATGGGAGGTGGTCTCTTATCCCAAGTAACAAAAAATAAGAAGAAATGGTCTCAAGTTGTGCCAGAGGAGGTTTAAATTGGACATTCAGAAAAATTTCTTTCCTGCAAGGGCTGCCAGGCACTGGAATAGGCTGTCCAAGGGAAGGGGTGGAGTTATCTTCCCTGGAAGTATTTAAAGGATGCACAGGTAAGTGCTTATAGACATGGTTTAGTGGTGGACTTAACAGTGCTGGACTAATGGTTGGACTCAATGATCTTAGAGGTTTTTCCAACCTAAACCATTTTATGGTTCTATCTTTCTATTTGATTAACTTATTTAACAAGCCTTGTGGGATATTGACAAGTCATACAAGCATATCACTTCTGCTTACTTCAGATTATTCCAAAGCCATCAGGAAGAACTGAGTATAAAAAATTTTTGCTTCTTTTCATGACTTGTTTCTTCAATAATGAGAATGCAATGTTTCATTTTTGTATTTCTGTGCAAGAAAGCTAAGCAACCTTAGTGGGTGAGCATCCATTCTGAAAGCACAGTGGTTAGATTTGCTTTCAAGTTACATCATTGCTTAGAAGAAGAGTTTCCTTCATTACCATGCTTAGGAAATTGAAGGGAATTGGTCCCTTCTGTTTCAGCTGCATTATTCAGGACCTGACTAAAGTGTCCTCTTTTTCACAAGTTTGGGTCTCTTTCAAAGTCTGGGGTGCAAGGGCTGCAGGTGGTTAACAACAATGAGAGCCTAAACCACATCTGCTAAAGAGACTAAATATTGATTCTGAAACCTCACTGTAAGTGGGAAAGCTTTGACATTTCAAACTAATAATACTGGGTAGATTCTTTCATGCATTAATGATCTTTCTAAAAGTGACTTTGCCCTTTGGAATGGGGAATGGAATCTTTGGGGATTAAATGTGTTGTATAAGCACAAATAATTGGACTACATACTGTCATTTAGTTCTCCAGGGTTGTTTTCCCCCAGTAGCAGTGGGACTGGCTGCTACAGAACAGTCCCAAAATGTGTTATTAAACACTGTGACCCTCCAAAATAGAGGTTGCATATGAACTGCCTGCTGTGACTGTCCTTGGCATATTCTAGCTGTCTAGCTCTTCCAGAGAGTATTTTGGAGAGGGCCAAAGCCATTTGACATGGCCCAACCTGCAATGGAATAATTTAATAGTGCAAATTTACAGTGTAGACAAATAATTTCCACTGCTGAGCCTTCCTTGTAACTGTTTAACTTACAAATATAGACATATTTGTAGTGTCCAGACGTGCCCTCACTGACTTCATTGATGCAATTTGTGCCATAATTGCATGTAAGCCTCTGAAAAAGCTCTGGAGTTGTGGGATATGGAGCCCACACCACAGGGTGCTTTACAGATGAGGAACTGAGGTACAGGGGAAATAAAGCATGGACTCCTACACACAACTACTTTAAGCTTTAACTCAGAAAGCAATTTTCAGATTGCCTCTGTGTTAGATAAAACTGTAGAAGAATCCAGGGGAGAGTTTATACTTGCCAAGATAGAGATGTTTGTAGAGAGAGACTGAAGTCCACTCAGGCCATGGCTGAGTTGCACCGTGAGTTTCTCTGTTGATGAGATGGGGCAGAATTCCTGGCTTGGTTGCTACAGCCACATCACTGCTGTGGGAGTCTGCATCTAGGCTGGAATAACTTGCAAAAAGTTGCATGCTAAGTCAGTGTCAAGCCCGGCAAAAAAGAAAGTTTTTCAGCCCTAGGCAAGAGGTAAGGTTGGTCATAGGACGTTGTTTTCACACAAAGGATGCTGAGACAGACTTAAATGTTTAAAGTTTTATTAATGGAGTCTGTAGCTGATGGCACACACCCATTCTAAAATTACAGTTGGAAAAAATACAAAGCAGAGGAAGAAAGAGAACAGGGCAAGGAAAAACGTTCACCCATGGATGGCCAAGAAGGTTCCACAGAGTCTCCAATGAAGGTTATCTTCTGGTGATCCTCTCCAGGTGATGCTAATGATGACACTAACTTTCCACCATGTGTTTCCACAGTGTCCATATGCCTTTCATTGTGACCTGTTCAAACTCTCTTCTGTATACTCCTGCTTAAAACACTCTTTGCTCTGAAAGAGCCCAAGTGTTTCACAGTGAGCTTGGGTATATGTCATAAGTCTAACTGGACATTTAAGTCTCTATTATCCACTATGTTATTGACTCATTTATGCTTCTCATTTTATGTTAACTTTGATCTATAAAAGAAAGGGTGGGGAAGAGCAAGGGGAGTCATTCTTACTCTGGTGACAATTTCTTCCCATGAGAGATCAGAGATAAGAATAATGTCAGGGTTTGCAGGTGCAACACCATGAGAACAACAGCATGCAAACAACAGCAGGAGAACAGGTTAAAACACTGTAGCAGCTTTGGTGAAAGGTAACAGACCTGCAAGGGGACGACAGACTACAGAACTGCAAAGAAAATGTCCTGAGCAAGACAAGGTGAAGGCATTCCGAAAGAGCTTTGTGCCTGCCCTTCTCTCTCCACTGTGTTCTTACCTCCTCCAACACCTCTGCAAGAAGCAGGTAGGAGCAGCAAAGTTTTTTTGAATGGGTTCAAGTGATCATAACCATAGGTACAATAGTTCCATGTACATCAGCAAGTAATAATTGTCTTCTATTATTAGAAAAAAATCTTAGACTGCTTTATTAGATTTAATACATCTGTCTTCAAGATTTTACACATCTCTCTTCCTCTAGATTTACTAGATGTTACACATTTCTTATGTTCACAATCACACAAAATCACTGAATCAATTTTTGTAAGAGGTTTGCAACCACAGGTTTATTCTCAGGCCAGCCGTACCACATTTAAAAGTCTGTTCTTGATAAATCTGTGATTTCCTCCACATTCACTTTTTTTATGCCATCTGAGGATATAGCCCTCTGGCTACAAGCACTAGCTAACTGCTGTTCCAAGCCATAAAATCCATTACAATATTAACTTGGCATGTGTTTTGCACAATAACAATTTTCCAGGGCAGTAAACTTTTTGAGGATAGTAAACTCACAATATTTCCCTGGTTGCAGTTATATATTTCAGTCTGCTGCCAAGTGCTGCAGATCTTCCTGAGTCTGGCAAAGTTCCACATGTTTTAACAAAATTGTTGTTGGTGTATATCATTTCTTTACTTAAAATCCACTTGGAGATTTTTATTATTGGTCAAAGATGTCAAACTCAATGGAAAGAAAATCACAAATAGACCTTGAGACACAAATTTCCCCTTTCTTGCATTTTCAAGTGTGAAACTCCAGCTGGTACTGTGGCCACTACAGAAAGCTCAATATAAGCCTGGAGGCAGGAAGCTGGGAGGAGAGCAAGGCAGCAGTGAGATGGTGGCACATGTCACTCACACAACAGGGTCCCAGAATGTCTAACCACAGCAGATGCAGATTTTGGAGGAATTCAGCCTGAGCAGGTTTGGGGAGGGGGTGGCTATGAGAAGCTTCTCTCAGTGAAAGGTGATGTGGAGACCGTGGAAGGGCATTTGCCTGTGAACATAACAAATGGCTGCTGAAAGATGACACCTTCTGCAGAGTGAGATGGCTTTGCTTGCATTTTGTGTGAGATGTTATTCTTTGAAAACACAGGTAATGAGGCAGGCCTGGGGCAGATTCAGCAAATTTGTGAGTGACAACTAGTGAAAGAAGCTGTCAGTTGTTGTGAATCTGTGTTGAGGTGGGGACTGGTAAATACTGCTGGATACATGAAATACTGAGAGACTGGTAGCAGGTGACATAAGCTTCTAATTTCTCCAAACTGAGCTGCACTTGGTTGTTATGCCAAATACACTAATTAGTGCCCAAGAGCAAGAATGTACTTGTCAGGTTCCTTGTCTGGATGGCCATTGTTGTACCGGGTAAAAAGGGAGAGGTGGGGAAAAGTGTGTGTGTGTATATACACATGTACATCCACCCATCCATACAGAAATTGTTTGTGACACGTGACATATATATATATATATATGTATGTATATATATATATAGCATGATGTATTAGAATGTGAAGTATGCAGAAAGAAGGGGAGATGGTAAGTTTGGCTGAGTGCCTCACAGGCTGTTGTTGGACAGTGTTCTGCTGCTTTGCTTGTGGCCAGTCTGCCTGAACCAAGGAAATGTGAGTGATTCATTGGGAGTAATGATCATTTCTGGAGAAGGCGAAATCTGAAGAAAAGTCATTAAATCACTACAGGTTGCACAACGTACTCCTATATTCAGTTATTCTCTGACTGTGATCAAAGCAGGGAAGTATAATCAGAAGATTATAGAGTAAAACTTACTGTTCTAATTTCTGAGAATCTTTAGCATTGTAAAAAGATAATCTCTTTCTCTTTATATATCTCTTCTTAAAACTTCAGTGAACTTCCAAAAGCCCCATGTAGGGATTCTCATGGTGTTCTGTATCCTGTGATATAGAGTCAGGGAGGTACAGACATGGCTCCTATCCCATGGCTGTATAAATAAATGATGGATAGAAAGAGATGATGTCTACAGCAAGTGTTGTCCTGGTTGTAGGCAGCTACTTGTGGAAAATATGAGGATGAATTTCTTAGGGCAAGTGAGTCAACAATGAACTCCATCAGAATTCACTTTTCAATTCTTCAGCACCTAAATATTTCATGCTGTACACAAAACAGTGGTGACTTCAGGGACAGAGTTTGTTTTCTTTTTAAAGAGGTCTTCTGCATTGCTATTTTGACATTTTCTTTGGTTCCTTATTGAGCAAGGGGAATTTAATCATTCATTCTCTTATCCTTACCCAGGATTATAAGAAGTGACAGCTTGTTGCCGTTTTCCTGCCTCAAGTCCACCCGAGACACTCAGGCTCTGAATATAAGATAAGTCTTGATTAGATTTCTACAGATATGTGTATTGAGGCAAGCTGGATCTTGTTCTGCACTCAGCCTCTGCATCTCAATTTTGAGAATATTTATTATTAATATCGTTGCTGCTTATCATCTCTTCTGATATTAAGAATGTAAAGCCAGGTCGTATTTGACTTTGAAAAGTCTATTCCAACTTGTACCACCAATTCAAAAGTTCTATTTACATTAAAAAATAAATTTAGTATGCAGCAGAATAGAGCAACTGGACTCACCTGTTGATAGATTTTTTTTTGTAATTTGACACCCAGATTATTGTACACTCCTGCAGAAAGAATTCACTCTCGAAATTCATTTGTGACTTGTGAAAAAAAGATTTCATCCTTACATATTTCAAAACTCATCCCTTTGCAAATTGTTTTAAGAACAGAATATAAACAAATTGTCAATGCAATACTCTGAAAAATAGTTGCTCAGGGGAAGAAAAAATTTGTATGAGATGACTACCAGACTAGCAGAATATGTTACTATATTCAGATCCATAACCTGAATTTCAATTTTGATTCATGAGAAATTGCATTAAAATTAATAATTAAACCATATTAGTCATTAGAACAGGTATGGATGAGCTTCTTTTCACTGATGTTTTCCTTTTGGGGGGAAGTGGGAGTTCAAAGGTTTTTCCCAAAATTAAATCATTATCTACTTAAAACCTGAATTGCCTCTGGGAAGTCTTAGAAGAGTCTTCATAGAAATAAAAGGGTACAACCAGGGCCTGGCCAAACTTGTGCAAAGCCATAGATTTTAACCAGTGAGAGGTCTGATTTGCTACTCTTCAGGCTTGGAAATAGGTTAAACTCCCCCTTAGATAAGTGGTTATTATCTCTCACCTTCCATATCAGTGCCTTACATGGGAAAATGTCAGGTAGCTCCCTGCAGTCCAGTTTTGTCCAGCACAGGGTACATGGTAATATCCAGGACCAGAAATCATCAAGCTACTGTGGGTCAGCTTCTTAGACTGGTCTGTCTTCTTAACTGTGGTAGCAATAATCAGTCAGAGACTTCAGCTTCAGGCCATGAGATGAGTCTTACTCGGGGTCAGAGTTCTCAGTTTGAAAAAGCTGTAGCTAGCAATTAGTCAGAAAAAAAGCCAAACCAAGGCAAGTTCATACACATGAAATTGGTTTTGGTCTCCCAGTACACCCTAGAGATCCCTGCCCCACCCAGTTCCAAGGCATTATTTTGTCGCTATGCAGCAGGTTGTGAGTCCAGTATATCCCTGTTTGCTCCTGATGTACTGGGTGCCTGGGCTTGGAAAGGAGGGTGTTTGCTACTGTGCTGCCATTTTAATATTCCATCTTAAGAGATGCTCCTCGCTCTGGCTGCTGCGTATCAAGTAACATCTGTAATCACTATGCAGGAAATATCTTCACAAGCAGTGAAAACCCACTCTCATTACAGTGTTTTAATTCTTGACTTGTTCTGGCTCCTGTACCCTGAGGCTAAGGAAAGGTACTTTTTGGTGCCTTTCAGAAGTAGCTGCCTCATGAGAAAGGTGGATGCTTTCTGCTCAGGACTTTAGTTGGGGGGGCAAGCGTGTCTTCACAAGGACAAATCACTCATGCCCTTGGGGCAGCCCTGATGAGTATAATGCATTTTCTCATAACTGGAGGCTAAGTAGGCACCTTCATATGCATTATCTGCCAGTATAATTAATAGATGCCTGCATTTATGTATCAGAGCTGAGTGGTGATGATAAAAAAATTGCTTAGTGCTCAGAGTGTCAAAATGTTAAATAAGACTCGGATACCCTGAGCCCCAAAAGGCCGCAATAAATATTCTCAGCTTTCCACTAGTTCCCCTTCTAGCTATCACACTCTCCTTTGTTCTGATTAATAGAATCAACCTTCTAAAGTTAAAGATAAGAAATAATTTAAAATGGTGAAGTAGGACATCTGTAGTGAATGCATATTCTCTTCAGTCCAGAGGAAGCGAGTGATAAAGGAGACTTTGGAGTGGCTTTCAACAGGAGATTTAAGCATGTAAACAAACTTTGTGAAAGATATTTTCCCCCATCTCATCTCATCTCACCTCTGTTCCCCTTTCTAATGGATATGCACTCATACTTTGTTCAAAACCTATGTCTGTTGTCTTTTACACTCATTCTGCACAGACAACAGCTTTCCTAGATATTAGGATGGCGAACCCCATACCTCAGAGGTGTTTTACATTGTGTTGTTTCCTGTTGTTCCTCAGCTTTTCCAGCATCTTTTATCACATTGCAAATATGCTCCAAAAGTAGTGCTTTCATTCACTAGCACAAGAAGGAGGCAGATTCCCTACGGTCGTGGAAGAGTTGGTCACAGAAGGCAAACTTTCTGTTCTGTTGACAAATCTTTAGGTGCCAGAGAAGCCTCTAAAACAAACAACCACAGCTGGCAGTAGCTGGTCTTTCCATCTTGGACAAAAAATACTTGCTCCATGAGCCTGTCTGCGCAGGCTAACAGAAGAGTCAGTTCACACCATGTCCTGATGCTCCCCTCTGCCCCTTTGCCATGGGGTTCATAGGAAAATCCTTTGCACCTGTGGTCTCAATTAGCCATCACATATATCGACATTAGTTAAATGCATAATCTATGTGAACCATACTAACATCCCCAGATATTTCTGGCAACAAGGAGCATGAAGGTCTTTAGACAGAGACCATTAACTCACAACTGCTGTGTCAGTGGAGGTGAGTTTATGTATTGTCAAAAGTGAGGTTTACTGCTTGTGGAGTCTGCCATTACTTTGTTAATGTTTTTGGACAGGCCACAGGCAGTCTTCATCTTCTCTCTTAGTGTTAGACACTATAGAATAGACATGAGTACAGTTTAAGTTCCAGAGTTTTGGTCCTTAGGTAGATATCCAGGTTTGGAAGAACCTGTTTATCAGAGCACAGAGAAGGTGTATATGACAATGTCAGGTACACACTTCTACTTTGCAGACACCACTGAGTCAGGAGACACTTGACTTCTTTGCTTCTAGACATGCTGAAAATAACGTAACACTTTAAATAATGGAAGAAAGACAAGTTTGAAAGGAAGACTTGCCTATTAGTAAGCCACAAAAAGGAGGAGGACTGAGGGTAGCGCCGCTTTCATGGATTGGTTAAAGGGTTGTTAATGTTGGCTCACAGGGATACATGAGGGAGCACTCAGGGGGCATTGGCATCTGCTGTTTCTCCCACTGAGTGTTCTTTAAAGCCAATCAAAAGGAAAAATAATAGTGGTAGAAAGAGGGCAATCACTGAGCAAAAGAATAATGCTATCATTAGGCAGAAAAGCTCTCAGAATACTCATGCCTGGGTTCTTGTTCTTAATATTTAAACACCTGAAACTTTGCTTGCCCTGTACCTTGTCATGGTTTAAGTAAACAAAATCCTTAACAGTCAGGGCAATAATACAGGAGATTCTGTAGCTGTGGCCACTGGGGACACACAGAGACAGGGGAAATCCCACACAGTGACTAGTGCCAGGCTGGACTCCCGGATGAGGATGGCAGTCAGGTATTGTAAGAAATACAAACCAGGGCTTGATGTCAGAAAAATCAATGCTGTTTTTAAACTGGTGTCTGTGGGAAAGTTGAGTGACCAAAATCTTGGCAGTGAGAACACCGTGGAAAACAGGAGGGAACAGTGGGTCTGGGCCAAAGCCAGGTGTTCTCTCTTGAAGTGTAAACCTTGGATATTGTCCAGTCAC
Source organism: Rhipidura dahli (assembly GCA_013399225.1). Taxonomy (NCBI): domain Eukaryota; kingdom Metazoa; phylum Chordata; class Aves; order Passeriformes; family Rhipiduridae; genus Rhipidura; species Rhipidura dahli. The sequence goes on along the minus strand of VXAC01006180.1, from coordinate 168,614 downwards.
TCTGAAATGGACTCGGGACCCCATCACCAGGATTCAGAGTAAGCAGTCATGGCTGTGTGGATAGAAGTTGGCTACAAGGGTGAGACACACATGCCAAATACCATGTTGAGCAGCAGAAAGCACACAGATCTCCTGACTGGCCTGGTCCCTGTTGCAGAACTCAGTTTCCTGGGGCCTGACAGTGGCACTGCTGAACAGCAACACAGAAAACTCCCACCAAATTTGCAAAGGTCATTCATAAAAATGTTTGTGACCACTGACGCCTGAAAACCAGACCCCTTATTTGTGTTTTCAAATGCCTTCAAGAGCAGGGCACTCAGCCATGCCTTAGGAAAGTGGAATCTGTCTGAAGCTTATCAAAATTACATCCTTGTAACAGTGTTCATTATGAATTTATGTTCTTTATTCCATCATTTGAAGTGATCCCTGTGGATCTCAGAAAAAAGCAATGTGTGACCTTCAGGGTGGAATTAGACCAGCCACAAACACCTTGTAGAACAAGAGTGGTATGACAGAACAGAATGGTTTGGTACTTGTAAAGAATTTGTTCTAAATATTTGGAAAAAACAGGCAGAATAATTTGTTTCAGACAGTTTTGCTCCTTTGGGAATATACTAGAGCAGATTATGAAGACTTGGAATGAATTCATTCTTAGAGGACATGGTTATTTGAACATTGATCCCTCTGCTCCAAATGAAGATTAATACATTGTGAACAAGTTAGCAAAAGAAAAAATATTGTGGAATAATTCCTTTTCTTTATTATGCTGTGCTCAATTCCAAGAAGCAGAGATACCACACTTTGTTATTGATGATCCACAAGTGAAATGCAACACATGACCATATGTGAGCCTTGTCCTAACACAAATCACATCAACAGCCTTTAAAAAGACATTATTATGGGACATGAGGAATGTGTGGAACAAATGTGTAGCCTGTGTGTAAAAGGAATATGTGATGCCACTTGTCCTGTTCTTTGTCATATTCATGAATGTGTGCTCTTGTCTCATTTCTGCAAAGCCTTTCCTTGCTGTGTTCAAGCAGTGATACCTCAGAGACCTACCTCTGTCAGCCATGGGTTGTCCTCAAGAATGTCAAACCTGGTCTGAAGCGTTGGCATTTCAATAGACAGGGAAAAACTGCATGGCTAACTAGCCAGAATAATGATTTGTGCTATGAGGAAATAGGGAGACTTTTCTTTTTAAGACCTAAGTGTCCTAAATTTCCAACTCCTTTCCTTTATGGTCCCCATGATCTGGCAGGGTAGATGCAATATTGCTTACAATCACATCTGCCAGCTCTGCACATTGTTTAATTGGCCTGAACCAATTAACTGATTTTAAGAATGGTTTGAAAAACTGACATGGATATACATGGAGTCTATCCATTTTTTCTCCTTGGAAGAAGAATCCCTCAAATTAATACAGTGTACAGCTTACTCCTCTAGTCCGTGTTCAAACAGCATTTCCACTGACTTCCATATAACCCTGCCTTCAATATAAAGTCTTAGGAGAGACTGAGTGGAAATTGAATCCAGCAGCTTTGTGGTCTAAAAGTGAACTAGGAAAATCCATTATTCTTGTTTTTCTGAGGAAACATGGTATTTTTTTTTTTACAAAATTGGAATAAAAAGTGAAATTTACCTTGAAAGAAATTCACAGGATTTTTCTGCCTCACAGTAAGTATTAAATTATGGCTTGATGTTTTCATATGACATTACAAGTGGCTAGTAATTTACAGGACTTATCTTGAAAATTGATAAATATCCTCAATGCCAGTTAAAGGCAGTGGTATGGATGTACAAGATGGTTAGTACCAAAAGGCATGGAGCTCCTGCTTTTTGATGTTTTAAAGTCACATTTTTTTCAAGCTTGTACCATGACCAAGAATTGCTCTTGAAGAGACACTCTGGAATTTTCTCTGTCTTATCTCTTTCTTTTCCACAGCAATCTCATTTAACCATGACTTATGTTTTGAAGCCATATCTCTCAAGTACAGCTGAGGGACAAACTGTCTGAAGAACCATATAAATAATAAATCCTACTTTTAAATGTCAACCCTAAACGACCATCTTAAAGACCATTTAGATTGCTTTTAAATTATAAGGAATAATAGCATTTTGCAGAAAACCAGCCTCTATGACATTTCTTTATACTTCATATTAACATCAAACAAGCACATTTCCAGGAGTGAAGCTGAACATTCTATTCTCCCACGTGGTTACTACTGGGTATTCAAAGCAGCTGTGGCTTCTCCTGAAAACCAGAGGCCTTTTTGAGTCTTAAAAATTCCCCCTCCCCAGACCACCCCCACTTTTTATGTTAAATGAGTTATTGGATTTTAAACTTGCTAATCCGCATTACTATTTATATTTCAATTTTCTGAAATTATTATCTTAATTTCTCTTTTTTTCTTGAGCCTCTTGCTTCACATTACATTAAATGCATTATACCATCCACTGATTGATTTATGAATGTTTCTCTCCAGAGCAAAAACTCAATTTGCCTTTTTTATGGACAAAATTTTTATACCCTGGTGTTAGATTTGAAAATTCTCTCATCCATACTGATCTAATAACTGTTTCTGTCTTGTGGAAGCTAAGGATGCTTGCAGTAAATTCTGTTCTAGCAAGGGCATCCCCTGGAGGATCCATAAAACTTCAATTGTTACATTCCCTTCTTACTTAAAGTAAGGCAAAATAGTTGACAATAAAACCAGGAGAAAAGAACATCTATACCTCATCAGAAGGCTTATCTTGATGAAACCGTAAGTCGGGGAATAAAGCTCTGTTTTAAAAGGAATAATCCTGTCCTCAGACATTTGGTGTATCAGACGTATTTACTTCTCTGCTGTACAGTCAGTCCACACATCTTCATTTTGATCTTCAAAACATTGTAGTTTGGGTCCTTCCCCCCTTCATGATCAGGAGAGACAGAGCATTGCTGTTTCTCTCTCAGTCCTAATGGGCATTCCCAGCTGCTAAGCTTGCCTTGCAAATATCCTCAGAGACTCTGACTCCCCACCCTCCCACCAAAACTCTTGTGTATTTTTCTCTTGACTCTTGACACCCCACCCACAGCCTGGATGTCTGTACAGCATCTTTCTTAGAGTAACCACATTACTTTCTGTTCATTTTATTTGTTTCTCTCCCTTATCAGTATTTTATTTTTCCTTTTCTCACAAGATCTTCTTGAGAGAAGTCCGTTCTCAGTCTTTTTTCCCTGCTTGCCTTCTGCCCATGAGGTCCATTCCTGCCCAGCCAGCATACCTACTTCTGGCACAATCTTTTGATCTTGGATTCCCTCTTGTAGGAGCAGACACACTGTTGGAACCAGGTGCATCAAGGAATTCCTGTTTATTTTTTGTAGAGAATCATGAATATCATCTCCTGCCCGCTGAATGAAGAAGGGTTGGTTGGAGAAGAGTGGTGAGCATTTGTTTTCCTCTGGGATAGGATACAACTGTGGTTTTAATCTCTCCAGTGGTTTCCTCAGGGTTGAGAAGGGGAGGGACAGGACCACACTCTACACACTCCTATCCCCTGGTTGGCTGATGACTGGAGAAGGGATTATTTTTGTCTTGAGTAACTTCACTGAACAGTGAATAGTAGCAGAGCATCAGAGTTATGCTGCTGGCAGGTTGTGCCTGTCAGAAGAGGTGTCAAAATGCTTAGAGCAGCTTTCCAGATCAAGAGAAGCCATGGATTGGCACAGAGGATAGACTGAAGGGAACCACAGAGGATAGACTGAAGGGAACCAAAGCCCTTTACTTGGGACTGAGATAAAGATTTTAGGGAAGGTACCCTTTACTCCTTCACCTATGCAAGGAGAAGAATCTGGCCCTTGTTTCTTTCTGTTTAGCACAAGTTATTTGACTTCAGCTGTCTAATGAGGCCATTTCAAGCTTGTGGTTCTTGGTGACTGATACCACCCTTGGAGACCTGATGCTAATGAAGGCAGATCCTTGTGCCATGTAAATCCACACGGGGCTCCTGCCTTCACCAGAAGTACACTGGCCAAGTCACCAGGAGATGTGAGTGAGTTATCCTGAGCTCCCTGCAAATTGTCTTTCTTATCTTAAAGTGGTAGTAAGTTTGAGATTGGAGAGTGTAAGAGTGCTTTTGCTCTACTAACTCCCTTAGGGAACAAAAGAATTGAAATGGGTAATGAAGTACTCAGTGAGTTTGCTTTTTGCTCCCTCCTGCCAGTTGTTTATTTCACTGAGAGCCAGCATGGCTAGGCTCAGCTAGGCTTCCCTGATATCTTTATATTTTTTTTGTGGGGCTGTATGTCTGGGACAGAGGGTGGCAGGTACAGTAGCCTGGTCTGTTGTTGGGGAACTTGTGGTATTTCAGGTCTGTACCTGTATCTGGGACACAGGAAGATATAAAAGGTCTGTGTTATGCAACTCAGGATGTACGTGGATGTACTCAGAGTCACCCATTTCTTTTTTATCATGCCTAAAATTATCTTTTTTTCTCGGATGTTAGCACATATTCTTGTCTCTGTGACTCACTTGGTCTACTCAGATTAAGATAATGAGATAAAAGAAATATGTGCCATTTTGTTCACAATTATGCAACGACTCTAGTCACTGCAAAACACACCTCGATTGTCATAAGGTCCTTGTGGAATTATAGCACTGAGGTGTGAAGAAAAAGAAGGTGAAAACAAGCCATCATCGTGTTAAAGACTTCTGTGGCTGAGCAGAAACACGTGTATTTTTTCTGCTTCGGGTAGCTGAAAATCATCGCTTTTGCTGACAACATAGTGCTCACCATCTTTATTAGCTAACCTACGAAGATCTGAGTATACAGGGAAATGCTGTTTTTGGTTTGTACTTGACTGGGAGCTGTCAGAGCCTTTTCTTTCTGCCTTCCACTCCTGTCAAGAAGGAATTAGTTTAAAGAGCTGAACCAGCTCCTTTTCTCCAGAGTGCCACCCATCTGGGACACACAGCGCTGTGGGCACTGCTGCACTGGGCTGCACCTTGATAAAGCAAAGTAGCAGCAGGTTTCCACAGGCAGCTGAAGCCTTTCCAGAGCTGAGAAGGACAAGGGTGTTTGATCTGACTGACAGGTGAGAATTTTCATTTGGGTATAGGAGGACTCAATTTCCTTCTTTTCCCAAGGAGATTTTAATGCTCATCTCTGTGCTCAGTGCTGTTTGACTGCACTAATCAAGCACTGGATTGGGAACATTTGGTAGCTGCCTGTCCCTTCAGACTCTGTAAAGGCTTTCCCCAAGGTCCTTGGGACAGTCTGGCTTCTCGTACAGACATATGCAAATAGTTTGTTGTGCAGAAATTGTCCTGCTGGTCTATAGCAGACACAAAACCACTGTCTGCTCAAGTTCCTTTATCAGTGGAAGGGCTTATATGGGAAAATGTAACAAAAATTTGCCAATTAAATGAAAATCCAGTTTTGATGATGGAAGTACTTGATGACTGACTAATAGGGGCCCCCTCTACCTCCAGGATTTTATCATAGGCATCAAAATGTAGTTACATCTCTTATTTGTTGCAAACCTAGAAAGTTATATATGCTTAGCAATCCTATGAATTTTATTACTGAACCTCAAGCCTCTAAATGCAGTATTTGAGTCAGAAGGCTGATCTCCCAAGGCCCCTCACATAGTCAGTGGAGAGAGAAAATATCCTCCAACAGGCAATTTGTGTGTCTAAGTCAAATTCCTTCTAAAAATTGTTCTCTGGAGGAATTTCTGCTGGTTAGTGGGGTCCTGGGGTTGCCTGTCACCACAGCAGATAGCTTTGTGGGCAGCTTGGAGGCCGGCTGGAAACAAACCTTTGGCAAGGGCTGGGTTAGTATCAAAGGGCAGCTCTGAGGATGTGTCAGGGTCCTCTTATTTTCTTAGGGAATTAGGCAGATGAGGATCTCAGAATTTCAGCACACCAAAGAAATGGTTTGGACTTCAGGAAAACATGTTCTCTGCAGAAATCCCAGCACAAGCCATCCCATCAGCCAATCTCTGGGTTGGTTAGAGGACATTTTTAGCTCAGTTGGTTAGAGCTTGGTGCTCAGATCTCCAGGGTTGGGGGTTCAATCCCCATATGAGCCATTCACTTAAGAGTTTGACTTGAAGATCCTTGTGGGTCCCTTCCAGCCCAGAGTATTCCATAACATTCTGTGATATTTCCTTGTGGCACCACCGGGGGTGAAACAGCACAGGCACAACTGCTCACTGTTCAGGAAAGGTAAAACACAGCTACAGGTCCATAACAGATTGGTCTTGCTTCTTTCCTCCCAAAAATGTACATCTTCCTCTAGGTGTCAGGGCCAAGAGGAGACTTCTGGAGGGGTGATTGCATCATCCCTGTGGGAGCTGCTGAGGTTGAACAGGTTTCAGAGGATGTGAAATGAGTGGGGAAGAGGATAACAGGGTGGAGCTGATGTAGACCCAACCAGAGCCCAGCCAAAAACGGAGAATAAGCAATCAGGATAGAGATGTGATCACAGAGACTTTCTTAGTACCAATGGGGACTGATTGGAGCTTGCTGCCAGATGCACTTAACTGGCTGCAACCAAGTGTAGGAGGAGGCCACCCATCTGTGAGGGTACAGACAGTGGGGAAAAAGTAGTATATGAAGTTTGACTTTTCCTCAGATACTGCAATTTTCTTTTCTTTTTTTTTTCTTTAATTTTGAAAAACAATTTTTCTCAGTTTTGTTACCTTTTCATTTAACATAAAACCTTTGGCATCCTGGAATTGCATGCTATAAAAAAAAGCCTTGGTTACTCAAAGTTTCATCTGACATGGATTATTGATTGTCAAATGTGCAAATCTACTGGGGGAGGGAGTGAATATCAGAGTTGTGTTCATCCAGGCACCACACTGCTTTGTAAAAGACTAGTCTGCTGAGTACAGTATCCCTGAAAAAATGTTAGTGCTTTACAATACTCCTGACTCTTCAAAATTTGATTACATTTTGACATTGGGATGACTTTAATTTGCAAGTTTTCATTCTATATTATAACTCCAGCCAGTTTGGACAGATGGTCAGTACTTGCAAATGAAAACTAGAGGTAACACAAGGATGAGTGTCACCTCCCATCTGCATTTTATAGTGAAAATGGTTTTTTTGAGTCTCAGGTGAAAAATAAGATGCTCATAAATAGGAATTGAAAGAAGTAGGACAAAAAGCAAAAAGAAACAAATATGATACAGATTTCCTCTCTGTCTTATACCTAAGTTGTTCTTATGCTCATAGGTGTACCAGAAGGGAATCTTTAGCTCTGAAATGTTCATGACTCGGTTGGAAACAGAATTTGAAGAGCAGAAGAAAGAATTTCACCTTCCCTCCCTGTCCCCTAGAAAAAGAGATATCTTATGTTTTAAAGGTTTTGTATTATCTTTTTTCATCTCAAACACTAGAATAGTGGCTGCTGTGTGAGTCAACATAGGCAGACTGTTGGGACAACCACAAACTTGTGTGTAGAACGTGGAGTAAATTTATTTCTGTTGCCTTGCTAAGCAGCTGACCCCCAAAGCAGCCCAAGGACAGGAGTCCACAAGTGGAGACACAGCACCATTAAACCTTTTCTGTGTCTGGCCTGCTGTTCACACAGGTTTATCAAGAGTTGCTCCCAGCTGCAAGGTCACTGGAGTGAATTACAGTCCTCCTCGCCAGTCCCCCACTTCCAGTGCATTCCTCCCAACAGTTGCTCTTTTACAGCAGGAGAACTGAGATGTGGGGAGAGCTCATCCTCACTAAATTCAAAGGGATTTTGATGAAGCAGAGTCAGCTCTGGAGCAATTTACCCCTGAGTTTGCAAGAATATGAAGCAGAGCCAGGAACAGAATGTATTCCTTAGTCTGTTTCAGTAAAAAATGCAGATAAAAGAATGGCAGGCAGTGGTTTAGTCACTAGCATGGTTATTGGCATGGTGCAAACCCTTGAAAAAGTGAGGGATAATCTGGCAGTCCTCCAGAAAGCAGCATGGATACAAACAGCATGTTTTGGGGTATAAGAATTTTATTTGTATCAAGTTAAGCCCTTTGCCCTTAGTCCTAAATTATGAAGAACCTTTGAATGCTAAGCTATTTTTCTTTCTGTTCAGCTCAGGCCGAACAGGCTATAGGCTATAGGCTCAGGTAATAGGCTTTGTTTTAAAGTCTTGAGCTAGATTGGCATGTGCAACAAGAAATTAAGAAAATATATCATTGATGTTGTTCCATTTTCATGTCATGATGCACCACTTATCAAGGTTTTACTCATGTTTTCCTTTTATTGACTTCTCTATTTTTTCTTGTGTGATTTTTTCCCCTCTGTGCAGCTGTTCCATGAGTGACCCACAACTGTGAGTGGTTGGAGTGAGCTCAATAATCCCACAGGATAGGCAAAGAAACAGAATTGAAATATCACAGAACTAACAAGTTTCTATAGGAACTACAGAAAACACAGGAAGGGGAAAAATACACTTACTGTAAGCAGTATGTATCTCCTTTATCATCATTAAATACCTCATGATTTTGTACCCTTGTACACAGGTACAGCTGGAGCATGAAGTAAGAGGAAAGGTAGTGCCTCAAATCTTGCTAGAATTCAGTAGCTAATCTTTTAATCTAAGAGCTGTTGGAAATACATGGAATCCACACACACAAAGAAGTGTTTGGTGAGCAGGGTTAGAATAGGACAGCTGGGCTGAGGTAATGAAATAATTACAAACCAAAAATGGGAACTCATCAGCTGAAAGAAATAGTGGAAAGGAAAAAAACCCATAAATCTCCTTTAGCAGAATGACTACAGCATGAATAAAAATAAATTGTGAAAAAGGCAAATGTGAGTTTGGGGCTTGTGAGCGGAGGGACTTTAGGTAGAAAGTGTGTAAGGTCCTGAGCAGCTTGCATGAGGAATTAAAAGAGTTACCATCAAGAAAAAAGACCTTGAAAGCTGAAAGTCTTACAAAGAGAGTAACTCTAAGTTCCACAGAAAGGAAGGAGACATTCATGTCTCACACTACAGATTTTGACTTAATGACTTGAGCACAGCCAGGATTAAGAGAAGATACATTCTCTTGACAAGTACTGCAGGAGTAAAAGCATCTCCTAGTGAGTTTAGATGTTCCAGTTAAAGGCCAGTATTGGCACAAGAACAAATGGGTATAACCTAATTTTCCATGAATGTGGTTTTTGGTTTAGATAGTACAAGGTTTACAGTTTTACAACTTTCTTGTTGTAAAGAGAATAAGATGCTCTGTTAAGGACAGACTTTGTTTAATTCATGCAAGTTCTTTGACTACATGTGAAAGATTATATGTTGTGGCTGCCTGTGATATGAAAGAACAGGGATAAATGATCCAGGAAAGCCATTTTAATATATCAGTGAACATTTACAAAGCTGTACTGTGCACACTACTTACCAGAGTCTCCACCCTGCTGCCCTTCTCTGCTGAAGAATATGTTAATGGAGCAATTTGATACTCTGAATCCTACTTTAAGCTCTTTCTTCCTGGCAAAGTATTGTACCACTAATGCACTGATAAGGAGGTAAACATAATGTGGGGCTCTAAATTGCTATACTGCAGAGGTGCCTAGGCCCAGTTTTGACAAAGTGTGTGTCTATCTGATGGGTTTGTGTTCCTCTGATGTTTTCTCTCAGGTGTGAGGGCATCCCACTGCTGGTGGGTGGGATATCAGAGCCTTTCCTTCTGATGCACAGTGTTCAGGGTGTCTAACTCGGCTGTACAACCTCTAATGCTAACTGGGCACCTGACTTCTGAGTTCAATACTTCTAAGTATGGCATTGTGGAATATCCCATCACCTGTGGGTCCTTATTTCGCATCTATCTTTTTTCTTTTTTTCATAGATTTAGCACATTCATTGTGCTTTTTTGGGGATCAAAATGCTGCCCTGAGAGAATAAGAAACCTAGCTGCATAGGAAGGTTCCTGTTTCAGTAACAAGAAATCTAATTCTGGCCTTTGAAGTACAATTCAATCTGATAGGAATGCAGACTTATATGTGAGGTAATGTAAAAATGTTAGAAACTTGGTGAATAACTCCAAGTGAAATCTGCATTTTATGGAGAAATTTAGTTTGTTAGGTTAAACGCCTGTGGTGGACCATTGTCCCTGTGGCAGGGAGAGGGTTTTTGTCTGTTTTTCAGCCTATGTATCTCAGCTGGTATAAGGTGATGTTGAGCCATGGACTTCCTAACTGGATCCTACATATGCATTGAGAAGATGGCCCTTGGCAACTTCTTTTCTCGGTTTAGCTTCCAAACCACTTACAGGATTTTTCTAGTAAACATTTCCCCTCCTAAACAATGGATTCTGGGACAGTGATTGATTGTTCTGGCAGAGTTATGTTCATTGATTGCTAGGAAATGACTTTCCTGCTCAGTTACTGCTAAAACAACAAAATAATAGCTGTAGTCACGGTATTTTACAGCAGTTTTGTAGATGGTTTACACAGATCTTAATATCTGCCTATCCACATCTTCTTCACCCTCTCTGCTGAATTTGCTGCTGGGTTGGTAAGGGCATGAAAAAGGTTGGTCAGAGGAGAGAGGATGACAGCCATTTTTTAAAGTAAAGCTTGTTGTACCCGTTTTTTCTCCTGATGTACTGGTTAACAACAATTCTGTCAGCATATTTAGTGAGCATGTCCTGGTTTTGGCCAGGACAGGGTTAGTTTTTCACAGCAACTGGGAAGGGGACATGGCCAGACCCTGCTGTTATTCCATACCATTTCATCACTTGCCAGGGTTGTGAGTAAGGGGGTCTTGTCTGGAGAAATCATGGGAGGCTGGGAGGTGAAAGGATATTGTTTTATTTCTATGTAAATAGTTTCTTTGTCTTATACCATTTGTTATTAGTATTGCTGCTGATACTCTCCCTTTTCTTATCTCACTGCTGTTTCCAGCAAATTGTTCTTATCTCAGCCAGTAATTTTCACTGTTTTGCCTCCAAATCTCACCCCCATCCATGGAGTGGGAAGGGGAAGGAAAAGAGGAGCGAGTGAGCAAGCCACATCTGGCTGGTGATTGGTGGGGGCACAGGGGAGTGCTATTCCTAAGCCATGACAGAGCCTTAGAAAAAAGACAAAACTCTGCAGCAGTATTGACTGCAAGTTCCACAGAACTGAAAAGGCTGTAATAAAATGCACTACAAAGTAGGATGCTTTTAAAAAATAAGTTCCTAAATTTTTAGTGTGACATCTGTGATATTTAGTAGGTTGAACACCAAGATCAGAGCATGATTTGTTGTAACCTTTTTTGTGGTGACCTGAGCCACTCTGACATTCATATAAAAGCTATATACTATGTCTTTGGGAAAGGCTGTCCTTTGATTGTAGCAAAAAACCAAGTATTTCAAGAACTGCTTTTGAACAGACCCTCAGGAACAGAGGGTGGGAAAGCCAAGACAGAATTTCATGGACTACCTTACTTGTGATGTCATGAGGACAGTGACTTAAGAATACCTTGGCCTTGTCTATCTTCAGGGTGGTGAAGGCTGCTCCCATAAAGCAGTGGTATAGCTGTGACGTGGCTGTCATGGCATGTATGCCAAACCTCTCATTACAGGCTTTTCTTGTCAACAACTGTTCATTGAGTTTCACCAGAATAAGGGCATACTGGAGATAGGACCTCATGTGCATAATTGTGGGTGCCTTGCATGCATCTAGGGGCCTTCTAAGAGAAGGTTATTGTCCCCATGATTAGGGCCAGAAAGTTCCTTTGAACAACACAGACCTACCTGGCTCTCAGTGTGTAGGAGTCAGGGTCTGACTGGGGTTGTTAGGTCTTCCTTGGCAAAAGAAACAAACAAAAAGATGACCAGAAACAGCATCTCTTTATCAGCTCCAGGTGCCAGACAACTGTTCTGGAGTGCAGCAGAAGCTGCAGCAAGGAAGAGTTGCCCACACTTTATTTGCTTTCCTGCATGAGGTTGTGAGACTCATGAGCACTCAGCAGTGGGAAAAAGGATGTACTCACACCCTGGACAAGCACATACTCACAACATTCTCACAATTCCTGCTCTGGACACCCAGGAGCAGGTGCAGGGTGTGCTCCCGTCACTACCCAGTGTGCCACCAGCATCCCACAGACTGTGAATGGGACACGCCACACTGTCCCTGGACAGCCAGGGCTGTACTTGATTAGCTTCTGCTTTGGGTGTTGAGAGACTGACAATTATTACCATTCTTCTGAACTTGTGTATAACCTTGGTGCTGGCTTTTCACTGCTCCTCCCTGGTCTGCCTGTGATGTGCATGCCCAGGAGTGGTTTGCTGTGTCTGAGACATTGTACTCCCTGTGTATCCCTGACCTCTCTGCATCCTTGAGGGGCAGCTGCCCTGTGACTCAGGAAGGTGGCTGAAGAGAGTAGTGAGGACAAATGGCACCTAGGTAAGAGAACTTAGTTAAAAAAGGGGTGTCTAGTATCCCAGTAGTTAAAGATTATTCTTTGAGGATTTTTACTGAGATAGGAATGGGAAAGAGCCAGAGGAAATGCTTGGAGAAGGTTCAGAGCTTAAATGGAAAATGAAAAGCTTACATAAAGGACAAAGTTGCAGTCTGCTCATTCCTGGTGGCAGAAAGCTTTGAATCTGCTTTTCTGGGTTACATTAGAAGCTAAAAAATAAACATCTGGTCTTAATTACAGTCACAAGTGAGTTAGGTATCCCATCAGTAAATATACTTATTTTAATTGGCTTACATTTTCTTTATCTTGTCAAGATGTTCTTCACAAGGAGTGTGAAATAATGAGATAGATGAGGAATGACCATGTTTAATAGAAGATACCCTTTAAAAGGACAAAAATGTAACTAGTCAGTTTTTCTCCAAAATTAGCAATATGTTTCCCTCAAGCTTCTCTTATATAAGCAAAGATTAATCAGTTGAGGTAGTAGATAATAGTCTTTGCCACTGCTCAGATTAATACCATGTCTGTATGGTGGTCGGATAATAGAGGAGGGTTAATTAAAGAGTACAGGCCTGTTTCCAAGTTCCTAATGATGAAAGAGGAGTCATAGTCTGAGATAATAGTAGATGGTAGTTAATATTTGTCTTGGCCAATCCTTGACCACAAAACAATAGGTTTTCAGAAATTTTTTTACAGAAATAATTGCTAATATTTATCCTCAAAAAGACAAATTGCATAGGGTAACAGAAAAAAATAGCTAGACTTTTGTGCAGAAGTACCAGGTGTAAGACATTGGGGTTGTAGTGAAGCTGGGAAGTGGATGTTGCTGCTGGAAGATGCTGCTCTGCAGATCAGGTACCAGACTGCTCTGCCAAGCCAGGGTAATCTCCATGTAGGTAGTGAGGATGTTTTGCTGTCTTTGGGTGTCTGACTAACCCAGAAAAACTACAGTTTATTTATGCCTTGACTCTGTCTGGTTTTATAAGAATATATCGGAAGAGGTGAGAAAATGCAAAAAAGATTGTGTATTTCACACTTTCCCCTAGGCCTGGGCTGGGTTTGTTACATTTGTGATTTCACAAGGTAAAAATGACAGATGTTGTAAAGGTGAATAAGTGGCTGTTGTCAGCTTGGCTTGCCATGCCCAGCCAGTACAGCCACCCTCAGTTCTCTTTGTTTGAAGTTTTACAAGATTATATGCAAAAATATGACTCTAAAAGGGTATATAAAACAGTCCAGGGAAAGCTGCTCCAATAAGTTAAGTATTCTTATATTAAGAAAAAATGATCTTAATTTTAATCTGAAATAGTTTACTTTCCATTTCACCCTCTGAAGCATATTTTTTCTGTTGTATTGAAGAGTCAATGTCTCATTCCCACATACTCAAGAAAAAGAAATGATGGGATGGGAAATTATTCCTGGATTAGCAAGTTCAGATCTCCATGATCATTGGGAATTGTATCACAGATGGAGATCTTACAGAGTACATAAAATATCCTCCTTACTGTAAATCAAAGAGGAAGGCAGTAAGAAAGAACAAGATCAGTGATTCTTCCTTGGTGGCATTTATGTAAAACAAATAAATAGAGCCTTCAAGATGAGCTAGATCCTGTGCTTTAGAAGAAATCCTAGAAAACCAACCTGCCAGACTTATTCAAGTAAAAATTCTATCCTGACAGATCTGATAGAGTGTTTAACCTTGGGACAAGACTTTCTGCTGAGACACAATCCTTTGTTCCTAGCTGTGATCCATCTCAGCATAACTAATTATGCTCCTTCTTCTGTTGCCTCAGAGGAAGGCAACACTTCTCTTCCATTCCTGAAAATAAGCTGTGCATTGAGACAAGAATAAATCCATTATGTAAATACAGCAACCCCAAATGCAATCAGTAGACAACAACAAAACTTTTTCAATCACCTTTAGAAATTCCAGTAATTTAAAAATACAAGCTTTCCCAGCCTCTGATTAAGGAAGTAATCTCTCTGGTATTTTTATTGCTAAGTTAACCAGAGTGAGGTCCTGCATTACTGTCTTTAAGGTTGTTCTCAAACTCCTGAGATTTTTGAAGACCAGCTTCCCAAAAGATCCAGGTATTTCCCTCTCATCACCTTCCTCTGTGATTTATAACTTGCTTATTTTCAGTCTAGTTTCAAACTTTGGATTTTTTGCCTTTGTACCAAAAACCAATCTGTGCAGGGCCCTGTAAAAATATCTTTCATAAAAGCTGAAGGTCATTCATTACATGCAGACACTGTTTTAAAAGGAATGTTACTGTGAATGTCAGGTTTTTGTTTAAAAATCTTGCTCTGTTGTTACTAGCAAGCCTTTCCAGGGTGAAAAAAAGATCTCTAGGGTTTTTGGTTTTATTATTCTCCATGTTTTGGAAGTACTCTGGATGCAGTTGATTTCCCCATATTCCTATGTAGTCCATTAAGTTCTGTAAATGTTTCAGCACATTCCTAACTTCACCCGTGGGAAGTGGCCACATGGCAGTAAAGGCAACAATTCACATAAACAGAATGCTGTGCAGGATTTTAGCAGGTTGTTTTCCAAGGCACATATTGCAACAGGCTAGGGAATAGTTAAAATAAAGGAATGCAATTACGCATCACAAAGATAATCATATCTGAGATGTCATTTAAAAAATATTAAGAATTGTTCTGGAGGGAAAACTGCAAAGGTGTTAAAGTGTCCCTTTTTTCAATAGTCTTTTTGGTTTTTAATTATTATCTATGCTTTGATTTTTTTTCAGCTTTCTGTGGCTATCCTATAGCTGCAGATAAAGCAGGCTGGGGACCATTGCTAGCCCTGGAGCCAAGCAGCATGACAAAGCTGTGTCTTGGATGTCCTAGGGGAGGGTGACTACATCTAAGTTGCACAGAGGAAGAGCTGCCTGGCCATGGTATCCCCATAACCATGCCTGGCTTTTCCCTGAGAGATTGTTAGTTGACCAAGAGGAAAACCATGCTATGGACCTGCTGATTCAGCATGCTCAGACCTGCTTGTCATATTTAGGCCTTTAATATAGGTACTACTTGTGATTCTCCATCTTTGCTTCAGCAGACATACCTTCTCCTGTCTCATTATACTAATCAGCAACTAGATTTTAAATTCTTAGCCTGCTAATTGAAAACGACAGGGATTTGTTCTGAGAGAAACATTCTTGAATCTATGACAAGGCATTGCTGCCAAGGGTAAAAAAGTGATTACAAATATATACTTGTTGCTTAGCAACCATTGAGAGCTCCCCTTTCTAATTAATACTGTACCATTCCTTGAAAGCCTTATTAGTTCACAGTACTGAAAGGTCAATTAATCTCAATTAAAAATTGATGGTATGAATAATTTTTTTTGTGAAATTCTGGCTGTGCCTCTGCCTAATCTTAAGGCAAGCAAGAAAGCTGTTTTGTTTTATCACTTATTTTTACAAAGAGCTTGAAAATACTCAAACACAGGATGTGCATGTATTGTTCATCCGTAAGCAAGAGAGACAAATTTTTCTTCACTCGGTACCTCAGCTCCTGGTAGCATGAAGGGCAAATACCTTACCCTTGGAAGGTGTGATTTAGGCAATCCTCTGGCTCTACCTGCACCAACCAACCACAAAAGCAGAAGCAAGAGAGAGCTCATGGCTCTCTAAATCCTCCCAGCTTACAGAACTGTGAAGGCATTTCATTGTCATTACTGAAATGACCTTCTTGTATAGAGACAGAGTGCCCGAGACAAAGCCAAAGCTATGGAAATAGGGTCAGCAGCTGCTGCATATGTGAGCTCTTGTCTCAGTAAGAAACCCAATGGCATGATTTTATCACCAGAACTTCTTTGGGATTGCATGTGAACACAGAGCTATCTATAAAGAAGGGCAGGGTCTCATTAGTGTTGTGACACATTTATGTTGCTATCATGGTACAGCATCTCTAGGGTAACAGCAGCTGGTGTTGGTAGATAGTTCCAAGTGTCCTGCTCCTGTGTTAATGTGAAAAAGTCCAGTTTGGAGAGGAGAAGAGGTTGTGAAGAGACCTTGGGTAGATATTGATTGTTCAAAAATCATGGTTTTTTACCTGACATCATTTTGGATTGGGCGAGGTGCCATTCAAACATGAGATGAATATTTTATTGTATTCAGAACAGGACTGCAGCGCTTCAGAGCAGAAAAATCCACTGTTCTTCTGTCATCCAGTAAAGACCACATTGTTCAGGGCTCTTTCTGTCTTAGAAGTGTTGCATAGGTGTAAGATTAAAAACACAGACAGGATAAAGTCTCACAGAGGTGAGACAAAGACCTATTAGGTGTTTGCAACCTGAAGTGTTTCCACTCACTCTGTCATATAATGAGAATTGATTACCAGAGAGGAGGAAAGAAATTTCTTCCTGCTGCTTTCAGTCAGAGTCAGATCTTGAATTTTTTGAGAAATCTCACTTCCCTGCAGAAAATTGCTGTAGTCTGAGTTACAACAGTGATCAGTCTTCAACAGCACCTGGTGTAGTTTTGTAGTTCTTATTCCATCGAGCTCCGTCAGATGTTTTCCCTTCCTGGGAGTAAGGATAGGAATATAAACCCCTGCTCTAGAGTGCACTCCATCGTGCAGTAGCTCTTTTGGGGATGGCTCTTGTAGGACATTTAATAGAATTACAGAGTAGCTGATGCAGGACTTCTTCAGATTGTCTATTCCAAACCCTCTGCTCGAAGAAGGGTCATACAGAGCTGTGTCTTGACAGGTTCTGAGTACCTCCAAGGATGGAGACTCCACAATCTCTCTGGGCAACTTGCACCAGGGCTTGCCCATTCTGTCAGAATTAAAGCTGGCTCATGGCCCATCCCTTGGCAGCACTCCATGCATTCCCCTTCATCTCCCACATCAAAGACCTTTCTTCCAGGCACCAAAAAAAAGTCAAGAAAATAATCAGACTCTGAGATAATGGCTGAAGTTCTTGCTGTCTGCTCAGGGCTGCTCAAGGCACAGGACACCCAGCTGGGCTACGCTGACCGTGCTGAATGAAGGTAAATATGCACATTGCCAACACATCAGTGCACTCTGAGCAGCACAGAGGTGCTCTGTGCCCCTGAGAACAAATGCTAGAAGACAAAGGGAATTGGTTTGTTGTAGCTAGGAGACTGATTGGTAGTGAAATAAGTACACAGGAGAAAAATGCCTATTTCCAAAAAAATTAGGGGACATATATACATATATGAGTATTTTGTATACATATATATATCTATAAATGACTATTTATAGAACAAAATATTTATAGAAAAAAAACCTCTTAATGCCTGAAGTTGTGTAGGAGTGTTTATCAGCTATTAATTGGGGGATCTGGAGGAATTCTGCTTATATCAAGGTGGAAATAATGGATCCATGGCTAGTAAAATCATTGAGGGTGACAAATGTAGTAATTTATTGTTAGCTGTGGGAAAGTGAAAATGAGAATGGAAGTGGCTGTCTGGCTCAGGAAGCAAGGTGACAGACTGCTCCATTCAAATATTGCAGATAAACTGATTTTCATCTCTGGTAAAGAGAAGCAAAACAAATATTATAGAAATATTAAAATTTAAGGGAACATTCTGTGTGATATTTTATCTAAATCTGTCTGAAGTGTCTCACAGAATTGAGACTTAAATTCTGACAATAAAATCCAGAATAACTGATGAATTTTTTCATTAGGGATAGGTATCTTCTTTTTTTATTCATCTTTAATAGCAGCAGTTTGTGCTCTAGGAGAAACAGGCTGTTTAAACTCAATTTCCAGTCTCCTCTCATTATATATATTTATATTTATGTCAGTTAATCCATAAAATCTCTACACTCATGAGTATTCCTAATGTTTGATTACAATCATGGCATATCTATATATACCTTCTTATTATTGTTGCTAAATAAACCTTCAGAATACCTAAAATTAACTTAAGCACAAGGTACCTATATTTCTTAGTCCTGCAGAAGCATAAAGGTAGAAAAAATTCCTAATTCTAGATATTTAAATCTCTAAATCTGTAATATTACAAAGACACAGGAACAGAAGGAAACTCAGAGTAACATGATATCATGATGTCTATCAAGGGCAAGAGTATGCTATAATCTCTTAAACATTCTTGGAATTAATGGGTTGTGCATACAGTATTCTACAAACTCTATTGCAATCAGTTCTCCTTTTTTTTTTCTTTTCCTCTTGACACATTTTCCATAATGAACAATAATTTGGAATTTAACAGTATTGAACTCCTACAGCCAGCCAGAGCAGTGGGAAGAATAGAATAAGCAATAACAGAGTCCTGAGTCCTGGGAAGTCTATGGATGCCTGAGACTCAAAGAAACCAGGCAAACCCCAAAAGGAGCTGGGTATTAAAACCAGCAGTGAAAAGGAACATAAATGCACCTCTCGGTGTCACTAAAATGAATTACTTTTTCATTGTAAGGGGGTATGGTACAGTTTTTATCCCAGCATACAGCCAGAATTATATTAAAGAACCACAAAGCCCTTTTCCTCTGTAGTGTTATATAAACACTCTGAAAAAGTTATGCTCCTTTCTAGATATCTCTTTCCTTTCTCCCACCATTGTAGTCCAGTTAAGGGAGAATAACTGAGCTAGTGATTCACTTAGGCAAAATTCCTGCTTTAAGTTACTTGCAACTGAAAGTACTAATCCTACACTGGGTAAATATGATCTTAACTCCATCTGTAAATTGCAGAAGTCCATGCAATATGATATACAAACCCTGTGAAATGGCAGCAATTAACTAACCCTTCATGATGCCAGGAGGGAAGGCCTGCCATACCCACAAGAAATACCATCAGCAGCTGAAACGGAGAGTGAACTGTTAGGAATAAGGAAAGAATGGAATGGATAGCTGTGTTATGTCTCCACTTGGGCCTTGGTGAGTTGAAATTTTAGCAATTCTATTTCTTCCATCTTCAAAGGCTATAGCAGAACTGAAACATGTTTAGAAAAAGGTTACAGATGTTTAAAAATTGTCTTCTATATTTTGAATAAATAAATAGTCAAGGGCTCTTTAAACACACAGATAATAGTGGGGATTGATGTAGCTCTTTAAAATCAGGAATGACACTGAAAAGAATTTCATTATCACCACATCTAGACCAAAATTGTCTTTTATGAACTTATTCTGAACTAGCTGTGAGTATACATGTGGAACAGATGTTGTTTCAGTTAGGATTGATTTCTGTGGTCTCTGATGGTCCTCAGACTCTGAGGCTGAGCTGCCCAATCCTCAAAGCTCTCTGATGTGGGAAGCCAGAACCAAAAAGGGGGTGTGTTTCCTCTTTTTTCTCATTCATCCTTGAAGTTTTATGTTATTCTGCCCCATGACCAAAACAAAAAGGATGATACTCTCTTGATGTTTTGGTTTTGGGATCAGGTCTTGTAGTGGTTTTGCTTATTGTACAGGAATTCTAGTTCTATCAGATACCCTTCCTGCCTGCTGTACATCCTCAGTTCTCCTCCCACAGATTTTAGTACTTGCACATGTTTTTTGTGCATCCCATTGTTGAAGCCATATCTCAAGTCACCATTTGTGTTTTGCAGTTATGGCTATTATTTAAAGTTTAATATACCTTACAATACACTGCTATGTGATAATATGCTTTGATGATGATGATGATGATGGTATTTTTGTGCTTAGGTATGGGTTTAAGGCAAGCAAGAAAGTACTAACTATACCTGTGTGCATCTGTCCTGTGGCTGCAAGAAGCCTTTGCTGCAGCTGCAGGTTAACTGCAAACACCACGTCCATAACCAACAAAAGTGTGCAATTTCTCTTAAACTTGTGAACATCCCTGTCATAAGATTTTCTTAGAGCTAAAACTGTGTAATTAAAAAGAGTAGGCAAGTACATAGACCAGAAAATTGTCAAAGAATACTGAACATAAAGACATAAGTTTTGGGATTTATTGCCAGAAAGAGGTATCTTAAAATACATGACACATCTGCCTGGAGTTGGCAGGTATGCCACAGGATCTGTGGAAGACCTGTGACCTCCTGGGGAAACAGCTGGTTGCCAAGAAAGATACACACAGGGATCTGAAATAGCAGCAGGTACTTATATTTAGGAACCTGAATACCATCCCAGTGTGTCTCAAAAAAATCTGGGAGATTGTTGGAGGCTACCTACCTGTCCCAGTGCAGAGAGATGAACCTTCAGTCTAATTCAGGCCCACCATTTTTATGTAATGTGAACCTTGGCAGTATGAAGAGACATTAGCATTACAGCTGTGTGTAGTCTCAGTTCAGGCAAAATCAGTGGTGGGGGAAATGTGAGGAAGCAGATGGCTGAGGGAAAGAGATATGTGACTGGAAACTGAAGTGACTGTCAGGTTACAGACCTAGGGGATGCACTGTAAATCAGATATGGGAAGGCTGAGGCAGATGAGCAGACCACAGCTCAGCCCATGGCCCTGGGCAGCAGGGTGTCTGAGTTCAACTATGCCCGAGGAACACTGTCACAACGTGTCCCTTGTCACTGCATGTCAAGAAAAGGAACTGTGTAGTGTAGAAGGTGCTAGGCTTGGGGAGGGGGAACAGTCCAGGTAAAGACTTGTCAGCTTCTAGGAGAGGCACAAATGAGGAAAATTACTCTTTGAATGAAGCCACCCAAAAGAGAGGTAGGGCTGATACCAGGCTGTGACTGAAGTGATTTACTTAGCTTTTAACTGGATTGTGGATGCTTGCATTTCTCTGAAAAAAGAAAGGCACTAAAGGCATATTTTTATTTGTTTGTGATGTTGTGAGGGTTTTTTTGTTGCATCTGTTTTCTTGTTTTGCCTTTGCTGTCTTTGGAAGAAATCAGCTTTCCCAATAATCTCTCAGAGGGAAGAATCTGCAGTTTTGACTGATCCTGTCAGTGGTGCGAATAAAAGACCAAATTGGTGAGTACTGAGACCTGAGGTACCTGTGGAAAGAGCTGAGAGCATCCATCCTACAAGAGCAGAATGCAAATATAATGTGCAGACCAGATTTCTAATGACAGCCAAAGGTTTTTATTGTCAACAAAATCATGGGCAATCTGCATAAAAGAACGCTGATATTGTTTATGTCAGTACAAATATAGAACAGTACAGGTCTGTTTAGTGGCCTCTCCCTGTCTTACAAAGCAAAATAGAGGCCACAAAAAAATGAGGTCTGGGTGTATTACAAAGGATTCCTCTAACATCAGAGTAAAAGACCCATCCAGTCCTTTCATAAGGTTCTACAAACCACTGAAGTGCTGATTACTACTTTCTCGAGCTGATAAAGCCCCCTCATTTCAGTGCTGGTATTTTCATCTCACAAGTCCAGCTGGCTTTGTTTCAGTGTACAAAATGGAAACAACAACGAGCTTGAAAGTTCCTGAATGTGTCAAGAATGAACTTTTTTTACTAATGGACTTGCTGTGATTCTGACACTGCCAATTGAAAGACAGATGTGAGGGTAAGCAGGGCATAGGCTGAAGGAGACTGCACAGTGTAATGAGAAATACCTTAATGTATGATCTGAAAGGAAGAAAATGTAGTGGACCCTGGGATTAAATACAGAAAAAAATGGGCCTTGGATGGATCTTACACCAGTTTAAATGCAATCTATTCACCTTCAAACAGCACCAGTAAATGGAATTGGGGACTTTTCCATTTTTTTCTATCTACTTGGTGTTTAGCTGTCTACAGGAAATTAATTAAGCATGAGTGTGAAAATCTCTCTTGGCAGAAGTGATGCCCAGGTGAACAATGGCTCTGCCATTCCCTTTGGATCTCATCTGACTTTTGTTGTTGTCAGTAGTAGTACCACTGTGGCCACTGGAAGGACTAGGATTGTCATTGACTTGTTATAAGCCAAAATAATATTGAAACATCAAGGCATAAATTATACTGTAATTGGAATACCTGTTTTTAAAATTAGATTATTGTATGTGTGAGAACAAAACAGCTAAAAATATGATGCTAATATGATTGCAGAAGGTCTTATGTCTACAAAATTAGCAATGATACATATCTTAAGGTCTGTGGCCAAGAGAACAAATGACATAACCATATCCCATCTCAAGGAAAGACAGTGTTTTCAGAAAACAGAAGTTGGACTCTGTTTTCTTTTCCAGCCAACTCTCCTTAAAGCTTGTAGTCAAGCACAGACTTCCCACAAATTTACACTAATTTGCCTTGAAGGGAAAATATTTATTTGAAAACAAAGACTTTTTGGAAACAGATTTCATAGAATCATAGGTCCATTAAGTTTGGGAAAGACCTCCAAGATCACAAATACTCATGAAACTGTTCAGAGAGGGAGACTGAAATAGAATGAAACTCACTCTGTGTACGACCTGACCTGTTCACTGACATACCTTGTGTTAGTAGATTGAAGCATCTGTTCTTCCAGCATGGCAGTGACATTTAGCACTTACAACATGCCTCAAGGTCCAAACCAACTTTGCCTCATCACCCTGAATGCCTAATTCTGATTCAAATTACTGAGTATTTTTGGTAGGGCCCGATCAGCAAGGCAGCCAAGGGGTTTTATAGAATTGGGTAGTGGGATAGCTGGATAAGCAGCTGTAGAAGATAATACCTCTCACTGCTACACATCTGCTGATGGAGGCTATCACACCAATGATTATCTGATTCACAAATTAACTTCCCTAATATTTCTGTGCCACTAAAAGAAAGTTTTGTCTTGACCTTTAATGAAACCGGTCAGTAACCTAAACCATGAAGTTGCTCAGGAGACACAAAACTGTCTATTCTACTTGATTAGAATATGAAAACCAGTTTTATTTACAGAGAAGTACATCTTGACTCTTTCAGCATTACTTTTTTTTTTTTTCTTTTTTTTTTTTTCCAGAAGAATTCAGGCAATTTTCAGCTTCTTTTGGAATGCATGAAATCATGCAAATCTAATTAGCTATTCACATCCTGAATCAGCTGATATTAGAATGACTGAATATTAGGAGAAAAGATAGACTGAAATTACAGCAATGAAGCCCCAGTTTAATGAAGATGAGAATCAGATTCTTTGTTCATTGTTGTCATATCTGAGTTTCTTACTTTGGAGACAGAATCATCGCCAGATGCTAGGTATAAATTTGTGACATAATGCAATTACTCATACTTCATCTCTATCTAGTCAATAGCTTTTTCCACAGGCTCCCAGGAATTAGATATGGGAAAGAATATGTGTGCCAAACTGCCCACTCAACAATGTGAGCTTCTCCCTTGTGGACTATTAACTCCTTTATCTACTGCATCGTGTTACTTCTTCGAATTTCATGGGCCTTGATGGATGGGAAATGAGAAGGTTTGTGTGCTCTTCTCTGACCAATTCACACACATTCTACTGTGGTCTGTCTTGGGACTATCAGGATAAACATGTTTAATGGTCTAATTAGGAAATCTCTACCTGGCATGGCCCTTCATATGGATTTTGTAATTTATTACAAACCACATGAGTGTTTTGTAGTGCTGCTTCTCTAATTATATCACTTGTTAGTGACTCATTCATATAGACATCTATATGCAAAATGAGGTCATAAAATGCATGTATCTCCACATCTCACTATGAGAGATGGCCTAAGCAGATTGCATCCTGCTACTGCAAATCATCATGGCCATCTCAAGCAGCTGTACCAATTCCATTTTACAGCCTCAATGGGTTGAGATAGAATAAAAATATGTTTGGAGAAGAAATTTTTGTTGAATACTTTTCCCACTGAGTGAAAGAATGTAGACAGTTTCCATGGCAGCATTTAGATTTTAAGACAGAGAAAATATATAATCCCAGAGAAAAGGATATAGACTTGTACTGGAATCTGAGACCTCGTGTGATCTTCAACATTGTTCAGCACTTCTTTCAAAGACCAGAGTGCTCTACTCTAAAGAAAATTTTTTTAAAAAGTGTTTTCTGTCTCCTGCTATTTAATTTTCCTTAAATGTCAGCTGCTGAAAGATTCCTGTACCAGTGGCTAATTTCATTCAAATGACTACAAATGAGAAAATCAGGAGTGTCTGGGGAGGATGGGAATCTGTTTCCCATGAAAAGTAGCCCTATCTTTAAAAAACCTTGAGTGTAGTAGCAAAAGGGAAGGGAAAGTCTTCAGACTGAAGAGAATGGGTTTTTGATTCTTTCTGACAACAAGTAGCAAAAGCATCATTGATATAACAGAAGTGCTTCTCCTCTGACAGCAGCTACAGGTTTTTGCTGCAAGTTTCACCTTGGGTCAAGCCAGTGCTGATTGAACTTGCACCACAAAATGAGTGGATGCTGTAACATGGTCCTGTTCAAGGGAGAATCCAGCTGGTGTCACACAGCAAGAGCTGCTGTTCATCTGGAGAATAAGGAATAGCTCAAAATCTGCAGTGACCTGAGGCTGGGCTGAGTGTGGACGAAAGTAAATTGAAGAATCAAGAGAAGGGAAATCCAGATTTTCAGTTCATATGCTCTTGTCTGAATGAAGCTGGAGGCCCAAGGACTGCCATGTCCTGGCTGGGGTGAAACTTTGCAAGGCAAGAGGTCTAGACAGCAACCTTCCTGAGCAGGAGCTGTGGACAGGTAACTAGCTTCCTCTGCTCTTCCTTGTGCACACAGATAGGGATTTTAGGAGGGCTGAAGTTGATACTAAATATTTTTTTTTACCAGTTTACTGATTTCTACTAATGTTACTTTTTGTTTTATTTTGTTTTCTTTTTAAAATCTCATGTTTAGGTCATTCTTGCTCTCCCCTGTTTTGAAAATTCCTTGCCCAATTTAATCTCAATTTATGTAAATCCTGAGATATTGCATTGTTCTGAAGGGAACTGGTTTACTCCCTGACCTGAATTCTGACCTCATTTACACTGATCAGGTGTATGTGTTACCATTCTAAGAATACATTCAGAAATATGGGGCTTACATGAAAAAAAATTGTGTATAGAAATCAATGTTTTCCATCCATTTTGGTATTATGGTCCATCCTCTGTTTCCAAACACATTGCCTGGTCCAAGGTAAGCTTCAAGAATAGTTACTATCCAGTAGAAATACAGTATTTGATCTGGACCAAAACCGCCAAATTCTTTTCTATTTTATTTAAAGGGAGAAGTAAAGTCCTCATGGAAAAAAAACTATGAGAGAGACTAACTCTTTGTTAGACAAATTCTCATAGGTGACTTTGAACCTTAGACTTTTCCTACATTTAAAATTTAGAAAGATAAACTCCTTCATTAAGCTTTCTAGAGTCTGTCATTTTACTCTGAGTTCTAGGTGTAAATGATCTCTCACAAAAGTATCAAATTTGCTTCAATATAAAATGAAAAATCTGGGAGTTTTTTGGGGGGTTTTTTTTGCTTGTTATTATAAAACAAAAAGGTGCAAGCTGGTCTTATTGAAAGGCTAAAGAAAATTGAAGTAAAGTTGTATAAGTATTCTGCTTTAGGAATAAACATGGTGTGATTTCTCTCAGCAACCTTATGACTGGATTGAGCCACAGACTAATTGCACTGTACTTTTGTAGTCTATGAAAGGTTTCACTTGCCAAACTGTATCCTGTGTATTTTTAGGCATATTTGAAACAAAATTCTCAAGAAGTATCCTGACACCCCCAAAGTGAATCTGTTACTATTAAACCATTATTTCATGTCATTTGGTTCTCGATGACTTACTTTTTAATCAACAGAACCATAAAAAAGCTTTATGGCAGTTATTTGCCAAACTTATCGATAGTGGTGCCTCAACAGGGATTCTACAGTGTCTTTGAGTTTTCATTATGTGGGTAGGGGAGCAGTAAAATTGCATCTGGAAATGATTTGACTTCATATTTAAACAGAGGGACATAGGAAATGGAGGAGACACGGAAGTAAATGAAGAAACCCAGAAGCAGCAAGGAGAAAAACCAGAAATCACTGCAATTATGCATATTTTGCCTTTCAAATCAGCTTTTATTTAAAACAGTGAAAATTTTGGAATGCATGTGAAATTTTGTAAAAGTCAGTGGACTGACTCCCTCTGAATTATATGTCCCCAAAAGTCATTGTAAACATGCACAGAAAGGGCAAAGGCTGGTTCTCCTAAAAGGATAAAGGACTTTTCCAACCAAATCTAAAGCCTAGACAGATCTTCATCCATTGTGACAACTCACATGAAAATCAGAGTGGAAAGCTACTGACATGCACAACTTCTCCTCATATCATGAACTGGGGTGAAAAACCAGAAGAATGAAAGACACATTTGAAACAGCTAAGGCCAGATGGGAGATGCCTCAGTGCAGGAATAGTCGAGCATCACTGCCTGTGGAAACAGACTGGAGAGGAAGACAACAGACTTCTCTTTGCTTTTACTTTTTATTTTTCCCCTGAAGAAAGTGCTTTCAGGAAATCTCAAGCAGCTTTCTAACCGCATGGCTGCCAAGGGCAACATCTTCTGACATGGCTTTGTACTTACACATTCGACCAGTTCATGAGGAAATCTGCAATAAACATGCATTTTTGCAGGTGTAAGTTTTGTGTTCACACACTGTATGAATCTTTTCAGCTGATTCGTAATGAAGGATGTTAAAAAAGACACACCCAGTGTTTTAGCCATGTACTTGGAATTAGATCTACAGCTAAAAGGATGTCAAATGTCAAATATGCAACAGAAGATATTATGAAGTGGGAAGATAGCTTTGAGAAAGTTGTTTAAAGGAATTAATTCATGTTTAAATTTTGTTAGCATTAAAGGCACTGTGTGTTTTGCAGAATGGAGGTTAAAAATATGCGTCTTTGCTTCAGTGGTTTATATGGATCTATGAGGTTTGCTGGAAATACTAGCCAAGAACAAACTATGATGAGGCAATAAAAGGAAAGGCTCTTCTTATCCCAGTGAAATAACTGTGTATCATAGATGGCTTGGGAGCTCTGTTTCTTATTCACATCTGCTTCATTTATATCCTGTACTTCACAAATCTTTCAGGGGGAAGAATGACTAAACCAAATGACTTTTTTTGTTGTTTTGTTTTGTTTTGATTTTTTTAGAGGAAGACTGTTACATGAAATTCCCAATCAATTTCCTGAAAATCAGCATAGGCTAGGTGGATTCTCAAAGGAGGGGACACAAAGACTGAAAGCAGATGTAAACACAGACTGAATAAAAATAAATTAAACACTGCAGCAGTCATGGAAACCTGGAAAATGTTTTGTGACTATATTTTTCCAAAAGCAAGTATTTACAAAAAGACTCCTTGGCAACAGCAAGACAATACTGAGAAGCAGGGATAGCTTTTAGAACCATCAATTACATGCATGACAGTTAATATGTCATATTAAGGATGTGATCTGGACATCTATCCAGGGAAGATTGTCTTTTCCCTTTGTGCTTTCCTACAGCATTTTTTTGTAATGCAAAGAGAAAGCAGATGATGTGTTCCTTTCCAAAAAGGAGAAGGGAATGGAAATGGGGTCTACTAATTTATTGCCAATGATTTGAATGGGCAAGGAAGAAATTTGCTCCACAAAAATAACCAGCAAATCTAGTGTAATGATAAGAAAAGGAGAAAAGTGTGGCCTTAGGTGAGAATGAACTGAGCCAGAGTAACTCTAGAGAAATCCTTGTTTCTTTTTGCCTGTTCTCTTCTGTCTTGACTCCTTGTCATGAATATCCTGTAATTCTGCTGGTGATATTTTCTTTTGTATTTGTTGAACTCAAACAGCTGAAAACAGATCTGTAGAACTCTTGAATCATAAAGCAATGTGGGTCAGAAGGGACCTTTAAAGGCCATCTAATTCAACTTCCCTGCTATAAACAGAGACATCTTCAACTAGAACAGGTTACTCAAAACCCAGTCCAGCTTGACTTGGAATGTTTTCAGGGATGGCATATCCAGCATTCTCTGGGAACTCTGAGCCAGCCTCATTATAAAAGACCTCTTCCTCATTTCTAATCTACATCCACCCTCTTTTGGTTCAAAACCATTCCTCCTTGCCCTATCTTATAGCTCTCAGAAAACATTTGAAAGTCTCTAATGGGAAAAACCAATGGTCTGTTGGGACTTAGAAGAGTCTCTAAAGAACAGTCTAAGGGAATAACAACCTTTTCTCAGTGCTCCCAGAAGAACCCTGAGTCTGGCTATGCTGGGGCCATGCAGCTGTAACAGCTTCCAGCCCTGTTCTGCTGGAAGTGTGCTATACTCACAGAAGAAGTTTTGGATAGGTTTGGTTTGTTTTACAGATGTAGACTGGGCCATGTACAGAGTTGTTAGAGTCAGAAAATCTCTTACAGCTCGTGGAGAGTAAATTGCAGTTCCTACCTGTATCCAACTGAATCCTAGGTCTGAATTTCCTGTCTTCAGGTCCTTTTACCATCATAAGATATCCTGAATCATGCATGGTTGATCTGGCTTTCTGCTCCAGGGATGAAGAACTTCTCCTCACAATAGCAAAGGTATTTCAATCCATCATGATGTTATTTTGCTGCCTGCTTTTCTTGTTGCTCCATGCATGTTAACTCTCCCGTGTCAGAACCTGGGGAGCGAGGAAGTTCACACCATTATCCTCCTGGAGAATCTACATCCTTGTGTTAGCTAACTGCAGGATTTAGAGCAGCTTTTCTATGTTTATGAGTTGTTTATACTTCTTAGGGTGTAATTAGTATCACAGTCCAGTGTCTGTAATGACTTGGCTTCATGAAACTGCATGCTCATCAATGCAATTGCCGTACTGGGAGACATTCTACACAGCCCATTTCATACTGATGGGTTTCTTTTGATCTCAGTTGGTATTAACCACCACTATTTTCTGTCCTCAACAGCTTTTCTCAGTCTTTAAATTCTCTGATGCCCAAATGTGTTAGCTGTACTCAGCACTTTAGTGCTCATCTGGAGATGCAAACTCCACTGGAAAAATTGGTTTGGGGTGATATGGGTATTTATGCTAGCCAGCTAGGACAATTTTAAAAATATTTTTTCTATTCTGATGTTTAGTTATTCGTGTTCCTGTCTTTACAGGTGTTCTGAGAAGAATTTGCTATCAGTTTTTGTTTCTGTGTGTACTGTGGGATGAGTTCCAGATAGTTTTTATAGGAATATAGCATTGTCAGGCTATTTAGGATGATGCATGAAATTACCAAACAACCAGTGAGGAATTGATTGAACTTTAAAATATAAGAGCTTTTTGCAGTAAGCATTAAATTTTCAAGCAAATTCCTCCCTCAGACATGTCAGGTTTGGGAAGGTCATCTTCATGTCTTGGTCAGAGGTCTCACTCTTAAGATCTTCTCAGTCACTCGTGTGCATGCTTGGAAATAGCTTGGCAGTATTTAAACTGCTAGGAAGCTGCAATTGCTGACTATCTATGTCTCCCATCTTTAGTTAGTTATTAGGCTTGTGTGGTGGGCAGATTGTAAGTACATTATAAATATGTAATTATAACAGATTTTTCACTTTGATATTCAAGCAGTCAAGTTTTCCACTTGAGAATAAAATTACCCATAGTAACAAACAGAATTTTTAAAAAGGGTTTTGGATTGAAAAAAAAAATCACATTTCTTCACCTAAAAATGAAGAAAGAAATGATTTTCTTTATTTTTTTAGGTATCTTTTTACACCTGAAATCACTTATCAAATGTGAACAAAGATTCTTGCTCCTTGGAAAAGTTATTCTTAACCAAATAAACTACCCTTTTTTCTTTCAGTGATCACACAATCAGTTATGAGGATGAGACAGGAAACCTGTCCCTGTTCTTTGTTTAATCAGCCACACCATCATCCTACACCATGGTTTGGGCTCTGAGACATTACAGTGACACCAGGACTGATGATATCACATTTGAATTGTTTGTCTCATTTGAGGACAAAGCTAGGCATCAGGATAAAGGAGCCTAAATATAGGAGGGTGCAATGCCTATCAGGAGGAATCTGTAAGAGGTGAGGTACTGGCACAGGGTGCCCAGAGAAGCTGTGGATGCCCCGTCCCTGGCAGTGTTCAAGGCCAGGCTGGATGGGACTCTGAGCAACCAGGTCTGGTGAAAGGTGCCCCTGCCCATGGCAGGCGTGTTGGAATGAGATGATTTTTAAGGTCCCTTCCAACCCAAACCATTCTAGGATTCTATGATTCCACAATCCTGTGATTCTATGATCTTCTGCTGGAAAATAAGGTCACCAATCTGTCATCCCTGTCACTGGCAGTAGGGGCTGGCAAGTATTGCCATCAGTCCCTGTGCGATCTGCAGACTGACTTTCTTCCATTCATGATCTTTTGTAAATGCAAATCGTGTGCAATTGTTCCTGATTTGGGACTGAATTATTGAAATGTGTTAACACATGTGAGAGTGACATTCAGTAAATAAGCAGATAATGAGCTTTTGGGTATAAGCTTTATGAAATATGAATATGCATGCTAGTGTTTATGAAGCATTCAGGAGCTGAGAGTATTTCCTCTACTATCTAGAAGATGTATAAGTACTTCATAGACTTGTGAATGCATTTTCTTATTGTTTTTACTTTATCCTTGAAATCAGTTCCATGTTCTGTATACTGAACATAAAACACCAAATACATTTTGATAGTGAAAATATTTGTTTCAGTTAATGGAAATCACTCACATAAGCTGTTTTTTCCTGTTAAAAGTGGGCCGCTGTTTCCTGTTAAAAGTGGGATGCCTTTTATGATTTGAAGGTTGTATTAGATTTTTAATTATATGCTGCTAAATAATACTACTTACATAGAACTTGAAAAGGAATTCTTGTGTAGAGAATAAATGAAGTTTAATGCATGGTTTCCATTTAATTAGACATTTTCTGCTTTAATAGTTTAATTCCCTACCCAAATTTCATTTCCATAATCAAGCCATGCTTAGACTGTTGACATACCATTACTTCATCAAATATTCACTACAATCTTTGCTTTCCAAAATTCTCATTACTCTAAAATTAATTGAGAATATTTGAATAATGCTGAAAGACAATGAAGTTGACAAAGTCATTGAGTAAAGTTCAGCTGTTGAAACAGCCCTGTTACTGTGAGTTTTATAATGACAGAAAATGTTAAAAATACAGTAAGTCCAGTGAAAAATTGTGTTATTGTTTGCCCTGTAAATGCCTCATTTCTCTCTTTGTTATTCAAATACATTATGTAAAATGTCCTTCCATTACTGCTCTTATCAAATGTATATGCCAAATATTACTTAAAATTTTGAATTCACTATCAGTGAAGATAACCACAATGTTTATGAAGTCTCTCCTCAGATTATTTTCCAATTTTATGTAAATCAGTTCTAGGCAAAGGAGTAATTTGGGAGTAAAGAATTTCACTGGAGTATCTTTCTAGTGGAGCTAGTTCCAGTCTAGTGATGTATGCAGTTTAATTATACCAACAGTTTTCTCTTTCTGGATATTTGGTTTGTAATTGGAGATGTGGACCAGGATAAGATACAGAAAGTGTAGTTCCTCTCCCTTAAATTATCGGGAAAGAACATGGAAATATAGAAACAGGCAGACTGGTTTTCTGCAAAAGTGCCCTAAACCATAACCAGATGTATAAAAGGTGGAGAGGGGGATGGCACTCCCCGCTTAAAAATGCTCTAAGATCACCAGAGGAGAGAGGAACATGGAAATTGCACCTTTATCAGAATTGAGAATCATCTGCACCCTGGATTATGGTCTCAATTCTCCTAGTTCCTTGAGTAGGCATTTGGCTGTTTCAGAAATCTCATTCAATGTTTCCATGTTGGGGTTATGGACTAACAGAGCTCATGGACCCATTTTTTGCCTTGAAAAATGACTATGAAGCTCTTTTATCACAAATAATAGCAAAGAGACCAATTCAAATATGTGGGAAAATGAAAGTGTTGAGTTCACTATGTTGAGGCACTTAAAAGTTGCTATTTTACTGTCACTGGAGATTTTCACTACAGTAATTTTCTACTCATGCAGTCAGAATCAATTTTGTTCCATATTATAATAATAGAGGGAGAATAGGTACACTTTGGCATAGAAGTATGTTTTGGAGAGACTGTAGAAAGTATTACTGTCTGAAATATAAACCATCCACCTTGTGAACTTCTCTGGTAGCCTTTAAAGAAAAGGAGACAACATATTTAGCCCAAAAATCAAATTTTCCATCCGTTTCTTTCTATTTTATTTTTAGTTCTGTTTCCAGTCTTCATGATAATCTACTCCCTGTCCTTTAATTCTACAAAAGCAAACTCTTTGACCAGAGATTTTGTGACTCTATCTTTTTGTCTTTCTTTCACAGTCTTTGCTAAGATCAGAACATGCTCAGGAAGGATTCTTAGCAAGTAAGTAGTCAGTATCAACATACACACTACATATATACTCATATGTGTATATATATATGTATATGTGCATACACACGTATACCAAGCACCAGCCATAAAATAAATTAAATACATTCAAAATGAAATATGAAAAAATGCCATAGAGCCTGAGATTGTCTGGAACTATAAAACATTAAGTGTTGAACACAACTCTTACCTCTTATCTTAATGTTTTTAGCCAGAGACCACATCTTGGGCTTCAGCTGTACAGCACAAAGCATTGTCAGGACACTGTGAGACTTATTTCTGGAAATGTCCTTGGACAACTAATTGCATTGGAAGCTGTCTCTGCTTCTACACAGTGAGTGACCTCTCCAAGGGTGGAGGATTGTCAGGTACTTATTTATTCAGGGATTTGCAAAATACTCCTTGAGATAGGGCTGCCTTTGAGGGAGTGATGCTCACGTTCCCACTGACAAATTTATACAGAGACATGAATGCTAAGGAACAAAAGTATTTCTCTTAAGCCTGAAAATAGATAAAATGAACTGTTATATATGTAGGAAGGTTATATAACCTTCCTTTACAAATTCTATGTTAAGCCATGTTTTATCCGGAGGTATCCCACAAAAACCAAATATGTGCTGAAACACCCACAGTATTCCTAATGATTTTCTCATCATAACTATCTGACAGAAGTGAAATTTCTTTCAGGGGGAAAGGAGTGCTCAGGGTTCCCAGAGAGGACACGGTGTGCCAGGACCAAAGAAAAAGACTGCAGCTGCCCTCTTGCTCAGACCTACTGACAACCACATCTGGTGGGATGTGAAGCTCCATGCCATCCTAACTAATGCCATCCTCACAGGTCAATTGTTTGTCAGTAAAATTCCTTTGGATACTGTGGAATTCACTCTTGTTGCTTTCTGAGTGTTTCCAGAAGACAAGACTGATGATGCAACATAGAATGTGAACCAGTGGGCTGCCAGGAGAGAGCTTAGTGCATTTCTATGTGATAAAGGACTGCATTTCTCCTTCAGCAGCTATTCAAACACAATCTGATTTCTTTTGCACTGGCAGAAGTCTTAGACATCACTGCACAGTTGCAGCTTTCTAGTGTACTTTGGAATTTGAACATTTCAGGTTCTTGTAGCTGATAGACAGGGTTGAAGTAGAATAGGAACAGGAAATAAGTGAAGAACAGTAACCCCAGTGAGACATTTTGAGCAGCAATATACACAGGTAGGAGATTGGCTGATGCATATCTTCCAAATGACCTTGTCTAGTACTTTAATCTGCGGAGCTAGTGTAAAAACAGCTTACAGAATTGTCGTCCAACAAGCTGAACTTTGACTCTGCCTTACTAGAAAGCCCCAATATCTTTCACTGTGTTCTTTGGACCTTAAAATTATCAGTAAGTGGAAGAATACCTGGCTGATTCTTCACTACAAAATTTGTGGGCTAATTGCTGAGATAATCTGTCTTACGAGTTAAGATTTTAAAATTCTCTGTGCCCATCATTGACTTATAATATAAATTAGTTACTGATGACTTCTAAGCAGTTTTAATATACATTGCATATTAGGAATCTAGGCAGAATCTATCTTATGCTTTAACTCACACAGGCATGCTGACAAGAAATGTGTATATTTATTCCAGTACTACTGTTACCTAGTGCAAAATGTATTTCATTTTACTGAGCCCCCAAATGTTGGATATTGCTGTTGAGAACATTTCTGTACCCTGAAAGCACATGCACAACTATCCTTAGTGACATCTTGTAGAAAAGCATGATTAGACACCCTTCCTTCATTTTGCCTTAAAAGTGAAATGGGCTTTGCAGAATGTGCCACCTCAGGGTTGCCTCAGAACCACTCGACTGATAACAGAATACTTGCATGGCTTGGGATGAAAGGAACCTTTAAAGGTCATTGAGTCCAGACCCTCTGCAAAGGGCATCTTCAGTTTGACCACCAGTGCTCTTTGATAAATGACACCCATTTTTCATACCTGCCCCCTCTGCATAAGCATCTCTCCACAATAAACATTTGCATTTTCAGTTCTGTGCTCTCAGAACTTTCTCCTGCTTCCTTTATTTCCTGCTTGCTTCTAAATCAAACAGCAGAAACTATTTAGATAAAAGGAATAACACGTATTTGATAACTTTTTGATATAACAAAGAAATAATAATTTCCACAAGGCTGGTGTTAATAACATTTGATGCAGAAATGCTGGAACTGAGTCAGAGTTAATAGCAGCACAGTGACAGCCAGAGTGACTTGATAAATGACAGCTTTCTCTGATTATCTGTTCTCAGAGGAACTCTCACTGTGATAAGGATGTGCCTTCTAACTTCCTCCCATCACAGGTGGGGAGGAAATAATGACTGTGACTTTATATGTACTATAGCTTCTCCCTCCATCTCTCCCTCCCTTTGCTTTGCTTCATCCTTCCCTATAGCTAAATTATTTCAGCCCAAGCCTCTCTTGCATGGTTCCTGCCAAAGGCGGCTGCTTGCTGAATTGAAAATCTGAAGAAGAAGTTTTGAGATTAAAATAATTCCTGTGTTCCTGTGGCAGTGACTTGGAAGTGATGTGGTGCTGCCTTTTCTGACCTTCCCATGATGGATTCATTAGTCTTTCTAAAGGTGCCAGGAGATCAGCGAAATATTTCTCCTTTTTGGCTGTCCCCAGACAGTGTTTCTGAGCACAGTGAAGTCATCTCTTTGATGGAAGACATGACTTGAATTTCAACAGCTTATTGCTGTTTCAGAGTATTTAGTCTAGAGAAAAGACAGAGGTTACCTCAGCCCGTTTGAAATTGTGCATGAAAAGCATCTGGAAAAACATGCAGGCTCTTCCTTAAGTGATTGAGATGTGACCTTCAGCCATGGGAGAAACCACACTGTGTTGTGCAGAGATGTTCAGGCCAATGTGCAAGGCTGCCTGGGGTTTCATTTAGAAGTGAAAGTGTAAGGCTCTGCAAGGAAGGATCAGCTCTTCAGAGCTCCCTGCATAGAGAAGCATCACTGAATATTTGTTCAGGCAGCGCTTATGAAGCAATCTGTACTGTCATAGTAAGGATTTCATGGTCACTGTGCTGACATCTACACTGCTACTGAAAGGAGGATAAGAATCAGGAATAAGTAATAAGTGATGTGGATGTTTACAGGTCCAGGGTTTGAGTTTTCCCCATTCTACTCATTTGTTTAGCAATATGGACATCGCTTATGAGAGCCAGTCCATGCCCAAAGCTGACAGAGTGATTAGGGAAGAAACACATGGTGAGGTCCAGGAAGCAGAGGGAACAAGCTGAGTGAAAATGGTGGCTGGAAACAGCCTCATATTGACACAGGTTTTATTCACTCTGTGGTTCACTCTGGGTGTGTCAAATGAACATCTCTAACAAACAGAGAGAAATGGAATCTGGGGAGAGGGTCCAAAGGGAGGCTGTGAAAGGATGCTAGGACAGAGGCAGCAATGGTGTTTATGTATCAACCATCTCACTGGTCTGATGAAAGGAAGCTTCAGAGGCGAGGTTGGAGGAGCAAATCTGAAGATTCTGCTCATTACAGAGCTCTTTTTTGTTTGTTTGGGTTTGGGTTTTTTTTTAAACTTTTTTTGCTTTGATCTTTTGGGGCATTTTTTCCTTATTTTCTTCCAAAATTAAGAAAGAGGAGAAGCCATTCTGCTCTCCTGGATGTTTCCCAAGGGTTCTTGGCCTAGGGAGCCAAGTAGCTAAGCGAGGACAGCTGGGCAAGAACAGGGATGGGATGTCAAACTGCAGCTTCTATTTCCTGAATAAATCTTCAACCATCAAGACAGCCTCATGGAGGGATTTAAGGTCTCTGTCTTTCCTATTTTAAGGCTGTTCTTTCTATTAACTGAGGTGGTGGGAGGAAGAAAACACAAAAATGTTCAAGACATTTTGTTTTCTTCTCTAGACATGCAATTATGACAATTAATTACCGATTACAGTATTGGAGCCAATGTGGAATCTAGTTGTCTCATAATTTTACTATTCATTCCAGTCTCCCAATATGGAGGTCTGTCTGTTCCATTTTACAGTCTATATTGGGATAAATGATCTCTAAAAGTGCTCATTTTCCTTCATCAGCTGTAACAGAGACTCTAGTGACTGCTTCAGAAGGATGGAGACATCTGCACAAGTCTCACGTTAATCCTTTTTCTCAAACATTGATTAATTCCCTAAGCCTATAGTCCAAAAAAATTGGACTAAATGCTAATGAAACTCAACTTTTTTCACAACCTCCATCTCGCCTGTCTATTTGTTAGCATGTTCACCCTATGGGTACTTCCAGGCTTCCTCTGAACCAACAAAAGTGAACTGAGACCCTTAGATTGTGTGTTAAAAAGTAAATGTTTCATTTTATTTCATCTTGAAAGAAAACATACCTTGTCATCAGATGTGACATGTTCTCTGAAGCAATCACTTCAGTAATATTCATCTATCAATCTTTTTAAATGGAACATGCATTTTAAAGAGAGGGATAACTCTTGTTAGATGAAAAGCTATAGCTGGAAGAAATGAAATGGCTCCTAACAAATAGGCTTGTTCTTTTTTTGTGTGCATTATAAAAAAACCCTCTGTGGAAACATAGATGCTTCTATATCCACCGCAACTATTACCAGTCTTCCTTGGAGTGCCTTTTCAATTAATTCCATCCTGATTACTTTTAAGTTAAGAAACTTTAATCTAGCTAGTCTCTCTCTGAGATAAAATCTCCAGGAGGATTGGAATTGTCTATGGCCCTATGGCTGGAAAACTGGTTGATTGGTTTTTGTTTTTATTTTTTTTTTTTCCAACTGATTGACTATGAAGGTTTGAAACCCACAGAATTCTTGATATAGAAAGTTAACCTACCGTAAATTACCAGTCTATACTATTGTAGTCATATTGATACAATTAATCATATGCTTAGTTTTAAACTGAGGGGCATGACTCTTCTTAATGGTTATCCTGGAATTAGAAAAGTAATTTTACTTTGGTTCCAGTATACACATCACAATTTATGTCCTTAAACTGTTAGAAGTATAATTACACTTGTACAATGAACAAATTTTCTGCTTAATTTCTCTGAATCGATAAAACTAGTCTGACCTGGACAAGATACAAAGTTGAGACAGTTAGAGAAACATCAAAGGATGTCATTAATTTTGATTTCCAAGGTTAGTTTTCATTATATTGTCATTAAGACATGCTATTAAATTTTAACTTAACCAAATCATTATTATATTAATATTAATATTTTATATTTTCTCTTTGATAGTAATAAACCCAAGGACTAGTTAATGATCTTTGAAATAAAATAATGTGCATATATATGTGTGTGTGTGTGTGTGTGTGTGTGTGTGTGTGTTGCAAATGCAGACGTCATTTCAAATATTTGGGTAGTGGAACATCTTGACAAGACCTGATGGATTTGCTGTTCCTCTTTAAGGGAGGTTATTCAGCTTAAGCACCATCTTTTTCAATATGCTTTTATGGCTCATCCTAATGGAAATAATAACACTGAATAGCTGGATAGCAATTCACATATTCAAAGCACTGTGCAAACATTAAGTAATACAGTTACACAACATCTAAATAACTATAATACTGGCTGTCAAGGCAGTGAAGAAGCAGACAAATGCAGAAGACTGCAGGCAGTTCTGGAATGGATTCTGAAGCGGGGAGGGGGGGAGCAAGATCCCTCCCAGCAGAGCGAGGTTCGGCGTGCCAGTACGCTCCAGGTTGGCATTGTTCTGTTTCAGCCACCTGCAATGCTGTGTTTAAAGTGCTAATTAGCAGGTAGCAGATGCTGGTCCTTTGCCAGTTCTGCCTTGGAAGTGTTCTTTCTCACTGTGCATCAAAATACAGTCATGCCAGATGCAGGTGTCCAGTGACTGGTTTCCTGTTAACATCTGGGCATAATTCTGGGTACTGACATTTTCAAAAGATTTTCTCTCTAGTCTTCCTTATTTTCTCCTCCTGTTGTTGGGAGTTTTAAGAACAAGCTGATGACAAGAAAGCAGAGAAAAACCTGTTTTGGTGTCTCAGGTGATGACGCTTTGTAACTGTCAGCTTTATGTTTTATATGGTCTGTGTCAAGAATATGCTGATGAATTTATTGGAAGGCTTGAAAGATAGAGTTGGAGACATTTAATTCTTTGCAGCCTTCTGTTAATTTCCTGGTTTAGAAATCAGTGCTGCTGAGGTCTGTTAAACAGTAGCAGATTTTGCAGCAAAGCCCTCTGTTCCTTAAGGACCTCAGCTGTAGCCACATTGCCGACAGTGACAAACGTACTTTTTTTGTTCACTATACCCTGAATGGATAAGAAAATAATCTGTTTTCCTGCAATCATGGCTCTATCTGATTCTTTTTGGCCTGATATATTATACTTCAATAATAAAGCAATCTGGAGGTCCTAAAAGCACTGAACATTATTTCAGTTTAATTCTAAGCTGAGAAGAAGGCATCGAAACTTCTGGCCTTCAATGGCAAGGGAAAACTTTTATTTTCAGTGTTAATTTCCATACTTAAAAATACAACTTCCTCCTGTCTTTATGAGCCATCTTTCATTGTAAATGTTCAAAAGTGGTGTATGAATATGATTGTGCACACAGTTTATGAATAGAGTGCTTCACTCACATTTGAAATAAAGCAGCAGTTGCTGGGAGATGTGCAAGTGTTTAGCCATGAATAGAGCTCTGCAGAGCAATTCAGAGCATGTCAAACTCATACTCCCTTGCTTGTGAAAAGTAACATATCTCTAAAGATCGCATTCATGATTTTTCTGTTTTTAGCATTTATTTAAAAACAGGCACCTGAGAACGGGCCAGCACTCCTAGTGCATTCTGATATTGTTTTCCTAATTAGTAAATATCTACTAGTAAAGGTTGCTAGCAACTGGCTGGTTTCTATTGCTTCTGCCTGAAAGGTTTGTGCTTCTCAGTGCAGAACTGAAGAGTCTATATTTTGAATGCAGTGTTAAATCATATTTGTGTGTGTGATTGCACGAGAGCAACAGGAAACAGAGAAAATTGAACTTAAACTTTCTTTCTGAATATTGACTTCCAACATCTTGAGAGTACTTCTGTCAGACTCCAGAGATCTGTGATCTTTTTGTGAAGCCTTTTTGTGAAGCTGATCTT
This sequence comes from Rhipidura dahli, assembly GCA_013399225.1. Lineage (NCBI taxonomy): Eukaryota > Metazoa > Chordata > Aves > Passeriformes > Rhipiduridae > Rhipidura > Rhipidura dahli. The sequence continues at coordinate 128,878 of VXAC01006180.1, read as the reverse complement.
CAAATTTTTTTTAATCCTTGATGACTTCACTGCGTTTCCAAAAACTCAACACCTGTCTTGATGCACTACAATGCTGTCACCACCATTTGGCTCTCCAAAGTCACATTTGTGTCCTCACACCCTGTGCCTCTTCTGAAATCGGTAAGGATGAAGTATTTCTAGGTTTGTCGTTAAAAACCAGCAGATGTCGCAATTTTCCCAGAAAGAGAAGGTTTCTCTCCAGTCTTTTGAAACTGCAGCAACTTCTTAGGTATTTTTGTGCAGTATTCCACACAGCAATACTGCTGTGTTAGGTAAGTTGTTGTTGAGCAACTTGCTCCAACCATCAGCACTTTTATGTGCTCTCACTTCTAGGTAGAGTATACTGGTATGAAAATATCCCAACTTTACTTGCTGAAACATAGGGGAGAGATTGCTGTGATGCTGAGCACCCTAAGACTGTGCCACTGTCTCAGGTTGTTTGCTGTACAGAGGCATTTTCTGAGTTTAATTGCCACCAAATCCATTCGGTCACGTTTGATGTCTGAGCTCTCAGTTTGTTGCTGCTCAGATGTCTGCCCTAAATGGTTAAAAGGATTCCAGTTATTGAGATGCTGCACCGAGGGAATTAAGTAATTACTTTAGTAATGAAAGTATAACTGATGGACTATGCCTACTAGTTAAATCAACTAAAATCTGTCTTATCTAACTTTAGCTACTTAAAAATTTGATAGTTTGTCTGAAGAAGCTGTTGTGCCTCCTTCTACAGCTAAGTGAGAAAAGCAAATGTATTTGAGGGCCATTTCATCTCTTTCTAAGACTAGTGCTGGAAAAATGTCCCATGGAGATACCTGTATCTCTCTGTTAAGTGTAGAAGGAACCTAAACTGCTGTTTCAACCTTGATGATTACTTTGAAGATGGTTAGAATTAGGTGTTGTTAATAGGAACAATGAGTAAAACCTATTCTGCTTTACTTTTTTTGGTTGCAGCCTGTTTTTAAAAACAGTCAGACAGTGGTGTTCTTGATCTCCATCAGCACTAGCTAAAGAGACAATATCCATCCTATTGCAGCTATGCAAGTAATTGTGGCTCTGTTGGAATAGTACCTAAGCTCCTGCTTAAGCAAAGAGCTCATCCAAATTGAATCCTTATCTATATGCATCCCTAGACTTGCACTAAAGAAAATAAAAAAGCCCAGTGGAGATACAATTTAGCTTAAAAAAAAAAGAAAAGCCAAACCAAAACCAAAAACTTAGTAAGTGTTGATTTTTCAGTTTTTGAGATTAGTTTTACCAGGAAGAGAGTGAGATACACTTCACATTAGCAGTCTGAGATTCAGGTATAAAGACTGAGCTGGCTGCCTCAGCTCTCCCTGTAATCCACGGAGAATAAGGAAGAGCTGAACAGGAATCTGTGCTTGGATGGCAAAACCTGTCATCTCCTTCCCTTACCTATAAAGACAATTTATAGAAGTATATAGTCAGGTAATGTTAGATAGGACAAATCCTATGAAATAAAAAAAAAAAAGGAAAATGTAAAAAAATAAAATAAAAATATTTAAAGAAATCTACCTGTTAAAATAAGCATATGCATAGACCATATTTTTATACTCAGCAAGAACTTGCCAGTTTGAGCTTGCAGGGGGCTAATGCAGATAAAAAGTCAAAATAATAATGAAGATGCATCTTCTACAATAAACTGGAATAACAGAAAAGGCTTCCAGCCTGTGGGGTGCCAGATGATAAGGAGTCAAGAGCAGAGATAAACTGGGATGTCTTGGTCCTCAGAGGTCTCCATATTACAGGCTAGGGTTTCATCCCATTTACACTTCAGGCAGCAATAAAAGGGAGGGGGTGGCAAATATGTGCCCACTCAAAAAACTCCTGTAACATTTTCCAATCAATACCCAAAATACAGATGTCTGGATGGAAAAAAAACCAAAAAACCCAAAAAACCCAGATCAAACTAATTTCACTAATTAGAGAATTTCTTGTGAAATGTGTCAGGGAATCAGCCTGACCTCAGATGGGAAGTGGCTCTGTGCACTGCATGGACACATCAAAATGAGGAGTATTCCCCAGAGCTCCAGCTGACATTCCAAACTCCCCACTGCTGACCAGCTCCCTCTGGGAGACCACAGCACTGAGCTGAGTGGTTACTGGGAGCATGGCTCTTCTTGACAGACTCAGTCCGTATTTGTTTCACAGCACTTTCTGCAGGCATGAGACCAGATTATAGTCTTTTAGATTTGATTTCTGAGCTTGATTAGTTTGAATCTGTTAGCAGTACCTCTTGCTTCAGCTGTGGAGGATGCAAGTATCTTGGATTTCTGTGTGTCTGAGTTTTAACCACTGAGTGAATGCTGAGTTCTGCTGATCCATGTGAAAGCTGAGCAGTTCATCCAGTCATCCTTGGACCTGGTGGACCCATGCCAGTGCCATGGGTCTGGCACTGACATGTTTTCTCCAGCTGTGGTTTTGGTGCTTGTCTGCTGCACTGTGTCGGTCGTGCCAGTCAATAAAGTGCAGTACTTCATCTGGAAGCTGGTGGTAAAGGGGGGATTGCTTTGTGGCCTGATTGGGATGGGGAGGATAATGGGATGGGAGAAAGAATTCATCCCTGCTGCCAACAGAAGGTATAGAAAGCTTGACCACATGACCAACTGCTCTTTTAAATGTTATCGGTATGGGGGGTATTTTCCTGGAGTGCTGAAAAAGGAGGATGCTGTGCTCTGGTTTGATAATAGCAGGTTAGGTTTGCACATGCCCTTCTACATTCCTTCCGAAATATCATTGCTAAAAATGTTATTTGGAGACTGAGGTCTGTTTTGTATAGATTGTTATTTAAAATTTTGTGGTCTGCAAAGAAATAATTTACTCTTCAATATTTCTATACTGGTTGCCCTGTGTTTATTTTTTCATTCCTTACTCTCATTTTAATGACAGGTTTTTTGAAATAAATTGCCTGGATGTGAAGGTTTAGTCACATAAACTGACCCCTAAACTACTACCCATCCAGTCAGAGGTACAGTTCTCCCTTTGTTGCACCTGGTGCCAGCTATAAAAAGAGATGCAGCTTATTGTCACAATCAGACAGGTGAAAAGTTAAATGAAAAATGAGGCTGATTTATGAAGGCGACTCATCAGGGAAAACCTGGCAGCAGATGGGAAGAATCCTTACAGGTATCTGAACAATGTGTGACAGTGCAGTTTTTATACTCTCGATCCTTGCAAAGAAAGTGTATTGTACCTCAGAGACACAGGGAAAAGGAAATTCTTAGAGTTAACATGGAGTCTCATTAAGATGTCTGTTGAAGGGCTAAACCACGTTTTTTTTCTGTTTGGTGTGTTTTTTTTCTCTATTATTAAAGTAACACCAATGCTCTCTTACACCTCTCATCACCTTACAATAGCCTCATGCAATTACATCCTTTATGAGAGAACTCTATAGACAGGCTCTGATTTAAATCCCTCTTTCCCCCTTTTTCACTCAAACCAGGTATTATATTGGGTTTTGTTAGTGTGGGACTGCAGTAATGTCTTCTGTGAGGAGCTGCTGGAAGCTTCCCTCATGTCTGATGCCAGCCAGATCCAGGACTGACCCACCACTGGCCAAGGCTGAGCCCAGCAGCAATGTTGGAAGAACCTCTGGAATAAAAGATGTAAGAAGGGAGACAAACTTCTGGGCAACAGCAGCATGGGAGAGAAGCAAGAATATGTGACAAGAACAGACCCCAAGGTCAGTGCAGAGGGAGGGGCAGGAGGTGCTCCAGGTGCCAGAGCTGAGATTCCCCTGCAGCCCCTGGAGGATCCCATAATGGAGCAAGTGGACACTTAAAGGAGGCTGTGACTCCATGGGAGGCTCGTGGGACTCACACTGGAGCAGTTGGAGGTGGATTGCCTCCTGTGGGAGGGAGCCGAGGCTGGAGCAGGGGAAGAGTGGGAGGAATCCTCCTCCTGAGGAGGGGGGAGCAGCAGAGAAAATGTTGAACGATGATGAATTGACCACAGCCCCCCACTCCCCATGCTCCTGAGCTGCTGGCGGGGAGGAGTTTTTAAGAAAAATGTTTTTAAGATTTAGTTGTTATTTCTCATTACCTTACCTTCTCATTACCTCATTTTATTGGTGACAAACTGAGGTAAAGTTGAGTCTGTTCTGCCCATGATGGTAATTGGTGAGTGACCTCTCCCTGTCCTTATCTCATTCCATGAGAATTTTGTTATTTTTTTTCCCTGCTGAGCTGAGGAGGGATAGAACAGTGTTGGTGGGCACATGGTGTCCAGCCAGGGTCAGTCCTTCACAGCTATTTTCAAGAGCCTTTCATTCTGGAAATTGCCACTCACTAATGAGAACTGCTTTTCTGCTTTTTATTAAATCTCTCTTCCCACTCCCAAATCCAGGCTGACAGAAACTATTACGTACATCATAATGTTTTGTTTCTAGCATTATTTTTTCTCCAGCTTCTGTTATTTTTTATATTATTAATTATTTTTTGTCTGCCTCCACAGACAGACAAAGAGCTGGATGAAATTTTTTTTTGCAGTTTCCTTTTGGTCAGAAAAATGTTGATTTCATAAAATCAGCTGTTTGTGAGAAAGCAACTTTTGTGGCAAAGCTTTTAGTGAGAGATCACACCAACCTTGAGTAGATTTGACTCTCATAATATAGAAAAAGCAAGCACTCCACTGCAAAATATCAACCAGCCAAGCAAATAGCTAGAACCTGAACCCAAGTTAGTTCTGTAAATAAATAAAAAAAAAAGAGCATTAACTTTTTCTCTATAAATCAAATCAGTGTATTTTCCAGAGGCCTACTGGCTATTCTATTACACAGAGATTTGTCATATCAAATAAATATAAATTTCTGCATACTTATGATGCTCCAAGCTTATAAACAATAGAAGGATTATAAGGAGACAAAATACCTTGTATTAGAGCAGATGGCAAGCTTTAAGGTACATAAACTTTCTTCTGTTCTTTGCACTGCCAAAATGTGCTTATTTTTATTTTTTCCAGCTGTAGCATTTGGTTTAATAAAAGATATTGTTTCTGTTGACAAAATTTCCCTTCTGGAAAAGTTTGTCTCTTTCTAGTCTGCTGCAGCAAAAAGAAAACCCAAAAAACCAACAAACAAAACAAAACCAATGTCTCAAGCAAATGCTGCTTTTCGAGCAGACTGTCTTGCCTTTTGGAATTTGCAAAGACCTTCATTGAGCCTTTGCTGTTCTCAGCAGGAGAGGAGTTCAGAAACATTCCAGTTCTCACTGTGCCTCTGGACTGATGGTATTTCAGTTAGATCTGAAATTAGATGAAAGGAGTTCAGTCTTCTTCAAGGCTCTCAAAGCATACAATAAAGCCATCACACACACAAGTGAATAGGTATACACAACACCCAAAGCAGAAATTTTATTCTCAGCAGCACATTGCCTCAGAAGCCAGTGTGTTCTAAAGGCCAAAGTCATCTCAAGCACCCATTTCTCACTTTTCCAGCCTGTTACATAGAGCTCAAATTAGCAGAAATTGTAGATATCTTCAAACAGAACCAGTTCTCAAAGGAATAATTCTTCCACATTCCTTTCTGGGAGAAAACACACATTCAGGTGAACAAATCAGGGAAGTTTCTAATGGAGGTTTTAGGGACAGCATATGCCTTCAAGAATGATCTTCTAGAGAGGAAACTAGGGTCTGAGCACTCAGTGTGCCATATCCTTACTCTAGGTGGCCTCCCATGGCAACCTGAACACCACTTATTTGTAAGCAGATCCCGGCTGGAGCAAATGGAGCACGCATGTCATCAGCAATAATTGAAGCCTGTATGAAGCTGGCCACCAAGGAATATCAGCTTACATGTTCCTAGCCATACCATCCTGTCATACACAACTTTTTCTGTAAGTTTGTGTGTCTGTTTTAGGATTATGTGCCCCAGAATTCTGACAGCAAGAAAACAGGCAGAAGCTGGTTGTGTGCAATCCCTGATCAAACTATACTGGGAGCTGAGAGGGTGGCATCTTGCCTTTTTGTTTCTGAGATTTTGCTGTTTCAGAGAAATGGTAGGAAGACAGGGGGTTATTTTCCTGCAGATCATAATAAGAAATGACTGCCTTGCATTAGGTAAGGTATTGTGGATAGCTGGGATATAGCTAGGTAACAAACTGTTCATAAACACTTGTATAAGGAGAGCTCAGATAGTCCTCAATTTAGCAAAAAAAAAAAAAAAAAATTGCTGTTTCCTTCCCCCAAGTATCTAATCAAGACCAGCAATCAAGACATCTATCTAATCAAGAGGTTCTACCTTTTTGCCTGAGTGGTAGCAGCACTCCTGTGTACAAGTAGCTTTGTAGATCCATGATTTCCATAATGAATGTCCTGTTTTGGATTTGCATCGTTCCCAGCAGACTTGTCTACCAGTAGTGCCCATGCTCTTGATTTTTGCTGGTCAAAGCAGTGGTTGAAGCAGAAGAATATACGAGGGACGCTGAAGTGGGAACTTACCTCATCTTTCTTCGTGGGCATGTTTATTGAGATACAATATCCTGCTCTGCTTGTTTTCTCTTTTTTATTGACACTGCCCTCCAGGAAACCTGCTGCTGTCTCCATCTCTTCTGTCTTCCAGCTGCTCAAACCCAGCTCAGAAGCCCAGTTTTCTTTAGTTTGAAGTGCTCTGTGATCTGAAAGCAGAGCGTTTGTGAGACTCCTTACCATACAGAGGGAAGAAAAAATAAACCATTACATAGCTGTTCAAGGAGTGCTTTACATAGAGGACAGCAAATAAGATATAGGTGAACAAAAATAGTGTAAATTTTGTGCTACAGACTCAACAAAGTCATAAGGAGATGAATTTCAATTTCATAGGCAATTTTAATGCTGGTGTTTCATGTTATTTTTGTGAATATGCCTGTAGGCCTTTCAGACTAAACATTAGGATTAAGGAAGAGAATTACAGAAATTTTAGTTGATAAAATATGATGAATCTAAAGTTTGCTGATAAGTGGCAATGGTCATAAAGAAACTACTCTCTGTAGCTGATTAATGTGTATTATACCACCTGGCAAGTCCAGATGGTTTTATGCAATCATCTGTATCCTCCAAGAAATTTATGGACTTGAAAGCATTAAGAACAGCGTTGTTATAAGGGGAAGGGGAATGAACCCAGGTGCATGAGATATCAGAAAGAGACAACTGATTAGGTCTGGTAAAAGCTGGGGTGTTTTTAGAGCAGGTTGCAGATTTCATTGTTAAGACCAGAATGGAGAAGGGATCCTGACAGAACTTACATCTTCAAGGGGAATTATTCTGCAACTTGCTAAGCACTACACTGCTGCTTTCATCAGCCTTTTAACCTAGTGGAAGCTGCATGATAGGATATGGTACCTCACCAGAGGCAGCCCCAAAAAGAGGAAGATGCTTGAGCCTACCAGATGCTGAAGAAATGTACCTATGAAATCCATTTCTCTCATAAGGATTTGGATGCATACTGGGAGACTGGATCAAGCTTGCAGCTGCAAGAGGAGGTGGTTGTGGCATTTCATTCCAGTAATTATTAATGAGGATAGGAAACAGCCTCACCAGAAACCTGAACCACAGCCTTGTGCACCAAAGGGGGAATTCTTCTATCCTATCTATAAAAACTCTTTAATAGAGTAGTTTGATATTTAATGAGATAGAGAAGCATGCACAGGGCTATTGCCTTGTGGAGAGGTGTCATCTGGTAGCGGGGGAAGAAAAAAGAGAGGTTTTATTTACTGATGTAGCAAATGTGAAATTTATGTGCCAGAGTTTCTCTCTTTAATGTGCATTTATGTTATCATAAAAGTGGAACAATCTGCTAGAGGGCTTTGGCAAATTCTGCAGGTAAGGTTTATCCCAGTGATAAGAACTGTTGCCTAAAAGGTGAAAATATCAAATCCCTGAAGATTGACTGGGATAATAACCACAGTCCTTATCTAGGCAAGTTCCCTTACTGCTGAGCTACTAAAGAAGGAGAGTGATGACCTCCTCTGTCTTCAGGTATTTTTAGCCCCCTTCCCCTCAGGGTTTGACTTCAAAGCAAAGGGATGCACTGCAGAAGGCTGGACTGGTTTCTGAAGGCAAGGTAGGTGTCTATGACCAAACTGATGATGAAGAAACAGAAAGACTTCTCAACTCCTATTTAATTTTGTGAGCCCTCTAAAATCACTGCACACCTCCCAGTCTGATCTGAAAATTTTGTCTTTGCTTGTGTCCTCCCCTAAGTTTAAGCAGATTTTCTCACTCCAGAGTGGTTAGACACTTAGCTAAGCACCTTTGGAAAGTGGAGAGCCATGTCTCTCCCTTGCAGCTGGACCCAGTCATCTTCCTCAGGAAAGGCCAGATGCCTACCATCAAGCACAAGACCCTCCAGAACAGAAATCAGGTTAAAAACACACAGCTGCCAAAAGAGGAAAGGACAGACTCCTCCCGCCAAGCATTTTACAAATGGCTTGTTAGCTGAAAAAATTGCCTGTGAGGTGGAAGGCTTGGGGATCACACAGCTCATCTCAGCTGCAGTCTCCAAGGGCAGCCTAGTGCATAATTGATATTTAGGGAGATGATGTAGCATTTTCTGCTGGCTTGCATCTGGTGGGACAGAACTCTTCATGCTTCCAAGGTATGTTTTTCAAGCTACATAGCAGCATTTAGTATAATGGCAGCATAAACCTGCACAGCATTTAAAAAGCGAGTACCAAGCCTTGCAATGAATTGCCTAAAGGGAATTCATACAGGAGAAAACTGTAAATACTGCCAACACTTTGGAACTGCACACTCTGCATTTTAAATAGCATCTAATGTGACAAGGGAATTATTTGTTGTGAACTTTTTTCTCCTTTTTAAAATGCAATTTTGAAGAACTAGGCTTTATTCTTATCTCTGCTTTGTATTCCTAGAAATTAAGAAGTCAATTTTTATAATTTTCCTTAAATTTTGAGAAAACTCTGTCTGAAAACAGGCTTTCTTTTGTTGAGACTTTTTTGAGGAAGAAAATCCAGTAATGTAGTTATGTATGTGTGCCCAAAGCACACAGAGTTGGTGTTAGGACTCTACATGGTAGAGCTGGAAGGAGACTGCAACATGAGATACAACTCCAAAGTGCAGTTTCTTAGAAAGTGGTTCCTGGATGGACTCATTATTTTTCAGATCGTGTACTAGAGCTCCTAAAACAAGAAAAAGGGGTTAAGCAAGATGTTAAGATAGGGGAGTTGAGGTTATGTATCTGTGCTTATAATGGTAATAAATAAATAGGAAATATCAAAGCTGTTGTTGAAGTCTCCAGGTACCTGAAAATACTCTTTGCCTAAGGCAAGTCACAAGAGGAAAGAAACAGTCTCAAAATCTACTTGTGTGAAAAGACCTTGAGAAGAAAAATCTGTAGAGAATTTGGGTGTTTGCAGGAAAGGTGCGCCCCAGGAGGTGTGAACTTATTCCATCCCTGCTGATGTTAGAGACAAATTCATGATAACTTCCTTAAATTAAGACATGCAGCATTCCCTTTCTATTTATCTATACACCTATGGAAACAGAATGAAGCTGGAAAGAAATCATAACATGAAATGAACTGTTCTTTTTCTTCAACATGCACCAGGTCTGTGCCTAGAGATCCCTGAGGGAACCCTTGTAGGTATCTCATCACTCTACCCTTATTGAATCTATTGCTTTAGTTGTCCCACAGCCCTAGTGAAACCACATCTCTCAGAGTCTGCTATAAACCATAATCCTTTATTTAAAAATAAATGACTTAAAAAAAAATGTAATGGTTGGCTAGGTGTATATAGAACAGTTTGAAAAAGCACATTAAAGAAAGCATATGACTAGGAGCAATATTTGCTATGAATATAAGTAATAAATATGTAATAATAAATAGTAATAACTAATCAAATGTGTTTATTGTAGATCTTTACATGTAACAAGCCATATGCAGATAGCTTTTGAGGTTCTTGAACTTTGAAAATCTATAAAAATGATCCATGGTTTTAATGAGGCAATTAGTTTTTATTCTCATACTACATACTTATGCAAAAAGGGCTGTTCTTCAAGCTTCTAATGACTGTAGGCAATCCTTACAAAAACTCTAGATAAGACTTAAAGACTAAAAAACATATATCAATGTGCATAAATTAAACTATTATTTGCTTGCTTGTGAAGGCTGGAAACAAAGGTAGCATTGTCTGATGAGGTTAACTTGACCAGCAATAAATCTTGTTGACTAATCCCTTGTTTCAAAGACCAAAATAAATAATCTTCTTGAACTATAAAATTATTTCAAGTGGTTGTATTCAAATATGTGGTTTGCTAAAAACAAGAACTTCTGTAGCCTTCTCTTATTGTGGTTTCAGGAGTGGTTGCGGCAAGAGACAATTAAGGAAAGTGACATCAGTCACTTTCTGGGACTTCCTTTGTCCCACTCCTGGAACTTTCCCTAGAGGCATTGTCCAGATTCACAATACAGTCAATTTGGCCTTGTTCCTTGCAGTTTTATTTTGTTCTTTAGCAATATAAGCTGTTTTATTTCCTCTCAATGGGCCTTGACTGATGGTAAAGTCCTTGTGTCCTCGCCCCAACAACTTTTAATCTAAAGGCAGAGTGAACACAGCACTCCATATCAAACAAAATGTCTGAGAACAGCAGATAATTCATTGTGTTTGGGTAGAATGCAAGTGACTTTCTAAGATGGTCAGGGCCAGATCATTCTTGGGTATAAATACCTTTATCATTAGGATATAAATCCATTTACCATTAACTTTGCTGATCTTGAACCAGTTAATGACAGATGAAGGTCCAAGCTGTTTTTACCTCTGCAGGGAGTATGTGGCCTCTGGACAAGAGTTATTCCAGCTGTGTGCTGGTGGAGGGTTTTGAGCAGTAGGGTCAGGCCACAGCTGAACCTCTGTGTAGTAGATAATATTTTATCTCAAATGAGTACTCAGAACCTCAGACCTCAGCATCAGTATGATGGTGCAGCTCCTTGTCCACAGAGGTCAGATCCAGATGGATATCACATGGCTGGAGACAGTCTAACATGGTTTCTGTCTTCCTTTCAGTAGTCCTACTTGGATAGAAATCCAGCCCTTATGGTAATAAATAAAACACTTGTATCACTTTAGATTTCTCTTGTATTTAAAAGTCTGCCCCATTCAGTTATTCATCTGAATAAACATCTATTATCAATGGCCATTTTAGCCACTTCAGATCCTGAGAGAGCAAAGGAATGTATATTATTGCTATTAGGCTGATGACCAGCACTTCATTAGCCTTTTCATAGGATTTCAATGAAAATTAATAATCCTGGTGTCATATTAGCTTAATTTTGAATCACATGAAAAGAATGTTATCCGGGGTTAGCAAACATACTGTGCAAATAGCAGTTACCATGAAGACATAACTGAGTTAGAGGTAAAGCATATTAGCTAAGTGCTTGCAGCCCAGATAATTCACAAAAGCCTTATGGGCTCTCCAGCTAATATTGTCCTGAATCATCACGAAGAAATTGTGTTAAATTGTGTTAAAACAGGGAGTTATAGATTGACAGACAAATGGCTAATTAACTTTACATCACAGAGTCTACACCCACCTGTGGGACACAGATTGAATGTTCTTGTGTGAAGTCCAAGGTTCATTTTAATAGATAAAAGCCTACCTGAACCCTTTAGTAACAAAACCAGGCATGCTTCTGTAAGGAAGAGAAATAGATGACATTTTATCTATATATATATATATATCCAAAACATTTAGAAGGTGTCCAGGAAACCTGTTCTGTCATCAGCCTGAGGCCAGCTTCCGTGACTGAAAATAGTGAGCTACAGGCTACAACCCAAAATCCTAAACCATGTGAAGTAACCATTCTACTTGCACTACCCCCCAGGTCAGGCTTGGCATATGCAAAGAAACCCTCACATCCCAATGTAGTAGCCCAGTGAGTCATGGGAAATTTTTTTCTTTCATTTTGAGGGGAGACAGTGAAGAAACTTGAAAGACTGGACCAATGCCATGTACTGATGACTGGTGTACCATCCTCAATGGATTTGAAGCTGCACCTGTCTGAAACTGCTCATTTCTATTTAGTTGCCTGTCCAAGACATCTCAGTGGGAATGAGCTGAGGGAAGATCTAATCCTCCCTTCCCTACTCGCAGTTTTTAACATGACTGAAACATGTTTTAACTACTTTGAAATAGCCTGCAGTGACCAGGCTAAAAACCCCACAAATATATGCTAGTATTTTCTCACAGAATTTTCAGGGCTTAGTCTTGTAAAGAGATTAGAATTTGGACACAACTGTTTTTCTTTTTTCAAGTTGCTGGGCACTGTGTAATTTCGGTGTGTCTTGGCATGAGAAATCTTGTTTTCTTTGCTTTTGTAAGTAGATTTAAAGGATAAGGTTGATTTCAGATGATGATCTCCAAAACTCTATTTGTCTTAGAGATATAGAAACATTGTCTCTCTTCTGTCTTATGGTTCTTAAGGTCTTATGTTCTTCTGGCTTGTCTCTAAATTTACCTAGCTGTTAGGAAGTATGTGTGCATTTCACCACGTTCCTATGCCTGTTTGAATACTAGAGAAGATATAGATATATATATATATATGGCAAACTTTAGGTAAAAGTGTTAATTGGTGTGCTGGTTTGGCTGGGATAGTGTTATGTTGTTTTCCATAGTAGCTGCATGCAGCTATGATTTGGATTTGTGTTGGAAACAGTGTTGGTAACACAGGGATGTGTACATTATTGCTGAGCAGTTCTTGCAAGGAGACAAAGCCTTTTCTGCTCCTCACCCTACCCCACCAGTGAGGAGGCTGAGGGTGCACAAGGAGTTGGGAGGGGGCACAGCTGACCCCAGGTGACCCCAGGGATACTCTGTACTCTGTTGCATCATGCTCACCATATAGAACTGGGGAAAGAATAAAAGGAAGCGGGGGGGACATTCAGAGTTATGACATTTGTCTTCTCAAGTCAGTTGCACAGCTGTCCAGTCCAGGCAAACAATTGGGGTAGCAGCCTGGGTGTACAAGAGATGTTTACTACTGGGTTTAACTGGGAGGGCCAAGGAAGGTAAGTCTCCATTAAATTTTATCAGTGTACCTACTGTAGCTTCCAATATCCCAGGGACACAGCTGATTAAAAGAGAGTAGTACCTTAAAAAGGACATATGTAGAAGACAGAGAAATGCACTATGAAACAGGTGAGTAATCCTGTCTGTGGTCACTGGCCGCCCTCCCAGGCCTCTTTCAGGGAGCTACATACAGAAGGGTTGTTGGTGAGCAGAACTTTCTCCATTCTGCTGTCTGAATAACACCTCACCAAGGGGCAGGTACCTCATAAGGTCTCTCCTTTTATGTTTGTTTCCTTGTCTGTGTGTATTTTGCACTTTTGTATTTTCTCTTCCTTGCTGGAATAGACTAGCTTTTTCTTCTGTGTATATGAAGCAGTGCCCATGTTTTCTCTCTCCCAGGAACAGGGAGGAATTGAGAGCCCTCCAGATCATTTGGAGGGTGCTTCTCACCCACAGCATGGTAATTCAGGGGTTAAGAGGACCCCTTTTTCTTTGTTACAAGATTCCTTGCAGTTTGGGGGTTGATACTGCAATTGTGGCATATTATATCCAGGTTTTCTTTTTGTGGCTCTAAGGACATGGCAACAGCTTTTGATTTGGAAAAATTCATCCTGACATTATTTTTTTTGCAATAGTGATCTAAAAGGCAAGAAAGGCCTTAATAGAAGGCATTCTGTAATACTGGACATGCTATACTATGACTGAAGAGCAGAAGAAATGTGAATGAGTCTCCAGTGTTCTTGGATCTACTGAACAAAAATAGGACCTTTTGAAAATGCTACTGTTAAAAAAAAACAGAGGAAGTAAAATAAAAGTGTTTTCTTGTTTTGTTCTTATTTAAAGGTCCGTTCAGACTATAAAACCATAAGCAATTGCCTTCTGCTCTAGATAAGACTCAGGCTACCTGGGAACTATAAAAATCCAAACCTTTTCTTTCCAGATACTAGCACTTGTAGACTAGACTTGCTTGTCTTCTTATTTTTTCTCTCATGTAAGAATTAAGTAATTAACCCCAAATTGTTAAACTTATGACTGAGTGTAAGGGCAAACTCTACCCACAAACAGGAATGGAGAGTGCTGTGACTCTCATATTGATATGATGAGGGGCAGAAGGTCTATTTATCCTTCTTTCTAATCAAATCTTGAGATAAATTCTACTAAGTTTAGTGAAAGGAGCCTTTGAATGCTGTTAGCCTAACTGCCTTTTGAAATGCTATCAGCACACCTACTATACTGCGGGAGTAAAATTCTGTAAGGAAATTCTTTGAGCTATGGGGTCCCCTTCTTCCCCCATTCAAAAATGGAGAGACCTTCCTGGGGTCACTTTCTTCCTGAAGTAATACCCTCATCAGATCTTGCTCCACTGAGGAATTGAAGCTGAGTGTCCTTTTAAATTTAAAGGAATAATAAGTGGTGGGAGGAAGAATAGGGGTTGATACAGCCACAAGCCATGCATGAACTATAGCTCTTGCAAGGTAAAATACAGGATGTTTTCCTGCATTCTATCAAAGCTACAGCTGTCCAAATTCTGAGTCAAATTCAAGCACTTTTAAAATATGATCCTAAGGATGACCTACTATCAGGCTTGCACCTCAGTGGTGGATGCAAACTCTTCCAATCTTCCAGTAAATTCACATCTCCCAGCAGATTGCACATCTCACCTGAAAAAAAAAAGTAACCTCAAATGTTGTTTTGTAGGCTGTATTATAAAGTGAAGAACTTTGCACTGAGAGAAAAGATCATGAATTCCAGTTAGTTTATTTTTTAAACAGCTTGTCAAGGGAATCTTGGAGGCTCAGAGACATTTTCCAGTCACCAGTTTAGCCAAAATGATGCATAGAGCCATAAAGCACAAGCCCTATGGGGGACAGTTCAACCTCTGTTTGTTTTTATGAATGCCTGTGGTACAGCAACCAAAGAGCCTCTTTCAGTGCTGTAGCAGCTCAACATGTAGGCTGTGCCTTGACAAGGAGCAGGTGAATACAGAGTTCAACCTAGTGGCACACAGAGGTGGCTGTCTCGCTAGCCACTGAAAAATAGCACAGCAGGAGACAACCTTTCCTATCAGGAGAGCACAGTTCAAATAACCCAGGCAAGAAAGAAACAGGTAGAGGGACTTAAAAGCAGTTTGCTAAAGACACCCAGCTGGTGGCAGGTTGTAAAGAACATTTCTGGTGAGAAGACAATTTTTTAAGGTTTCAGATAGTCTTCAACAGAATTTGTAATTGTGGGATTTTTTGTTACAATAATTGCATCATTATTATTTACAACAGCCTTTTTAATGAGACAGAAGTTGTTTCACATTGTCTTAGTGTGAACCTGTGTGGAATGCTGGGAGGCACTTTCAGGGTGCTGGTGAGCTGCCTGAGGGGCTGCACCTGAGGCATCAGGCCAGGGTCTGGCTGAGAAATGAAAATGAATTTTGTCCAACATAGTCAATAAAGGGATTATAAGAAGGGGAAGGGGAATTAATTAAAAATATCATCCAATTAACTAGTTGGGAAAAAGTGAAAAAAACCCTGTTTTTTTTTCCTCCTGATAATGCAGAGCCTTTCCACTTTGTGGTGTAAAGGTAATTTAAATCTTACATAGGGAAAATGACGCCATGGCAAATTTTTAATGCGGTGAAGGTAAACCCAAAGCTATTGTAAAAATTTCTTAAGGTTACTTCCCCACAACTTTTCAAAATATTTGTTTAGTACGGCACTTATTTGAGTTAAAACTGCCAGGAACTTAAAGAGGAAAAAAACACCTATACCTATATGCAGGAGGAGAGTACAAAGTTAAAGACAAAAACTTCCACCAGTGACAGTTATACTCTGTTGTGTTAATGTCACCCATCTGTTCCAGCAAATCCTTCTCCTACCAACAGTTTAAAGCGCATTCATTGGGAAAACAAACACAAACCCCTGAGCAGGATAATTCATCATCCTGTTACATTTTTGCCAGTGGAAGATAGCCATGCCTTAAAGCTTCCACAGCTTAATGAACATTTGTCTTGTGGGTCTGGTAACAGCTTAAATCTCCTTGTAGTCATATAAATCTTGATGCATTAAGATGAGGTGGAAAAGACCAAAAATATGCTGCCAAAAAACTGGATAAAACAATCTTGAATAAGTTTTGTATCATAATTTAAAATAGAATAATATTTCCTGTGTATGTTATCTGATTTCACTGGGTTGGTGGCATCAAGCTGACTCAATTGGTATCAGCTCCTTGATGTAGCAGCAATGAACATCAGACTACTTTCAGGGTTCATGTACAGATAACATGTAGAATAAAATCTTACAAGGAAATTAAAGTTTGGTTTACAGAATTGTATTTTGAAGCTTTCTCTTTGGAATATGAACTAAATGTTACTTTTATATTTTGTAGCATGTGAAAATGCCTGCAGAGGAAGGGGAAAAAGGAATTGTTTTGTTATTTCCATAGGGATGTGAAGAAGACTTAGACCATCTAAGAAAGGCTTAAACTGAAAGAGTGTAGATTTAGATTAGATATTAGGAAAAAATTCTCTACCATGAGAGTAGTGTAACAGGTTGCTCAGAGAAATCGAGTCTGCCCCATCCCTGGCAGTGTTTGAGGCTGGGTTGAAATGGGGTTTTGAGCAGCCCGGTCTAGTTGAAGATGCCCCTGCCCATGCCATAGAGGGCTGTAACCAGATGATCTTTTAGCTCCCTTCTGACTCAAATCATTCTACAATTCATCCTATAATTCAACAGTTCATCTGATCTGTAGTTTATTCACAGTTCTTTTGAGGACAACTGACCAATCCAACTGATCATTCTCACTGAGCTCTTTTAAAATCTCTTCAGCTTATCCACATTCTTTTGGAAAAGCAGTGCTCAAAAGTGCATGTGAAGCTTAGGTAAAGTGTTACTAGGTTTGTGGAAAGTGAAGGAATTACTCATAGGCACCTGTGAAATTCAGCAGAAGCCTCAGGGTAACCTGAATCCATCTGGCCTGCTTATCAACTTTATAATGCTGCCAGTGCATGATGAGGTTTCTCAATGGAATGCATTTAAAAGAAAAAAAGAAACAAAAGCAATCTTCTAAATTACTTCTTTGTTTTCATTTGGAGCTTAATCGTATTTCCAAGTCTTTTTATAATGACCTTGTACAATCATTGACTGCTATTTTCTTTTTTTTTGGTACATGCTGCTTTTAAAATCTGAGTCAGGGCTCTGTATTAGAGCACTCTATTCAGTAAGAGCAGAGTAGATAATTTAATTTTACATTGGAGTAATGTAATCTTCATGCTACCTTTCTGTTTTTATTTATAACTGAAGAATTCATTTCCTTTTGCCCGTCCTCTACCTTCTGTAGTCAGAGAAGAGAAAAAAGGTTATAAAAATCTCTACCAAAATTTTTTTGCAGTCATCAATATGGTTACAGTCTGTGCTGCAGACTTTCCTCCCTCTTCCTTAATCCCTTAGTGCCTCTGCTGTAGAGTCAGTTTGTCATCCATCAGCTCATCAGCACCTAAAAGCCCATCAGATTTGCTTCTCCTCTAAATGATCAGGGTGCTACTTGTCTTTGGCTATTCCTGTCCATGGAGGTACTGTGATCTGCAGGCTGAAAGGTGTTTGTGTGTAGCTAGATTTAAGATTTACAAAGGGCAGTACTTTTTATTTCTTAATTTTCAAGGCATTGTAAATGTCAGGATATGCAAATGTAGGACATGAAGCTTAGCAGAAACAATAGCTCTTGGAAAACCTCATTAGAGTACCTCATGTACTGCTGGGGCTGGAGCAGAACTATTCTTAAGAATACACTTTTGTTCAGAGGGCAATGCAGAGCAACAGTTGGTTTCCCATTGTTTCCCATCACCCTCCAGAGCCCAGCTCTTTCCACTTAGAAGGACACAGGCTCTTAATGTAAGCACCCAGAAATAGGCTTGGGAATAAACTCTGTTATGTTCCATTTCCTGCATTGGCACTAACTTTCTGGCCCATCTGTTAGGAAACCACAGAGGATGTGGGAAATCTGGGTCCATTTCCCTCCTCTTTCTGGGGAAATGTTAGCCTGGTCCTTTGCAAGGGCACAGCAGGTTTTGTATTGTACAGGTACTTGTGAAAACTGTCCTTGAGTTATTAGAGATAGCCATGTAATGCCTTGGAAAACTGGTGGTGAGAATATGATTTCATACAGAACTACAGAGTTACAAAAATCACTAATGTAGGAAGGGACTTGAGCACGTAGTCTAGTCCTACCCTCTGCTCAAAGTAAGGTCAAACAGAACAGGTTGGCCAGTGTCATGTACAGTAAGAATCAGACTATTTCCAAAGTATTCAAACACAGACTGCCTGGGAAACATGCCATGCACTAGTGTTTGACTCTCCTCAAAGTAAAAAAGAAAAAAAAAGGGTTTTTTTTATGCTTGGATTAATTTTTCTTCATCTTTAATTTATACCCACTGCCTCTTGTTCTGTAACTGGTCATCACTGAAAAGACTTTGACTGCATGTTCATTATTCCACTCCATCAGGTATTTATATACACTGAAAAGATGTCCCAGAGTCTTCCGTTTTACAGGCTGAACAGTCCCATCTCTCTTGTCCTCTCCTTGTATGACAGGTTCTCCAGTTCCTGAACAATTTTTGTAGATTTTACTAGTCTTGCCCCAGTAGGCCTTTTTTGCATTGAGAAGCCCAGCACTGGATCCAGCACTCCAGATGTCTCACCAGTGCTGGGTAGCAGGGGAGGATCCCCTCCCTTGACCTTCTTGCAATGCTCTACTTAAAGCATCACATTATGCTATGGACCTTCTTTGCCACAACTGCCCAATTCTGGCTCATATTCAACATCTTGCCTCTGCAAAGCTGCATTTCTACCTGTTACCTGTTAGCTCATTTCTCCAGCTTGTTGAGGTCTTTCTGTATAACAGCACAACCCTCCAGTGCATCAAACACTCCTTCCATTTTTGAATCCTCTAAAGATCTGCTGAGGATACAGTCTGTTCCATTTTCTGGGTCTTTCCTGAAGATGGTGAGCAGTTTTGGCTCCAGTACTGGCCCCGGGGTGCACAAATAATGTGTGGCCTCCAGCTGGACTTGGTCCTGATGACCATAACCTCTTCAGCCTGGCATTTGATAACAGTTTTCTGCCTGCCTTGCTGTCCATTTGTTTAGGCTATTCTTCATCTGTTTGTGACTAAGTTATGGGAGACTTTTCTTAGGTAGAATCAAAATTAAGAACATGCACTGCTCTCCCCTTATCCACTAAGATATTCATCTTCTTATGGAAGGCTGTCTTTGGTCAAGGCATGATTTTCCCTTCATAAATTCATGCTGACAACTCACAGTCACCTACTTGTGCTTAACAAATTTGGAAGTGCTCCATCACCTGCCCAAGGCTCAAGTTGAGGCTGAATGTATTTCTCTGGATTGTCCTTCTTGCTGTTCTTGAAGATAGGAGCGACATTTGCTTTCTGTCAGTCCTTAGGAAATTTTCAGTTGCCCTGACTGCCATGGCAAGAGCAGCCTCACAATGTCATCAAACAGCTTCTCAGCTATTATTAGTTCCCATGGACTTATGTATATCCAGTTTAAGTGTTACCTGACCTGTTTCCCCTCCATCTAGGGTCTTGCCTTATCTAGACTTTTTATCAGCTCTCAGGGTCTGAGATTCCCAAAGGCCACTTCTACCAGTAAATACTGAAGCAAAGAAAGTATTCAGAAGTACTTTTCCTTTTTTCACCAAGTTCCCTAGCTCATTCAGCTCTGGGCACACATTTTCCATAGTCTTTCTTCTGCTATTGATAGAGCTGTAGAAACTTTACTTATTGTTCTTCTTGTCCCTTCCTAGATTAAACTCTAGGTAGGCTTTGTCTTTTCTGAATCCTTACCCATGGATTTGAGCAGTATCAGTATATTACTCCTGGTTGATCTGACCCTGCTTGTATGCTTCCTTTGTATGTTTTAGTCAGAAGCTCCTTGTTCATGCATGCAAGCCTCATATTACATTTTTCCCTAGGTTTTTGCATGTTGGGATGGAACACTCTTGAGCTTGGAGAAGGCTTCCATATGAACCTGCTCTCAACCATTCTTTTCTCCAGGACAATATTGCCTGGGATTTGAGATGAGCCACTGGGAAACTCTTGCATGACTTAAGAAGTACCTCAGGCAATTTCAAAAAGAAATCCTGTTTGCTGATAAACCCAGAGGAAAGCACAGGTCAGCCAGTCACTTTCCATAAAATGCCCTAATGCTCTGACATACTGGAATGATGAAGAGCCAGGAAACTCTTTGGGTTGCATGAATATGAGTCTCACTTTATGAATTTCTGTAAGTGATCTACAATAGGATAGAATGCTCTTTACTTTTCCTTGGCAACTTGTGTCAATTGCTTGCTGAAACTGCCTTTTTTTTTTAAATGTTTCCAATTTAGTAAAACTTCTTATCTTTCTTTTTTTTTTTTCCCCCCAAGATATTTGGGGTTGAAGTTCAAAATTGTGTGCATTTCTTCAAACATCTTTTCTTTGTTACATTTTACATTCATTATGGGCAAAATGTATGATGGTTTACATTAGACAGTTACAGATTAGATTTTTAATTAATCAAGAATGATAATTATTATCTGAGTGCATTTCAGGATGAACAGATATTGTTGACTCATAAAAAATTGCAGATACAAGAGCGTGGCTTAACCAGTGCTATACCTGAAAATTGTATGTTAGTCATTTTGGAGCAAATACTAGCAGGATATTCAACAAAATTAATCTGAGAGATTATAAAGTCCTTGGCAAAGACTAATGATCATTAACGAATGGTCAAACTCCTGTTTAAGACTTCCTCAAGATAACAGGGCTTGTCTATGTGAACCTCATTCCAGCTGCACTCTTCTCACTGCTCCTCATTCCTTCTGAGCTGGAGAAATATTTTGCTTAGATATCCAAACTGAGGTGCAAAAATGTCTGTAAGCTTAGACTGGCCTGTTGACCTAAGAGTGACTTTCTGCTTCCCTATGTTCTCTTTTTCATTTGGATTTTTATTGTCAGACAACCCGTCTGCAAGACATTATGTAGCTCATATGCATATTGAACATACAGTGGATAAAGAATGCTCAGTTCTGTTTCCTCATGCTCTGTGGTTGAAAACGGCTGAGTGATACTTGGCTTTGTACGAATTGACAGAAGTCTTTCAGAAAGTCTTGATTTTACAAAAGGAGAAGATGCCCAGAGGTCTCAGCTTGGCACATTTATACCTTAGACGACAGTTAGCATTGTTAGAAGATGAGTTGGCTGCTCATACAATAAAATTTCCATGATAAACTGAAGAAGCAAAGGTAGCTGAAGGACTTTCTACACTGTCCCTTATCTACAGCCCACTTTTTCCTATGTTCTATAGGATCTTTTCTACAATCTGTAGATTGCTGCTGTATATTGCAGCCCTCTTATTGTGGAAGACAAAATTTCTGCTGGTTTGAGCTACAATATAACTAAGGAGAACAGAAGATACCCAGTCTTGCAGAGCTCTGTCAGGATGTCTGTGTTGTGCCATTTGAATGGCAAAGATAATTCGTATCAACTAGTCCCAATCTTCTACTTCATGATGTTCACTTTATCAAAGGAAGTTACTCAGTCTCTCTTCTCGTCTGCATTGGGTGCATAGATCAAACCCCAGTGCATTACAAAGTGAAATCAATTGGTATTCAGCTGCAGATCCTCTGCACAGTGGCAGAGACTTGTTGGCTGCCTTCCAAGGTAGGTTTCAAAAGAACTCTTGAACACATTGAAAATAGAAGAGACACTTAGAGGAATTATTTCTTAGTTAAGGATAAAAGAGACATGACTCTCAAACTGTCTTGAGGGTCTTTTACAGACCAATATTGATACAGTTTGTTTTACAGAATGTATATCCCATTTCCCTTTGCCGCAAGTTTTAATCTTGGGGTTTTTTTCCTATCATTTGCTCTTCTCTCTCTCTTAGTGATCAGTAAACCTCCCTCTGTTTACCTTGTGCTTGTCCAGTCAGTATGGGCTGGCTTATTTGGTGCCTTTTTAAGAGTGCAAATGCATGGATGGTAGTGTCACCCATTATGGTTGAGGATTTGGATCTGGAAACTGACAAAATGCATAATTTTGCTTTGCATTAAAGAACCTTTTCCTGTACTGGAACAGCAGGAAACATACAGCTTTCTCTGAGGAGAAATCACACTTAAAGAGTTGTGCTTAATGTCTTGATGTCCAAGTGGACACTAGTGACAAGTGGAGTTCCTCAGGGATTCATATTGGAACTGGTGCTCTTTAACATCCTTGCCACAGACATGAACATTGGATTGAGGGCATCCTCAACAACTTTTCCAACAACACCAAGCTCTGTTTTGCAGTCAACACACTGGAGGGAAGCGATGCCATTCAGAGGGACCTGGACAGGCTGGAGAGCTGGGCCTGTGTGAAACTTATGAAGTTCAGTAGTGCAGTAGAAGGCCAAGTGCAGGGTCCTGCACCAGGGTCAGAGCAATCCCGAGCACACGTGCAGGCTGGGTGGAGGAGGTATTGGGAGCAGCCCTGGGGAGAAGCACTTGGGGCTGTTGGCTGATGAGAAGCTCAACATCTCCCAGCAATGTGCAACTGCAGCTCATAAAGCCAACCATATCCTGGGCTGCATCCAAAGCAGGGTGGGCAGCAGGGTGAGGGAGGGGATTCTGCCCCTCTGCTCTGGTCCGGTGAGACCCCACCTGCAGAGCTGTGTCCAGCTCCAGAGGTCCCAATGTAAGAAGGATATGGACTTGCTGGAGCAAGACCAGAGGAGACCAGGAAGGCGCTCAGAGGACT
The DNA here is from genome assembly GCA_013399225.1 of Rhipidura dahli. Classification (NCBI taxonomy): domain Eukaryota; kingdom Metazoa; phylum Chordata; class Aves; order Passeriformes; family Rhipiduridae; genus Rhipidura; species Rhipidura dahli. The sequence continues at coordinate 106,063 of VXAC01006180.1, read as the reverse complement.
GGAGCACTTCTCCTGTTAAGATAGGCTGAGAGACCTGGATCTGTTCAGTCTGGAGAAGAGACCTTCCAGCATATTTCAGTACCTAGAGGGTATAACAAGAGAGCCAGAGGGACTTTTGCCAAGGGCATGCAGTGATAGCATAGGGGGGAATGCCCTTTAAACAAAAAGGGTGTATGTTCAGATTAGATCTGAAGAAATTCTTTACCATGAGGGTGGTGAGGTACTGGTGCACATTTCTCAGAGAAACTGTGGATACCCCATGCCTAGAAGTGTTCAAGGCCAAATTGGATGGGGCTTTGAGTAACCCGCTCTACTGGAAGGTGACAATGCTCATGGCAGAGGGGCTGGAACTAGATTATTTTAAGGTCCCTTTCAACCCAAACCTTCCATGATTCTATGATTCTGTGAGTTAAAAGGAAAGTGCTCCCCTGATCTCATGCAAAACAATTGTTAAATAATGGCAAAGTGAATCATGTCCAAAAAACACTTGTTCTTTTTTTTTTTTATTTCTTAAAACCAGCAAACAACAAGAAGCTTGGAAAACAAATATGTGATGTAGTTATATAAGATCCCACCCTATGAAATTGCTGCAAAAGTGTTCCATGGAAGATTGGTGAACACTTCTAATCAGTGAAAATACTCATCTGAAGATGTCTTCTTTTAAACCTGTCTGAAGAACACCAAAATAGCCTGTCAAGAGTCAGTTAGGAAATTCAGTGTTGCCAGCTGAGCTCTAAATATCTTTTTTTTCTTAACTTTGAAAGTAAGTCCCCTCTTGGAATACCTTCATGTTAATGTGTCTGAATCCTGTGTGCTTTGAGGACCTTCGTGTCATCTGAAATTCCAGGTTTTGGACAATCTTTCTTCTTTATGGTAATCTTAAAAACCCTGTGTAGATTCCAGATTCTGTTGCTGTCAGAAACTGGTGTAATGAGCCCCAGGTTTAATTAATGTGACTGAATGAAATATCTCATTGCAGTCATTAACAGTGTTTGAGAGATTGATGCACCATTTTTAACTCTAAATATCAATATTTTCTCCTAAAAAAAAAAAAAGAAAAAAAGCTGTAGGAGATAACGAAAGTTAAAATTCTAGGGAAATCAAGAATTTGGAAAATTTTGTAAACCAGATTAATCCCAAGATGTGATATGAAATTTTGAGAAGCTGGAAACATTAATTAATCCCATTTTCTAACAGCACTTGGTGAAATGAGCTGGTGTACATTTTGTTTCTGTTAGCTTTTATGTCCTTGATCTGGCACTGTGTGGCTGGCAGAAGGAGCTAGCAAAGCTGTCCAGCATTTATTCTTGTTTGATAGGGATGAACAGGTTCAAATTGCACTAACTGTAATCAGGATACCTATGACTGACATTTAGGAAAAGGAATTTTTTTCTTCTGGACTTATATACAAAACGCTTTTACATTAATGAACAGTATTTTCTAAAACAATAGAAGGGATCTTGGGCAAAAAGAAACTTCAAACCTTTTGTGTGAAAAGGTAAGTGAGAGCTGGATCACACTGCGGTGGGGACAAAAATGGGAAGGGGCACCACCAATTTAAATTAGATTGGTACCCTTTTATATTCTTGTCAAAACCCCTTCTCTCTTAAGTCTAATGCTTGTATTTACTTAAGTGCCTAATCCAGCTCTTCTGACTTAACTCCAGTCTCATTAGGCATGCACACAAATGGCTGCAGTGAGAAGGGTGGAAACATCCAAATGGAATCATCCAGGGCTCCACATGTTTTGAGCATCTGTAGCTTGACTACAGTGAAATTTGTAGGTGCACTGACGCACTTAAATAAGTTCCTAAATGTAATTTCCAGAGTCCAAAAAGGTGAAAAACCTTGGTTTAATTTTATTGAGTTATTCCTTGGTGATAAAGAAACAGAAACTGCAAACACATGTTCCACTAAATTAAACTACTGTTTTTCACTGTTTGTAACTGGGCCCTGAGAGTCAGGGAAACTCATTGCAACATCAGCAAGCCAGTTTGCCACATGCCAAATTGTGCTCTATCAGTCTACTTCAGAGTCAGAGAAGCCCATGTGTATTATTTAGAAACATTTAGAACAGTTGATGAAGCAGGAAGAAGGAATGCTCTGGTCTAATTTATCTTGATGTGTGGTTTAAACTGCACCACATCTGCTGCTCCTCCTTGCATTGAAAACAATGCAAAAACTCCATGTCTGAGTGCTCTGGAATTTGGTCCTCAGTGGTCATATTTTTTCTCCACAAACTGGTTTAGCAGAAGAAAGAATTTTTGTTGTTCGGATTTTTT
>VXAC01006180.1:75161-103763 GCA_013399225.1 Rhipidura dahli | reverse complement strand
TTTTTTTTTTTTTTTTTTTTTTTTTTGGTGTTTGCTTCACTGGTGAGAACAGGGGTAGAGAGAAGGTCACTGCACAGTTTTGAAATTTCTTCCTGTTTCTTTGTTTCTGTGCTAGTTGCTTGGGAATGTAGCGTTTGTGGTCTTCATGGCAGTCCTGTCAAAGGGCTTTGGATCTTGAAGTAGCAAAAAGTCCAAGATGTCAATGTGCTGGGCTACTCTGCCAGTAGCAGGCATTTTCTCAGTGGCCCTTAGTGAAGGGAACCCTTGGGAATGGATGCTGTGGGCATCTCTTGACTGCAGGATGCAGCATTGCATTGCCATTTCTGGGCAGAATCTGCTCATTGCATCCTGAATCGTGTCGCTGTGTCAGGCTAGGTAGCACTGACTTCCTTTTACCTTTTGTACTGTTAAGTGATAGAGAAACATTTCTCAGATGTGCAGTTACAGCCTTATGAGTTTTATTTTAGGGGTCCTGTTTTAATATCCCTTTCTATTGTTAGCAATGGAAATGGGGACACTTACCAGTAGAAGCGGCCTAGTATTTAGTAAAGAGTGAAAAGAGTGAAAGATACTCTTTTCCAATTATAGTAGCCTGCATTTAAGCACCCTGACATTGTATTGTAGTGACCAAAATGCCTTGGGGCAGTGGTTAAAGCAGTGCCCCAGTTCTGTTTGCCCACACACACACAGGAGGGGGCACTCAGCCACCCAAGAGCAGTGTCTGTAGCACTCCAGAGCATCTCCTGCAGTCTGCAGCTGTGCCCAGGCTGGGAACCCCACAGTGGCTCCCTACTGTAAGAAAGATAAAAGCATTCCTACAAGCTGATAGACTGTAAAGCCAGGGAGAGAAAATTATTTGCATGCAGGAGCATGGATAAATGGAGGGATAAAAGAAGATGTAATGCAGCTGGGATACTTTTTTCATCTCCTTGGATTTGCTGTCACTCCAAATCACCCTCAGTTTCTGTGACCGAGATAATATACAGGCAGTGATTAACCACAAAACCTCTTTTAAGAGGGAGAGATGGAGGCAGCAGGAGGTGGTTGCCATATCTCTGTCTGACCTAAACATTATGTTTAATTTGTGCTTACATGTTACCTGAGCTGTGCTCAAATGTGCATGATGGACTCATCTGTGCTTGCAAGCCCAGCTAAGTGCCCTGCACATGCTTGCACCATCAACTTTCTTGCTGGTCATAGCCAGAAAGACTGCTTGACCATCCTTGGCCATTTTCAGGCATTGGTTTGGGGTGACAACAGAGAGCTGATGTTGCAATCAGATGGTTTTGAAGCTTCAGCTTGGACTTGCTTTTGCCATAGGTGGATGGACTTAGCTTAAAGGTTTCAGACATCTTTCAGAATGAAAGAAACAGGGCTTTGAATCTTTGGTGAATTCTGGTGGAAAGAAATAACTGCAACTGAAGGGTAAACTTAGTATGCTTTTCCTTAGTGTAGGTAATTTTTGATAGCCTGTAAAAAATAACGTGGATATCTTTGATAGGCTGAGAAATATACAGGACAGGTAAACACTGATCCCTTGCAGTCCCAGGCAGTTGCTACTCTACTACATGTAAGAGCTTTTCTCTGTCATAGTTGATTAAAAAAAGGCAGTATTTTGGAGTTAATTAAAATATGTCAAATCATGAAAGAAACTTCCAGAGAACAGCATCCTGAGAAATTAAACTCACTGCTTCTGTAAATAATAAAGCAGTGACTATTTAATGATTCACAGATTTAATTACAGAGAGGATGACATCTTTATTATAACAGAATAAAAGTAATTATGCATCACAGGAGCTGGACTGAACTGTGCTCAGTCCTGCGTTCTCGGCGCGCAGCTGTGCAGAGCAGGTTGTCAGACACCCACAAGTCTGTGACAGTCTGCTTTTGTTTTGCAGTCCGCTGAGCCTCCGTGAGAAATGGTGTCCCTCTCGTGGCAGAGCAGTGTTTAATTGACCAAAGCTAAAAAACTGGCAGGGTGGATTTTAAGCAGGCATGGCTTGAGATAAGATATTTTGTATGCTTGTGTAGACAACAGAAGGTATGTGCTGATGGACTACATATCTTTTACTTATTGTAACCAATGCATTTTTGTCAATACTGAGAAGTTTAAAAAAGTTATATTTTACCCCTTTATAATCTATAGAATTTTTGTGTGAAACATACCCAACACCAAGTGAGCATCTTTGTAATAAGATTATCTAGGCCAGCTGCACAATGGATTTTCAGAGCAAGTGGAATAAGAGGAGCACTTCAGAAGCACACAAAGTAGTTAGGGACAGTTTTTGAGGGGAAGTAAAAAATGACAAATATACTCTTTCAGTTTTTGTTGCTGTTCTTTTTACTTCAGTCTTTTTAAATTATTATTATTATTATTATTATTATTATTATTATTATTATTACTACTACTACTACTATCTCAATTGTCTCTATACCAAGAGAAAACATGTCACTATATTCACCTATTTTGTATTTCAGTAAGTAATTTTTGTCCATGCATAGCCCAGCTGAAATCCAGATTAAAAAAAAAAAAAGTATTGAAAGATGGAAGAGAGAGAAGAAGAGTTAAGGGAGTCTATTTTGGCAAACTTGCCTCTGTGTTAACAACAGTTTGTCACTAAGACTGTGATTCAGGTACTGGCTCAGCAGGAGTCTGTATGAAATCTTATGTGGCCAGATCCAGCTGCTCTTTGGATCCCAGTCAGAACTGTGTTTTTGATGTGATGACAAGATGTTAGGGGTAGAAATAGAGTACCAAGTAGTGAGAGAGAGTGAGACGGAATGAGAATTTGATAGCCAAAACTGGTTTATTTTACAAACGTACCTCTGGCCTGGATGGCTCCTCTTTACAGATAGATATGGTGTGGTATTTTCTCTCTGCAGGCAGGATGATCGAGGTAGTCCTGGCTCAAGGAGGAAAGATGAGGGTGTGTTTGTGCTGGAATTCATCCTTCTTTTTCTGGCACATCTTCTGCTGCTCTGTTTGTAGTGATGTAAGTGTGAGTGCCATCGTGGGTCACAGTACCTCCACTTCACTCTACACCAGCTTCAGCCAGGTTCATGAGGACATTCAGGAGACTATTATTCAAGGGTCTGTATCAAGGAGTTTTCTTGTCTTGTTGGAGAGTCCTTCTTGCTGCTATAGAATAGATGCTATTCTGCTTTTGCTTATGCTTATGTTAGCATTGCTGATAAGATGTAATAAACTTCAGGAAACAGCAATATTGTGTTGTCTTCTTTGGCACACACACCATTAAGTCGTATATTACGGCTAAATTAACGAGGATTAGTCGTAATAGAGAACCATAGATGTACTGTATATTTTAAATTGCCAGATAAGCACTCTTGGTGCTCTGGTCCACCTTCCCCCACTAGAAACAAGGCCAAATTTCACTTAACATTAGTCTTCTTTGTATGCTTATGGGAATGAAGGTCTTCTTTGTATGCTTATGATAGGGTGAAAGGTGAGATGATGTTTAGAAAAATGTCCAGTTATAGAATTCAAAGCTATTCATCGTGAATTAAATGGATGAGTCAGTGAAAGGACCAGCCTCTATTACACTATCCAGAGGATAAGTACTTGAGAGACTTAATGCCCCTTCATCTTTCTGTCATTGTCTCTGTGCCTGACTTTGGGCAACTTTCATCATTTTCATATCTTGCTTATGAAAGCAATGATGTTTCCTTTGTCAAGGCCTCCATGATGTACAAATTAAGGGACCTATGTAATAACCAACCTTGTTGTTTTGGTTTTCTGAGACTACAGCACGGTGTAGCCCACAACATGAGTACTAGTGGTAGAATCTGCAGTGCACTCTGTGAAGTGTTTGCCCTTGGAGGCAAATGACAGATAAGAGGAACAGGAGTTTTGCTTCCTAGAATCAGAGAAAACATGGCAGGAAGGCACCATAAAACTTTCTTTTATTTAGCTATCAGCTCAAATAATCATTATGTGGATTATTTGACTGAAGTTTATCTAACATGTCTTTCAGAAACCCTCAATTTCACGGGTTTCTTAGGCCATCTTTTTCTAATGTTTTACTGTCCTATCTATTAGTAAACTTTTCTTATTGTCAGATAAAAATTTTCATTTTTGTGTGTTTTAGATCTTGACAATTTTCCCTGTCTCAATGGACCTGAAAACTTTGTTTCCTTCTTCTTTGCAAATACCATTCACATATTTTAAAACTACCCCAATGTGGGATTCTTCCGCTTTTTCTTCTTTGCATCAAAAATCTCAGTCTCTTCACCTTTTCCTCTTGAGACACATTTTACATTCCTTTAGTTATTACATCTGTTGCTTTCTTACGGACTTTGAGTGCTCCATTGTGGTGCCTAAAATTGCACACACAACTCCTGTTGAGAACTTTAATAAGTTACAGAGGGCAGAAAGATTACTTCATGTGCCCTGCAGATTGTATTGTTGGCTTTCGTGTGACCTGTAGTTCTTCCAGGTTCCTGCAGCACTGAAGAACTCTTTCCTAAGCAGTTTTTACCCATTGGGTAGTCGTGAAGTTAATCATTCCTAGAAGAATGAAATACGTTTCTGAATTTTGTTCTGTGCTGTTGGGTTACTTTTTCAGTTTTTCAGGGTCACATGGAATTTCAGTCCCAGTTCTTTCCATTTTTATCAGCTGAAAATTCAATCTCTATACATATTAATGACAAGGATGATAGGGCAGAAATATGGTTAGTACTGGGTCATGGACAGACTTGTGGAGGAAATACACTTGATAAATCTGTCAAGTGTAAGTACTGGTGTAACTTCTTGGTAATTACACTCTGACTGTGGTTCACAATGAGTTTTCTGTGTGACAAGAATTTCCTACAGGTCATTTTGCCTTAGCTCGCCATTGAGAATGCTGCAGGAGATAGCATGGCAAGCCTTATTGCTGCTGCTCTGTCTGCAAGGTATTCTATTCCAGGCTAGATTCACCTGATGTACTTTTCCTTTATGAGTAATTTGTGTTTTTCACATACTTAAGTCTGTTACTTGACACTGAAGGGGTGATATTGTCTTACTCCAGGACAAAAAAGGGTGTTTCTTCTTCCATCATAAGGTTTAATTTAATTGTGAGCCCATTTTCATTGTCCTTGTAGTATGTGTTCTAGTGTTAAATCTCCTCAGAGCATAACCTGGACATTCCTTCAATATTCTAATGTCTATGAACACTATGAAATAATTTTTCTCCTATACCACCTTACATGATAGTATTTGTTGTGTTAGCCTTTTTTGAATAAACCACAATTAATCTTGGTATTGAAGAGGTACAGACAAACAAGGTAGCCAGGTGGAATGCATTTGGCAGCTGTTTATTTTCCTTGCAGAGCAAGATACAGCAATATGTCAAATTCAACTGGGTTTTAAATTCTGTGGGTTTCAACACATTTAAAAATTAATATTTTTTCCCCCAGGTCTGCTTTTAATAAAACAGTATATTGTGTCATTGTAACTTGGAAAAATAAACATTTTAGAAAGTTTATTCTGTAAGTGAAACACAATTATTTTGGGCCTCCTGCAGCTGGAAATAGTGTTGAGCTAAAGTTTTCTGGATGATGGGATCAAGAGCACTTTCATTCAGTTTGCAGATAACACTAAGTGGAGCTGCAGTGTTAATCTGCTGGAGGACAGGAAGGCTCTGCAGAAGGATCTGCACAAGCTGGACTCATGATCTGAGGTTCAACAAGGCCAAGTGGTGGGTCCTGCTTTTGGGTCACAACAACCCCAGGCAGAGCTACAGGCTCAGGGCAGAGTAGCTGGAAACCTGCCTGGTGGAAAAGGACCTGGGGTTGCTGTTTGACAGCAGCTGAACATGAGCCAGCAGAGTGCCCAGGTGGTCAAGGAGGCCAATGACATCCTGGCCTGGATCAGCAACAGTGTGGCCAGCAGGACCAGGGCAATGATTGTCCCCCTGTACTCAGCACTGCTGAGGCCACACCTCAAATCCTGTGCTCAGTTCTGGGCCCCTCACTACAAGAAAGACATTGAGGGGCCGGAGCGTGTCCAGAGAAGGGCAATGGAGCTGGGGAAGGGTCTGGAGCACAAGTCTGATGAAGAGCAGATGCTGGGGATATTTATTCTGGAGAAAAGGAGGCTCACAGGGAACTTTATGAAAAGAGGTTGTAGCCAGCTGGGGGTCAGCCTCCTTTCCCAGGTAACCGGTGACAGAACATGAGGAAATGCCCTTCGGTTGTGTCAAGGACGTTTCAAGTTGGATGTCAGGAAAAAATTTCTCCACCGAAGGGGAAGTCAAGTACAGGAACATGCTGCCCAGGGAAAGATCACTGTCCCTTGAAGTATTAAAAAAACCCATGTAAATATGACACTTAGGGTCATGGTTTGGTAGTGGATACTGCAATTCTTGTCCAGTGGTTGGACCTGATGATCCTAGAGGCCTTTTCCAACCGGAAAGATTTTATGACTTATTCTATGACAGTCTTTCATTTGGGGAAATAAAGTGATCAAACCATGTCTTTTTAGCATTTTCCCTAGAGATTTGGTGTTCTATCATGACTTTTAGTTCATTCCCTAATGCATGAGATCTCTGTTAGCAACAGAAATGCTGCCGAATGTTCATATAGCTGGAACAAATTAACATACAGCCTAAGATGGATTCTCACTTGCAACATCTTACTAATGAGGCACAGGTAGGCTTTGACAAATCACAGAATCACAGAATGAATGAGGTTTGGAGGGACCACAGTGGGTCATCTGGTCCAACCTCCCTGCTCAAGCAGCATCTTCCTAGAGTACATGGCACAGAACAGCATCTGAATGGTTCTTGATTTTTTGCAGTGAGGGAGACTCCACAACCTCACTGGACAGTCTGTTCCAGTGTGTGGTCACCCACACAGTAACTTAGCTCTTCCTCATATCCAGGAGGAACTTTGTCTGCATCAGGTATGGGCCACTCCTGCCAGTGAACTTGCTGAGGGGTCCTCTACCTTTCACCTAAGTCATTTATGAGTGAGTTAAACGATATTGAACTTGGGGCACACCACTAGTGACCCAACCAGGCCTCCAGCCAGACCCTGCGCCATCCTCTGGGGTCTGCTGTTCAGCCAGTTCTCAATCCTTCTCACTGCCCACTCATCCACGGTTCCTGAGTTTGCCCATGAGGATGTTGTGAGAGAGAGTGTTGAAAACCTTTCTGAAGTCACAGTAGACAATATCCACCTCTAATTCACATTAAATCTGTAATCTTTAATCAGTGAATTTGTGTTCCTTTGTTTATAGAAGACTGACTGTGCCAGTGACTGTATTTCCTTGAAGGAGTGCTGTGGAAATCTTCCAGAAGCTCAGTTAACATATTCACAAGAATGTTTGGGGTGAAAGTATCTCCCTAATCATCTTGAGGTTTAATTTCCCATAGCCTTTTCAGATAGTTTTCAACTGTTGCCCCTAGGAAAGAGAAGCTATATGACACATTTTTTTGATGATAAACCTTGTAAGACTGTGGTCATTTTTTCTGCAGTGCTTCAGCTATGTTATGTTTGTATGCAATCCACTAATAGTAAACAGGTTGTTTGTGGGATCAATAACAGCAGGTTGTCTAACTGTTGGTTATAAAGAGTTATCTTAAATGGTAGCAAATCTCAAAAAAAACTGCACAAACAATTTCTTGTGCTATTGAGTTTTTCCTTTACACTTCTTAATCTTGGTAATGTAAAAAAAAACGCATATGAAGATTTTATCCTAAGGCAATTTGGTATCTCTTTGGATTTAATAGCTAAAACCCTACAGTAAACAAATCCTACCGGAGGACAGTCTAGTGCAGACAAGATTCAGAGGCAAAGAAAAGCATTCAAAGTTTGGAAACATAAACAATTAAAGTTTCTCCTCTTGAAATTATAAAAAAAAAAAGAAAAAAAAGACACAAAGGCTAGAAATGTTTCAATGGCCTGTAGTCTAGATTTTGAAATAATCTGTAACTGGCACTTCATAATTACTCATAACAGAGGTTCTGAATTTTCTTCAGCTGTGCTTGATTCTGAGTTTCAAGAAACAGTTTCTCATTTGTTTTCTCCATCATTAGGGAATCAATACAGATCAGGATAAAAAATAGGCTTGAATATAATAAGAGAATATTATCATAGAATAGCTGAAGTTGAAAGAGACCTGGAGATTGTCATCCACCAATTCTACCTATATAAGAGCAGGCTGCTCAGGACCATATCTATGTGGATTTTGATTAATTCCAAGTATGGAAAATTCACAACCCCTCTGAACTATTTTTTTTGACACTTTTTCAATTGTTTAGGATTCCTTAGAATATTTTTTTTTGCCTCTTTCTCCTTTCAGAAGTAGCCAAAATTGTTTATGGAGCCTTATTTTAAAGCCAGAAATTGTATTCTTGTGGTCAAATCCATCATGCTACTCTAAGAAATGGTCCTAGAAACAGCAGGTAGGTAATTTCCATGATTTAAACTGACTTTTTTCTACTTTAGGTTCAGAGCTGTAGGCTGTTTGGGCTGCTTTTCTCACAGAGTGAATATTCGTGGTAGCATCTGTGACTGGCACTCATTTTTCCTGGATAAAGCTCCTTTTAAATACTTATATGGAAATACAGGACCCATGCAGCAAACAAGCACTCTCTTACATTCCATACCTATTAGAGGAGGCACTTAATTCAGTCAATACTGGTGACTTAACTTAAATATGGGCTCATTTGCCTGAGTAGCAGATGTCTTTTTCAATCACAGCTTCTGAAAGATCACTTCACATTAAAAAAAGAATTTTGTATATGTTTGATGAGAAAAATTTCTCTGTCTTTATCTGACAAATTCATTAGCATATGTTTTTCTGAACTAAAAATATTAACATAAATTGATATAACTTATTTAGTTTGTATGCCACCTAATTTTGAACATCAATTATAGCACAAAAATGGTGTATATACTCACATAATGTGTTGCTCTTGCATTCAATATGTAATACCACAGAAACAGACCACTGATGATTCATGAATACAAGAAAGAGTCTAGTTTTGGAAATATTCTACAATATGTCTGCAATTCCCATAGGTTAAATATTTTTTGAAGGAAGCAAGCTGTTTAAGTGGATAAACACATTCTGCATGCTTGCATGAGATCATGCTGATTATCTCCTGCAAGCTGGTACAGGCATAATCCTGACAGTATTGAGGCTGATGGAGTATCAGAGTTTCAGACAGAGCAGGCATAAATTCACCTCCCTACTGCCTTTGTCATTTGGCCACAGTGATGGGATGCTAGAGACATATATTTTCACTCAGGCTGGTCATATTTCAACCATTAGCAATTTGAGGACATTTTGAGGCAAGTCAGGTGTTTAGAAGCCCAAATACTTCACTTGGGAAACATTGAGGAAGGTTGATAAAGTAAAAGGGTAAATTGGTAGGAGACCATGTACTTAAGAGTTATCTAGGATGGAAGTGAGTTCTCCAGCCAGCTGAGCTGTGACGTGCTAGAAGAGCCTTTCAGTCAGAGGAGAGATATTTGCACAAGAGTTGCTCAGAACAATATGTGAGACTTTTAGCCAGGATAAACGTAAAAACCTCTCATTCCCTATGGAGCTAACAGGAGGTGTGGAAATTAGTTTGGAAAATTTGCTTTATCTTTTTCACTACAGAGATTACTCTTTTCCATAGCCTGAATTAGCCTCTTTCCCAACATATATTGGCTCCATGTCCCAATTAAAAGTAAAAGCTTTAAATTAATTAATTTAGATTTTTTGTTTTTGTTGTGCTGGTGAATCTCTGTTCTGACATGAAGCTAGACTTCTAAGCACAAAGTATGTGTCAAAATACTAACCAGGATATCACTGGCCACCTGCCCTAGCTTTAATAGCAGATCTGCTGAGTATAAAACCACTTCATCCAAAAGTCCTCTGTTCAAGGTGCAGCACAAGTTGGACTGTGCAAACAAGAATATCTTACAGGTTCTTGGTTAAATACATTCGTGGGCTTTGGTGCTGGACAATAGACAATTGTCCTTTAGTTATCAAGACATGGTCCTTGCTGAGACATAGTGAGCAGCCCTACACCCCTGCTTTTCCAGCACCAAACCTTATATGGGTGTTCATCCTGAATTTCTGCAAAAGGGTTTGCTATGAGCAACTCTTCAAATTCCAGAGTTTATATATGGGTAAAATCCAGTCATGCATCCCCAAACCTAGGGAATACCTATATGGTGCTTTTATAAACTATATCTTGGCAGCAGAGTTAGCAGAGTGAAACATTGTGCTAAACCCAGCCACCATTTCTGCATGATTTTGCAAATTTTCATCTTTCTTTGTTCACTTCCCCATGTTGGTAGAGCTTCCTATGACATACCCCAAGTGAGTACTGAAACCTGGGCACGTGTATGAATTTTTTGTGAGTTCTTCTGGGAAGGAGAAGTATCATGTGTCACTGGGGACTTTATCTACACTTCAAAACAGTATATGCCAGCTGAAATAAACAGTGGGACCTTTATCCTACATCCTTGCTAAGTGTTTTCTGGCATTAAACCTGACTTAACAGTGAGATTGCTTAGCATATGGATGAAAGTGGGATCAGAAGTTATATCCAACTTTAAGCCTTAGCTACCTCTGTAGGGTGACAACTTGTAAAGCTTCAGATAATTTTCATTGTAAAAAAAATTCAGCAATGTAAGCAAGTTTGTACCAGTATTTTTCCTGTCATGTCTAAGGTACTTAACTCCTGCAAGAAGGTTTGTGTCCCTGTAAAATCCTACGAAGACAGAACTTCCCAGCCTAAAATTACAAGACAACTATTGCCTAATGAAGGAATGAAACTGCTATTCTATGCTAAATTCTCATGTGAGTTTCTAATATGAGACAAAAAAATATTTAGCAGTCTGCTGATTACTTTTAATTAAGGAATTGATGGAAAAACTAACCTAGAAATGAAAAACTTCACAGTACGCTGCATTAGAGCAGTTGTAAAATTAATGCTATTCAGGTTTGGGCATCACCAGAAACATTCCTCTGAGACCAGACCTTGTACTGCTCTTTTGCTCAAATAGCCCCTGGAAGTTGTCAATAAATAGGATTTCTCTTTGCTGACATATAAGGGTCTATGTCTTTGTATTTCTTTTTTTGTTTGTTTTTTTTTTTTCCTGGAGCTTACCTAAAAGAAAGCTTGTATTTGAGTGTCAGAAATTAGTAACTGCCTATTTCTTTGTAAGATCATTGTGTCAGACTGGCTTCATCTGTTGAGAAATAATGTCAGGTAGAAATTGGAATAACAGGTTGGAATTATCAAAAAAGAAGCATTCTCCCTCCTAAACTTTAACTGAAAAGGCTACTTGGCTTTTAGAAAACAAAAAAAATGTACAAGAATAAAGACTTATGATAACATATCTGGAAGAAATAAGATTCTCAGCCTTGAACAAACAAAGATAATTTTTTCTGCAAAGAATTAGAGTGACTTTTAAGAGTAATTTTTCATCCATTGTCTTTAATGTTTGGCAAGTATGAATCAACATTTATTCCACACAGGGAAACTAAACCATAGAGTGCTAATTATCCGCAACAGTGGATCCATTATCTGGATCCAACATTGCTGTTAAGCTCATGTTGTTACAAGCAAGTGAACAGTCCTTGTGACTTAAATGCATTTGCTACCATGCCTGCAGAAGGGTGGTTCACATAATGATTCAACAGGAGCTGATAGAGATGAAGATACTCAGTTCTCAGTCAGGACATTGGAATGGATGTAGATTGGGGTGTTCATCTTACCTGACTGTGAATGCCCATATCTGAACTTCTCATCCTGTTCTCCTCCTCTCCTAGACGAAATGGGCACTTCCAGGGCAAAATTAATCTGACTTTTCATGGTGAGTCAACCTTGGCTGGACACCAGATGCACACCAAGCCGCTTTCTTACTCCCTCTCTTCAGCAGCACAGGAGAGAAAATGAGGTGAAAAGCTCATGGGTCAAGAAAAAGGCCATTTAATAAGTAAAAACAAAGACCACATGAGGAACCAGAAAAAAGCAAACTCAATTTCTTCTTTACTTCCCATCAGCAGGTGATTTCCATCCACCTTCTGGGAAGAATGGTCTTGGTATGTGCAGTGGTTGCTTTGAAAGACTTAATGAAAATGACTTAATAATCAATGACTCCCCCCACGGCCTCCCTCCTTTTTCCTAACTTTTATTGCTGAGCAGAAATATGACATGGAATATCCCTTTGGCCAGTTTGAATCAGCTTTCCTGGCTATGTTCCCTCCCAACCTCTTGCCTACCTCCAGGTTACAGTGCTTGGGAGTCAGTGCTGTTTGGATTGTCATCTTGATGCTGTGGGATCACTGCTCAGCAATAGCCAAAACGTTGATGTTATTTTCTTCTGGATGAGATGGACCTTGGTCTCAGAGGGCCTTTCTCCTTGTGGACTGAAAAGTAGGTTAGTTGGAATGCAGACACCCCAGAGTTTTCTCCTCTATTACTTTGTATTTAGGAATATTCTAACTCACCAGACCTGCACTGGATGGGATCAATTTCTAAATAATTACTTTTATCAGAAGTTAGGAAGCAAGAGAAGTTTTATGGTTCTTGGTAATCAGAAATGTGTCACAGTTTTTTAACCTGGCTGAGAACACAAAAATATCTTTGCAGATGCAAGTGCCTAAAACAAGGGTGCAAGGACTTTTCCATCTGCTGGACTTTGTGAAGGTTGATGCAATCACCATCTTCTGCAATTATCACTTGACAACAGCAGATTAATACTTACAGTGGATGCTATAAATGCGTGCTTAACAAGATGAATACTCCTGCTAATGAATCCCAGTAGTCTCAGACATCAGAGGAAGGTTTCTCTGTGTGCACATGCATGTGAAAGCAAAAGCAAAGCACCAGGGGTTATTGGAAAGCTATTATCAACCTTCTGAAAGCTGTAAATCAAAGACAAATAAAACAGCTTCCAGTTGGTCTTCCAAGTCTGGAAGTTCTACTGCTAATGCTAATGGGTATTTAGTGTTTGGACTGACATATACAAAGTTTAATTTCTACCCCAGTGTATTGAAGACACTGACAGTGTAGTAAGGTGTGGTGGCCCAGGACACACGGGTTTGTCAGTGCTAGTAAGAGACCAGAGACTGCAAGAGTCTATTCTGGCATAGACCCATTTTGCATGTTGCTTTGGTAAGGAGTTGGACACTTAAAAGTCCAACAATAGGAAAGCTCAGGTGTCTACAGTTTAACCAGATGCCTTATGCATTACCCTCAACCCTCAGTCTCAGTGGGGAATTATTTCTATCTAGTTTAACTGAATTGTATGGTCATGGTTTACCATGGTATACATGGTAAAACTCGGCCTTACCATATACAGAAAACCCCAGCCAATTACTATGAGTAAGGAAAAATTACTTTGAGTAAGCATGACATTATATTGTGGAACAATGGCTGTGTAAAGTAACCTCAGAACCCCCAAAACAGAGAGGTATATAAAAAAGAAACCAGCACCCTTAGCATCAGTCTGCTTGTGATTGTTCATCCCAAGCTAAGAATCATATCATAAGGCAGCAACTCTCATCAATCATCATAAAGCAGCAAATAAATTCAGAGACCCCAAATGGCTGGGGGCAGAGCTTGCTGTGATGGGTTGGGTGAGAGCAATGAGCACTGGACTGTGGCTGGCTTGAACACAGGGTAGCCCTGGGGCAGCTTTATATGGATGTCTCCTGTCCATCAGGAAAGGGTGAAGATTCACCCCTAGTATCACAAACTCTGTCTAAGGTGATACTGCAGAAAGCAGCAGGCACAGGCTGGAGATCCTGTACATTTTTCTGTTCATCTTCTTTCCTCTCTCTGGTAGGCTTTGCTATCAATTTGTTAGAGTTTCCCTTTGCAAATGCTTACACCAGTCACATTTTAGTCACACAGCACATACAGGTGCAGAAGTTCCTGGTTCCCAAAACACACGCAGGGCATTGCCCAGATCTGATCTCAATCAATGTAGAAGTGATTCTGCCTTCCAACACAGGTAATGAAGGCTCCCTGCTTCCCACCAGTCTTTTGTAGTCTCTGGTGTCCCATTGTTTGTCAGTGTCACATCTCTGATGCCCCAAAGGATGGCTTTTTGACTCAACATGTGCCTTTGGCTCCTTTCTTCTGTAGCTGTTGCATCAAGATGAAAGAATGTGAAATATAACTTCAGCAATTTCCTCTTTCTCTTGGCAGTAGAAGGAGATTTTTGCAGGAAAGATAAGCCTTGGCTGCCTTCATCTAGACTGCCCTTTCCCTCTGCCACACAGCCTCCTGCTGCCTCTACAGGAAGACATCCATGGGCTTCCTAGGCCAGGGGCAGCTCTTGGCTCCTATGAAACTACAAACATTCAAATGCAGACCAGACTACAGAAGGAAGAGCTTGCAGCCATCCAGCAGGCTTAGATGCTTCCTTCTTCTGATGACTGTAAAGAGGAAAAAAGATTAATTGATTGGAAGAAACTCATACTTAAATAAGTATGCAGCTGGATGCAGATGTGATCTTTACAGGGTGCAACTGCTGAAGCACCCATAGCAGCTTCCCTATGACACCATGTCCCATCATCTTCAGAAGCAGCATTTTTATTTATTTTGGGAGTAGGCCCTAAGAATTGTATACAGATTTATTTTAAAATACCATTATGTCTCAATCTGTCAGTAAAGTCAAGATAAAAATGCCTACAACAATCTTCATTCAAGGATACAATTTCTTTGCTAAAATAGATGTAATTCATCACAACAATAGATGCTAGAAATAGGAATCTCATTGTGACATTGTGGAGCATTAGTACATTAAATTACTGCCTTTTGCATAAAATAATCACTGAGCCAAAGCAGTAAATAGCCGATATTAAAGCACAAAATTTCTTTTTATATTTAATTTACTAAATATTTCTATTCTGTTGCACTTCCCTTGTTGCCTTCACACAGAACTAAAGAAACCAATTTCTTCCTTTGCACTCTAACTATAAGGAATTTTCCTTCTGATATTAGTGTGGATGCTGGAGGCACTGCCTTCTCTATGGGGCTAAAAACCAGCCTGCAGTTCAATTCTGTTCTCACCAAAAATGGAGATTCAACTTCCCAGTAACTGCATTAAGATGGATAAAAATCCTGTCACTTTGCTTAGGGCAAAACGTTGCAGCCTTACACAGACAAGATTGACTCCTTCTTTCAGCACTATGTTTCATAACAAAGATGTTATTTTTCCTTTTAAGTTTGAGGGGAAGAACTACACTGGGATCTTACCAATGCTTCGGAGGAAAGATCACCCTTCAGGTGCAATGGTGATTTACTTTCATTTCAGAGCACAGGGATACCTGTGCCTACCACCTGTGAAATGGAAATCCCCGATCCAAGTGTTTTCTCAGCTTTAATATCTATACACCTATGATTGCTGGAGAACACACAACTGGTACAAGATATCAGACCAATACCTTAGCCTACTTTTCCTTAGCCTTTTCTTAACCCATGTGGCAGCTGCAGGCACCAGTGATCCTCACAGGCAGTTCATCGCTCCAGCCACAATGGCTGATTCACTCCAACAAAAGGTAAAATTCACAGTTCAGCCCACTAGTGCTGCAGCAGTTACTCTGTGACTGGAGTGCTCTTTATTAATTGCCTTCTTTTGGAGGTAAGTTCCATGCCATCACTGGGATTTCAGAGGTCTTATTTAGAAATGTATGAAGCACAGAAATGCTCATTCTCCACAAAGTTCCAGTCCTCACCTGGCTGACATTTAGCCAAAAGCCTACTGCCAGAAGAGTAAGAAAATTAATCTGCTGAAAGGTTATCAGCCCTTCCTCTGCCTTTTAAGACCACTTTTCAAAATGATTTTCTTGAAAAACAGATGGTTACCTGATGATTTCTATGTAGAGGAATTCTGAACCATGGCAATTCCATGGGTGAGGAGGACAAGGGTACAGCATCAAAAGAGACTCCCCCACCCTCTTGTCTCCCAAGAAGCAGTCAGAGCTAAGTGAAGGCCCAAAGGTTGTTCTTTCTTACTGACCCTCTGGTACAAACCTACAACTGCCTTCAGTACAGGACAGAGACGCAGAAGGATTTTCACCTGTCTTCACATCCAAATCCCTCCTCATTCACAGCCAGAGCTCATGGGTGCAGCAGTAACACTGACACATCTGCTCTCTGCAACTTGAGAAAAGTAATTTGATTTCTGCATTTCATCTCCCCCTCTCTGCACACCAGGGATAATAATAAACTCTTCCCTGCTGTGCTGGGTTTGCTGTATAAGTATCTGTCAAATAGCTATAGCAGGGGAAGGGGTTATTCAAGGGTACGTCTCTCTGGCACAGTACAGCACAGTGTAAAGATACATATCCAAGAAAGTGTAATTAGGTCTGTGCTCTGCCCTGGTAACAGGCTCATGGGGAACATGAAGAATGCCAGCCAGAAAAGAGCTTTGCAGTAGCAGCACCCAAAGTTTCCAAAACCCAGTGAGTGAGTGAGTAACCAATGTTCTGCTACCTGCTCTGGATCTCAGACACCGACTTCTTCCCTCTCCAACACCTCTCTCTATCATCACTTATGCTTTTGGCCTGTTTTTAAGCCCTTTCCCATGCATCCGTCTGATCCCAAACCTATTCTGGACCCACTGCACATTACAATTGCCCCATGTTTTCTAAAATGGCTTCTCTCACAGGCATCCTCAGTCTGTGACCTCAGGAGCACAGCAAAGAGAAGGCAGAGACATGGTTAGCAATCTGGGTAAAAGCTTGTCAGTAGGAGTTAAAATTTACATATAGAAATAGCTCTTTTCCAGACCTGTAACTGTGGAACAAGAATCCTATTTTGGACTCAGCAGTGCCCCACCTCCCCATGCTGTGCACACATTCCTTGTGCCCGGGCAATTCACTGCAATCCCTACTGCAGCCTACCTTCATTTCCAGCTGTTGGCTCTGTGTCTTCCCTTTAATTAAGGGAACTAGCCAAAGGAAATTCATTACCATTTGAAAGCATAAAAATGCCATTTTCAAAGCTTTTAAAATCCATTCAGGGTGCTGTAGGAGTTGGAGTTATTCTGCTGAACTGAAGTGAAGGAGGCTGCAGCATAGAAATTAGTTCAAAGCAGAAATTTCAGTAACAGGACAAATTGCCAGAAGGTTCACATTCCTGGTGTGAACTCTGTGTCCATTATGGTTTAGATCTGTACTGTTTGGGTGTTTCTCTATGTATTACTGAAGATCAGAAAACACATTTGAATTGGTCCTGTTCCTGCAGAGAACTTTAAACAGTAAACCAGCCATATACAGCACATGCAGCAGAAATCTTCTTTGAGGCACTTGTACACTGAATTTCCCTGATTATTGCAGCATTTTCCTATATGCAGTTCTGACAGCAAAATGAAATACCAGCAAAAGAGTTGGAAAGAATAAGTAGATTAAGTATTGTACTTTAGGGAAAAGTTTAAATACAGATCTTAATTTGGTTTTTAAACCAGATAATACAGTAGGAAGCAGCTAGAAAGGTAAGTAGGAAAGATTTATTTCATGTAGTGGCCTATTTAACCTTAATCCCATCCACTGTTTTCTGTTCATATTAATCAGCTCATTGTAATTACTGTGTTGTTTCTGTCCTGGTGCTCCTGATGCTGTCACTTACTGTGACAGCACTGCATGAGGATTTGGAAGGGTTTGATTTGAAATGAAACATTCGAGTTCAAGCACTGAAACTTATTATAATGGGAACTAAAGCAGACCAGAATAAAAATTCCCACAAGTTCCCTTAAACAAATGTGCTCACATTGATAGGCAGACAGAGGTATGTCACTGCTATGTTTCTGCCCTCAGAAACGGCGCTCTCACAGAAAGGCTCAGCACAAGGGCATGATGTAGTAAATATTTGTGTCCCTTTTACATGAAGTGCTAAGTAAAATATCTTACTCCTTCCATACAATCCAGGGATGAGGTACTTACATGAAGTGCTAAGTAAAATATCTTACTCCTTCCATACAATCCAGGGATGAGGTACCTTCTTTAGATGGTATGAGGTACCTGGTTAAAGTGCTTCTCCCACCAAGTGCACATCAAGGGCATTTCCATAAGTGCTCCATTTCCACAGCAGCTAATGACACAGTAAATGTATGAATAGTCTGTGAGAAGTCAGCCCATGGCACAAGATAATTTGGACTCCAAGTCCATTCCTCTTACACGCAGATAATCATGGGAACCTTTATTATTGAAACCAACTGAATGAGAAAGAAGGCAGCAGTTTTACAGCATAGGTTACATGAGGGGAAGGCAGTGTGGACAACTGCCAGGGTATGATAGAGAATTATGAAATCATCCTGGGCTGATGCTGATGAAATATTTCCCATGACATTAGGAATGTAGATTTTCATCCTTTTGCTTTCCTCTGTCTAGCTGTGCCATTCCCTGCCCCCCTCCTTTTTCTTTACAGTTTTTTTTCTGGCTCTGCAGTCCATTACTCTGCAATCCTTCTGCAATCCTACTTCTCCCCCCTACAGGGCTGAGTGGGGATGTTGTAATCAGCACTTCAGACAGCTTTTCACAAGAAAATGCCAATGGATTTAAAAAAAATTATATTAATGACAGCAAAAGAATCACTGTAAAGTGCTTGTAATCAGCATGAAAATGATCTGCAATATAACTGCAGAAGACAGCCTTAAAGTATTTGTTTTGATGAATATAAACAGCAAAGTATCATCCACGACAGTTTCCCTGGTTTGAGATAGACCTTTGAATATTCACAGTGCTCAACCCTTGCAGTAGACTCAATGCTTCCATCAGCATGTTCCAAAGGGGTGTACGGGCCCTGGGCTTTGGTTCGCCACAGGAGACATGGGGACTGTTACTGCTCTTTGTGACCTGAGGCTCAGCATCCTACTGGGCTGCCACAAGGAGCATATTTGTTAAGAGACTCTAGAAAGCTGAGAAGGAGATGGCTGACCTGCACAGTAAATGGCTGATCACATGGCAAATTATCAGCAGCGGCAGGAAAATAATTGTGTTGTTTTAGCACACGTGTCATCTCTTCAGAGTGTGCTACCATCCAGCTGAATCATCTTCCACACTAGTTAGGACCAATGGTGAGCTATTATGGTTATGTGGTCACCCAGATATATAAATTGCTTATTTTTACACGAGGTAATTAAAGGTTCCCTTCCTTTGCCTGAAGAATTCCCTTGTTTGCAAAAGCAATCTGTAATTTCCCACAGACACCTATAAGCCTTTCCTTCATACTCCAAAATACTCATGAAGCAAGAAGCAGCAAGTCATATGGACCAAAACCACTCTTAAATAATCTCCTACCCCTCTAACAGTTAATCATTACTAGGTCATTAATGGTTGCGGAATAGTTTTGAGCGATCATGTTAACTGGTTATTCTGCTAATTAATGTTAGTAGCAGCAAATGCGTTTAAATATTTCAAATTTCCTCTTAAAATCAAATAAGAATGACACATCTTTGACTCAAGACAATGAAGTATGACAACACAAAAAATAAAAATATTTATTTCTCTGAGTCTCATGGCAACTTCAACAATAAATGAAACCCCTCACTCTTCAGTGTGTGTAGTCAAACAAAATCCAAATATGTCTCTAGTAGATAGCTTCTCCTTCCCACATTCATCCATTTCTGCTTCTAATTTGATTACCCTTAAAATTGCTTTACTTTACAAGAGTACAGTAATATCCATTCACCAAACTTCAGTGAGGTGCATATGAGCTTGTCTCAAATATTCTTTGTAGCAAATGAAAATAAACTAAACATTGTTTTGGGAAATCCTTCCTATCTTATCTATACCTCTGTGAAGAGCCATGATTTTCAATGCCTCTACCATTTTCCCAGGCATTGGTCTTTGCTCAACTCTCTTTGCTCAACTTTCCCAGGCATTGGTCTTTGCTCACGTGGACTTTGCTCAACTCTTGAGAACCTGCCAGTCACACTGGTTTGAGAGATCTGTAAAAATTCAGCTAAACCGTTTAGTGGTCAGTTGTGTAGGAACCACACCTGTGATTGTGATACAAAAGGGCTGCTATCCAACTCCAGGATATTGATAACACATCTTTTTAATACGTGGCTCAGTTTTCCTCTCGTTCAATGGTCTGTGCTAGAGCAATTACCATGAACAAAGTCAAATTCAGCACAGCTTGGCTCAGTAATTTATACTGGAATAACATGATTAAAAGAACACCTGATTTTATCCCGTGGTCACTATAAAAGCTGGAGACATGAAGCTTTGCTTTTAAGTTTTGTAGATGCTACTGCAGCATTGTTAAGTCTTGGCTTGTTTTTCTCCTTCAGTTCTGCAGGAGCAGAATTTCTGTGCAGTACCTCAGTGTGGATTATGTTTGCAGAACTACACCAAAGTGATGTGGTGTGGTCCAGGGCAGGATGAGGATGAGCAGAGAGGGCCACATAGAGACAGCCCAATATATGGGCCAACCTCGAGAGTGGTGTGTGTGAGCCCCAGGGCTCTCCTGCAGCTGCAGTTGGTTTAACTCCCCAGGGCAAGCCCTTAACTTCTCATACTTAGAGTTTAGCTTCACAGTACTTTTGTTTCTTTCTATTTCTCCTCCTCCATCCTTTAAAAGCATAGCCAGGGCATTTCTATTTCTTATATGTCGTTCTGCTTCTCTTTAAGATTGCTTTCAATAATTCTGTCTCCTCTGCGTTAATCCACACTAAGAAATGTAAATTCTTCTTATTTCTTCATTCAAGTATTTGTTTCAACAGCCCTATAATTCCTTTTTACATCTTTGCTGTCTAGTATAAGGCAATCATCCCCATTTTCTGCATCTTTCCATTTCACAAACAAATATACATAATTTCAACTAACTTTTCATAGTTGCACTGATTTCATAATGACGGATTTCTGAGTGTTTTATGTATGATTTAATTTTCAAATAAATCCTAAATGGGAGGTGATTCATTACATGATAATCTTATGTGTTAAACATGGTGTTACACATGGATGTATAACATAACAAGACAGATAACAATCAGCTTTAAAAATTAGGTTAGAAGAATAATGACTTTAAATGTTTCCTAAAATAAATCAGGAGAAAAGGTTGGCAACATCATTTATGCAATAAAATAGTTATTGCAGGAAAGAGCTCTTGAAGAGGAAATGAAGACAAGAACAGATATTAACACATATAATGACAAAACCCAAGAAGATCAGGGCAACAAAACAGTAATAAGGCAACCCAGCAGCGTCAGCTCTGAAGATGACTGATCTGGGGGATATGGTGTAAAACCAGATTCAGGATGTCATGCTTTGAGTTTCTTTTACACTTCTCTCTTGCCGCTTACTTCACCTCCATTTCTACTTTGATTTTATGACTACTCTATTTCTTCAGCTTGAAAAAGACAACGCTTCTTTAGGGCTCAATAAGTTGTGAAGTTTTTATGAGGTTTTTTTTTAATCTACTGGTTAGAAAATTTGTGAGTCTGTGTTTGAAACATCACATTTTGTGTTGTTTTCAATTTGATTTTACTGTTTAATATCTGTGTCATTTAGTTTGAAATTTGCTAATATCCTAGATATTGGATCTTGTTGTGCTCTGCTATATTAAAAAGCCTTGTAATATTGCATAACATTTCTCTGAGGAAGTTAATTAAATAATCCTCAAAATGGAAGAAAAAAGTACTCTAGCACCATTTTATTTTATGTGTTTGGAGAAGAAGCAGGGTTTAGCTGTTAGTGGAGAGAGACAGACACCTCTACATGACAATTTATCCTACCAATTTAAGATTAAAGTCTTGAGAATTGACTGACTCTGGAAGGAACTTAAACCACTGAATTGGAACAGATGGTCAAATCTCAAAATGGTGGATACAAGGTGTGGTGAATTCTGACTTGACAGGAGGTAGGAACTCACTTGTTCAAATACATAACAGGGATGAAGAGTGCACAGATTTGAAATGTCTGAAAATTGAGTTAATTAAGGAGTGAAAAGAGTTCCTGAGATAAAATTTCAAAAATCTAGCCATTAATTATTTTAATTTTGATTGTCAGGTCTTTGATAGTTTGTGATAGCTTTATTATATAGAGTGGTAGATTAGGAAACAGGTAGAGATAATACAATTATACTGAGGTAAAAAGCTGCAACACCTGAATTTATATAAATGAAACACAATTGAATCCCATGACTTCTGCAGGACCATCATGTTGCCACCAATTTGGAAGTAATTTGAATCTAAGGGAATTATTTTGAAAAACGGCACTAGATTCTGACAGACAGCAGCATAGCTGAACTAAATTTCAAATTTCAAGACCTATTCACACCTATAGCAAGCTAATAGTGCAGGATACAAACGTGCCCCAGAAGAATGAAGCGGGGAGGGACATAGCAACGGATTCTGCAATTTTAGGTAAATTAAAGCACCTGTGAAATTGCTGCTGGTTTTCATCAGTGAAACAGCTGGGTGCACTTGGGTCTTTTATCCAGCTGCCAGTTCAGATTTCTGCCTCAGTGTCACTTTGCAGAGGGTCCATGCAGCCCTGTGCCCTGATGCTGCCTGACAGGTGTGCTGTTGATCATTGCTGCAACATTATATTCCACACTCCTACATCTGTCTTTTTCTGAAGAGTGCTATTGTGCTGAGTGGGTGTAAAGGGATAATAGAGCTAGCTGGCTAGATTATATCATTGTTGTTACACTCAATGGCAAAAATATTCTGTGCTATTTTTCCTTAGTGATCCCGAGCTTTTCAAGCATTGTAGATATCATTGGTATTACCATTTCCCCCCTCTGATTCTTAAAGCTGACCAAAATTTTTGTAAAATTATATACAAAGGAGATCTTATATATTGTGGGGTTTTGCAGTTGACATTTTTTTGTAAATGTTTACTTGCAATTTGAAATGCCAGTAACATTTCTAATAAAAGTTGAAAGGGACATTTAAAGAGAGAGTCCTAAGCATTTAAGTCAAATTCATCATGCCTTTAAAAAAAAACATTCCAAATGGCTTAATCATGGAAGTTTCCTGTTTGAATTCTCTCAGTTCTAGGTTTGTTTTAAGTCTAGTAGAGACCTTTGGAAATTTAAACCTGAACTTTCAATCCCTTGAAAAAAATATTGTCATTGATCCAATTTCTTCCATCTTTCCCATTGACCTACTAACTGCAGAACTTTCAGATGTCAATGGCTCTGGAAAAAGGGTATGAAGAGATGTGATGGAGTTATGGTGTCACACTTATCTGCCTGCTGTGTGTGATTGAACACACACAGCGACCAGGTGAAGGTGTCTTCTCTGGTAAAACCTTGTAAAAATGTTTTCTCCGATCACAGAAGTGCTGAAAAGAAAGATGATCAATTGGTGAGATGAGAGGAGCATCTGGTATGGGCTCCTGTTGGTCATGTTGTCATATAATTCTAGAAATGCTGCTCTGTGACTAAGGAAGGTCTTCTGGCTGGAAATAGAGGTAAAGAATCAAAGCAGCAATAAATAGCTGGAGAAAGGCAAGGGCTTGAAGCTCAGGTCAAGTGGACGGCAAAAGTAAGGAATAGACACAAGTTAGAACAAAAATGTAGATGTTTTGTAAAGGATATAAGTATACTATGCAAAGATGTATAGTGTCCAGGAAGAAATTTAATGAGGAGATTAGAAAATTATGATGGTGTAGAATAGTCTGTAGTGTTGACACATTGATATTGAGCAAGTGAAACCCTGCCACCCCTAAGTACCCAGTGCCTCCCTGTCTCTGCAGCTTGCAGATCTTTTCTGTCATCAGGAGTATTTGAATTCTTAACAATTTTGTTAGCATTGGCTGAATAATTGCAAATGTAAGCTATGTCAATATTTTTAAGAGTACCATTTTCACAGGTTCCTGTTCAATTTACTTTTGATGAATATGACAAAAGGCACACAGCAACCAATCTATCACCTTCAGCTTGTAAGACATGCGTTTTTCTATGTTAGATACGAATTTTTTGTTCTCTTTATTACCAGTAAAGCCTGACTGTCCAGGTCCAGAACAGTTTTTTAACTGCCCATTTCTGAGTTATTTCTAGTGTGGGGTGTGAAGAACCAGGCTCAACCCCATCTCTTATCATTGCGTGCCTGTACTCCTCTCTGCTCCATCCTGTGCTTTCACGTCTTGAGGCCTCTTCTACTGTGCCAGGTCTGTATTTCTGCATACTACATCACTGTGTTAGTCATAAATATCTCATTCCACACAGAATGACTGATTTCTACTTCTATATATATAAAACCATAGTTGTACTGCATGAAGATAACAAAAGAAAAAGAAATTAGCCACAGACACCTAATCAATTAGAAAAATTGCTGTTACAGCTACATCAAGTCATACAAACTGCAGACAAGTCAGGAAAGGTTTGGACAAAGCAAGCTAGGGAAGCCTCACTCCTGAGGTCCTGTGGACTTGGTATCTGGGCTTTGGATTTACAGTAAAACAGGGAAAACAGGGCTACACAGTTACATGATATTCCAAGTGGACATTCTATAAAAATATAGCTAAGAAACTGAATTTCAAAGGGAAGTGTTATTTCAGTTTCCTTTGGCCAAAACTCAGGTTTGCTGATAGATGGATGCCTTGTCTGTATAAAATAAGGTTGGTGCAAATGCTAACCAGTCTTACAACAGGAATATATTTTATGACGCAAACCTTTTCATATGACAAATTGTTCCAGCTAGTGCACTATTTCTTTTCTAGAAAGGTGAAAAACTGTCCAAAGATGAGCTCTTTGCCAGAATGGTGCCTGGGTCTTGTCTTAATCACAGAAAAGTGTCTGTTGTTAAAAAGGAAGGAGGCAGATATTTGTATTGGAGAGTTGGTCACCTATGAAATAGACTTAGTCATAATGTTCCTCATACTGCTGAGATGTGGATGCTCCTGTGAACCCTATGATGACAAAAGGATAATTTTTGTGGTGGAAGTACCTAGATGCAACTTTGTGCTAGAGGTATGGTAACTACAGAGGAAGATTTTGTGGTATTCTGCCATACATCTCCTATCTGAGGCCCAGAGAGCACCCCACCCCTGTGGTCTGTGAGGGATAGGAGAGTTCTGATGATCTTACTCTGCTGTATTTATCTGTATAGGCTTCTAGTCTCCCTTAACTTCTAGTTGGTGGGGAATGCTACTGGTCTTGTTCCATACTTGGTTTTGAAAAGAGCAGAGGTCTTTGAAGGCAGATCTTCATTTAAGAAACAAAAGCTAACCACCCCCCTCCTTTTTCTAAATATTTTCATCTTAGTCTATCCAGACTTCAAATTTTTGTTCTCTGAACACGTTCATTTGAGTGGATCTCTTTATTACTCAGTGATGCACTACATGATTTGGAGGCAAGGCACAGGCACAGGAATTATTTAAACCTAGGTTATCTGTATGTATATCACATTAAATGTGCATAACTGGATTTTGGCAAAGTACCATTTATTTTGTCTTTACTTTTTTAACATCCTTTATGTTATTTCTTTGTACTCATCTTATATTGAAAGTGAGATTCTTCCCTTTCAAAGCTGCCTGTATTTCCAGGTACAGTTTTTCTTAGTGACTTTTGCAATTCCTGCAAAGACAGGCAGGATATTAAATACTTCATTTGTTAATTAATATATGTTTTTTCTGTCAAATATTTAAGAATAATAAATACATGAAGTCCAAGAAAATGTCAGGGAGTTTGCACTGTTTTTCTAATAGCCTACATTTGCTGTAACCAGCCATCAGCTATCTTCAGAAAAATGGGGAATATATTCTATGACATTTTTGCTTTTAAAAACATTAGTCAATTATAAAGGGTGGCTAATCCCCTGACCTGAGACAGGCACATGGGCTAAGTTAGGGCTCGGATAATTTTGCTGGAATAAGGATTTTATCCAAGATAATGATTTGGGAACAAGTAGATGAAACTTCACAGGCAGGGAGGCAGTTCAGGTTTCAGCAGGGTCATTTGTGAGATTAGCTGCATTTGGAAGATGGAAAGGCTGGTGGATGGATGAATGGATGGATAGCTGATGTTCACTCACTGAAGGCAGTTGAATATTCTTTTCTTTACAGTTTGCAATGCTCTTGATAACCAGGGAAGGCAAGGTCACTGCTTTTGAATTACAGACTCTTCCCCTGTATCTGACCCACAACACAGAGATTTTTTTCTCTAAGTAATCTATTTATTCATGTCATCAAAAAAGATCTGATGTGGCAAGGTGCTCAACACTTACATCTTCTGCCCCATTTCAACAGCTTGTCCCAGCAGACAGTCAGTACCTTGCAGAAATCCATGTATTGGCTCTTTGACTACTTTGTGACTGTACCCTGAATCACCCAAGTTTTGTTGTAATTGTAGTTCTGCTGGGTAGAAGCTTGGGATCTCAGTGCTGTTGGGCTCTTCTCCCCAAGTAAATCACAGTTTTCATTTCTAGACTTCTTAACACAGGGCTGTATTCCCCCTGCAAACTAATGCACATTAATTCCTCAGCTGAGAATCTAGGACAGACTGTTTTGGCTTTGTCTCAGGGAGCTGGCATGGGTGTGATACAGGTGCAGTCACATTCTCTCTGGCTTTGAGGTTTCCATAAAAATTGCTTGGCATATTTGCATTGTTCATCTGTAAACCATACATTTTAATGGAGTAAAACTTGACTATATCCATACACCTAGAAAAATACTGTACCATTAAAAATTGTGGGTTTCTTATTCTTTCTCTACCAAAACCAGAAAACTTTCAGACTACTTCCTCTCTCTTCCTGCTGTCTAGTATATCAACATCATGTTCAAAATTATGCAATAGAGTAGAAAATATTTTTCTCCTGCTTATTATTGTGATGACATTGGAGTCATCTACCAGTCCAGCAATTATGAAAAAAAGACACCTAAAGTGGTAATTCTCAAGTTTCCTGCTTTTCTTTTTGCTGATGCTACTGCTTTAGAAGTCCCAGATTTGCAGCCAGATAAAGTGATTTTTCAGTAAAAAAACCCCTATCTGTTCTCAGTCATCTGGACCTATTCATTCATACTCAAAACCCAGTAGGTGTGCCTCTGTGCTCAAGGAATTTGGGGAATAAATGCTATGTTGTCTCACGGGTTCACTTTACTCTTTTTCTGCACCATCTCCCTGGTGCAGATTCCCATGAGCTCTTAATAGAAATTCCTAGAAGTCAACCAAAACTGTCTGTCACACTCAATAGCAGCCATGATATCCCCCACGTCTGTTTACTTCATTCTGATACTTCCTGTAATAGAAAATAACAGATACTCTTCACTGCAATGAGAAATCTAATGGCATTTGTACAAAAGGCAAATGTTTGTAGAACTATATATTGTCACATGAAATAAAGAAAGATCACAGGAAAAAGATAGAGAGTTAAAATTTTGAAGATAAATGAAGATGTATTCTATTCTTTTAAAATGAGGAAAAGGTATTTGCTAATGCTTAGTTAATACGTATTAATAACTGGAAATTGAATAAATTGGTTTGTTTTATTTTTTTTAAAAAAAGGCTATTAGAAACAACATCAGCATTTTTGTTCTTCACATTGGCAGCTCTAACTCTACTTCTTAGACACTCAGCATTTATAGATCAAGGATTTTTTTGCTTTTATGATTGTTCAGAGCTTCACTGGGATTTGTGTGCTCACTGTTTTTTGTTGAAATAGTAGGACTGAAAGAGTTTTCTTAAAATCTGATATTGGAAGGAATGCTGTATGTCAGAAATCTGACATTATGTTTTATTTACAGACTGATCCACTGAATAAATTAATCTATCTGACTGCGTCTCAATCACTAATGGATTTAGCTTCCAAATACCCTAGAAGGTTAGGTAAATACTAAATACCTTCATTTTCAAAAGAAAATAGAGATGAGGAGAGATTAGTATCTTAAATTTCCAAGGTATTAAGCAGCCACTTTTTAAAGACGAAGTCAGTAGGATCAACAGCTCTCAGCACTTCTGAAAATTGAGTGATAATGGTCTTAATGAAGTCACCAAGTAAGTCAGTATCAGTGCTAAGAATACAGCTGAGGTTCTGTGACTGTCTGTTTGACTGCAAACATGAATTTTTTTTAGTCAGCAGTCAGAAATCAGCACTGCTTACAATTATTTTAATGCTTATGACTACCAGATTAAATACAGTATAAGACTATCTGCAGGGTTTTTTTTTTTTTCACAGGACAACCTGTGATTTAAGTCAGTTGTCTGGTTTATGGAATACCAAATATGGCAGAGAACAGCTGTCTTGTCCTACCCTAGGGAACTAAAAGATTACAGAAAAGTCCAGGGAAATTAAATGAGGTCACACATCTCAGATGTAAGTAGTCACTATATCTTTATCTTCTAGGAAATATTCATTTTTCAATCCCTTAGTTTTATATTGGATGGCAGTATCACTGATTTCTTTGTGTTACAGCAAATTATTGTTTTCTTATGTCCTGAAAATCAGAACTTACATTTCCGTACGTACATACATACCTAGAGTAAAAACACTTTAAGTATTTTTAATGTTGGGCCAAGTCAATAGCCAGAATTAACAGGCTCTCTGTTAATTAACAGCACCCAAAGCCAAGCTCCTAGTTGATTTTAATGGGAGATTTTCCTCTGTCAGAATCGCCACTTTATTATTCTACTGCAGTGATGCTGAACAGCCACGGCTGTGTTCCCTTAACCCTGCATTTCTAGACAGTCCAAAAAA